>OY757942.1:2020614-2353114 GCA_963585895.1 Sepioteuthis lessoniana
GGTGCATTGTAAGTCTCCTCGACAGGGTAGTTGAGGTTAAACCAACATATATATGATTATTATCAGAGATACAATCTCCTAGGGGACATTTAAATTTATATATAACGTTGGTTTTTTGCAGCACCCCAATCGAGGGAGAGGAGTTATTTCTAATAACCAAATTCAAGGTTTTAAACTTATTATAATATATAATAAGTTTTATTTTTTTTTATTAGGATCAGTGGGGACTATGTTTTTGTGAATGAATGTTTTCATCGGATTTATAATTGTAGTGCATTTGGTTACGATAAAAAAGTTTGATATATGTTTGTTGACTGGATGGAGTTGTACACTGTTTATTTTGTTGGTTAACATTTTTGATCATACGTTTAATTTGTTCATCAACAATATAGTTAGGAAACCCATTATCGATGAGAGCCTGTTTTATGTTTTTTACCTCTTTATAAAATATTGTTTTGGAGGAGATTAGTTTGGCACGGGATATTACATTACGAATAATTGCTTTTTTATATCTGAAGGGGCATTCACTTTTAAAGTTGAGGGTACAGGAGTTATTACTAGAGGGTTTTTTGTAGGTGGAGGTAGTGAAGTTATTTTTTTTAGTATCAATGAGAACATCTAAAAAGGAAATTTTATTGTTTTTGTTTAGTTCATGAGTAAAGTTAAGAACTGAATTGTTTTGGAATGTATCTTGTAGTATGTTGATTTCGTTAATATTATTAGTAAGAATAAGAATATCATCAACACATCTTAGGTATATTGGAGGTTTTTTTATGCTATTTAAAATTCTATTCTCGAGATCTGACATGTAGAAATCACTGAAAATGGGGCCCAGGACAGACCCCATAGGGACACCATCTGTCTGAACGTAAATATTTTCAAGATGATCATAAAATGGAACTTCAGTAGTGCATGTTAGGAGTAGTTTTCGAAGTATATTCGGGTTGATTTTAAGAGGAGGGAGAGATGGGTTATTATAAATATTATTTATAATAATATCAATTGTTTCATTAACAGGTACGTTAGTAAATAAATTTTCTACATCGAGTGAGGCTAATATACCATTATTGGGTTTAATTGTATGAAGAACTTGAATTAATTCATGTGTAGATTTTATGTTGTATTTGCTAGGTAAGTATGGTGAAATAAGCTGTTTTATTGTTTTTGTGAGTTGATAAATTGGTGTAGGTATTTGTGATATAATAGGGCGAAGAGGATGATTAGGTTTATGCATTTTACGGTCCCGTAAAGATAGCCGGGTTTATAATCCCCAATTATTTTGGGTAGTTTTGTGCTATTAAGTTCGGCATTATTAGCAGCGATTAGTTTATTAATTTTTGATTTTAGTTGGTTGGTGGGATTCTTTAGTTTTTTGAATTTCGTATGGTCATCGAGGATATTTTGTAGTTTTGAATGGTAATCTATTTTATTGAGTACTACAAAAATGTTTGTTTTATCAGCTTTTTTTATGATGTTGGGGTGGTTGCGTAATTCTTTAGCGGCAGTTTTTAGTTGATGTGTTAATAATGTAGGTTGTTTTTTATTGTATTTATTCTTGATGGCTTCAGCCTTAAGAAGATCACGGAATTCAGGTTTGATTGAAATTACCTTATTGTCCCGAAGTTTTAAAATATTTTGGTATAAAATTTCAATTTCCGTATTTTTGTTGATGCTGGTATATCCTTGAAATAAATGGCAGTTGGGTCAAAAGTTGAGGAAATCTTTTTGTTGTGGAGTTAAATTACAGTCCGAGAGATTGATAAATTTATCAATATTATTAGGAATAAATAGACGTACTTTGTAGAGATTGTTGAGTTTTTTTTTAAGTGTAAGTTTGTGCTCGTAATCACTTTTGTTAATTATATTATATTATATTATATATATATTATATTATATTATATATATAAAAAATTATATTCTTGCTTTGTGATGTCAATTATATTGAGCTCTTTACCAAGAAAATTTAAATGTTCATAGTTGAATGATTTTTTTGTCCTGACTGAATTATTCCCGACTCCAGTTTAACTGGACTGAACCCTACATATATAATGTGTGTGTGTGTGTGTGTGTGTGTGTGAGAGGGTCGATGAAAAGTTTAAATGTTGACACCATATCTGCTGCTAATGGGATTTTTTTGTCTTTCAAAGAAATATTTGAATTACAAATATTTTCCTTTCAGTTTACAATTGTATTGTATTTTTTTTTTTTTAAATATTATACAGAGTATTAAAAAAGTAATTTAAAATTTCTATGGAAATTTGTTTATGATATGATTTTAAAGTCAGTAAAGAAAGCAGACCAGCAGTTTTAAAAGGTTCACAATCCTGATAAACATTAGAATCTTCCAAAAGGTGATTTAAAAAAGTTAATATTTCTATAGAATTTCCTTTATAGGATTTTAAAATCTCCACTTTTTTATCATCCCTGTAAACATTATTGCATTCTTCTGCAGGTGGTCTTTTTGATATCAGTTCTGCTTTTTTAATACTCAGAAGTTCTTTCCAAGAAATCACCTGGGGAACATTTAAAGAATCTGTAGACAGCGATAGTGAATGTGTAGTGTTTGAAATTATATCGAAGAGGTACTCATGTTATTTTTATTATTAAAATAAATAAATATATTTATCCTGTATAAATGGAATTGGATTCGTTAATTTAGATAGATGAGTAAACAAAACAAAAAAACAAAAAATCATTTGCTGAGAGAAATAGATCTTTTACGATTTGTCTATGTGCAGTAAGGGTGATCTGAAGATTAAACTTTTTATTTATGGTACAATTAGCAAAACTTCTTAATCCCCAATGATACCTGCATCGTAAAAATAAGGTCTAAAAAGTTTGGCTTTAGATTATCCTTATTGCACTTTTAACCTGGATTAAATATAATTAACATTGATCAAATCAATATAGAAAACAAATACAGTTTTTTTTTTTTTTTTTAAATTTTATTTTTTTTGAAATCCTTATTACAAAGAACTTGTTAATGAATGTTGGAGGTGACAGGAAAGATTTTCAGTCCATTTCTGTATATTTCCTGCAAAGTTGTGTAAATGATGATAATGACTATATATATATATATATATATATATATATATATATATATATATATATATATATATATATATATATATATACATACACACACACACATACACATCACTCAGATGAATCAACATGTCAGTTTAATATAAACCTTCAAGTGTTGCTCAATAATCCAGAGATGAGAAATGGGAAGGGAGTGGGTAATAGGTGGGTGGTTGAGAATGAAGTCCAAGACTAATACACAATGAATAGAAGTGAGAAGAAAGAATCCCCTCCCCCATAAGTTTCCCATATTTTGTTTAGATTCATTACTATTCAATAATTGCAGAAATAGATGACTACCAATTTCTCGAGAAATTAAACTTTGTTTTGTGATAAGAGCCATAGATGTACTTTCTATCAGATATTTACTCTGTGATAAAAGTTTAACCATTGCAATTTCGATCAGGGTACCTAACTAAGTTCAAATAAGCATCACGTGCATATTTCATATACATACATACATACACATTTTCATACACATAAATACATTATCACACACACACATAAATACATTATCAAACACATATTACACACACATTTATACATTATCACAAATATACACACACATTTATACATTATAACACACCCACACATCCACCCCCCCCTACTCAAGCAGGATGTGATACAAAATTAATTTTTAAGAGGAGTTTAAGAGTTTTAAATTTAGTTTTCCTCCTAGACTGATTGTAATACCAAGGTTAAAGAGCTCAGCCTGCCCTATTATTTTACCCATAGCTAGAAGGAGAATAGTTGGTTTCATGCCTTTCCCAATGGTATTAGTGCTATGCAAACAATTGCATCCAGGATTTGAACTTAAGTCACCATGTCCATTTCCTGCGTCAATATACATCACACCAATAGCCTATATGGCCATATGATGAAGAGAAACGGGTACAAATAAAACCTGAATCTGCTAAGCTGTACAAGCTTAATGGATTCAGGTTTTATCAGTACCACGTTCTCTAGAATCTGAATATAATACTGGGAATAGCATGAAACCAAATTTTCCAAAGGAATAATTGCTAACTTATCCTTATTGACTCGTGTACCAAGTTAAGATGATTTTTTTTATAGAACTTCACTAAAACTGAATTACCAATAAAATTGATTTACTTTTCCATAAAGAGAGTCAAAGATTTGTTACCTACTAATAGAATATTGATGGTTTTACTGTTTGTTTTGAGATCTTCAACTGAACTAAAGTTTTCTAAATTTTCAGGATGACACTCAAAGCAAACAAATTATTATTATTATTATTATAGACTTCAAAGTGTAGACATTACATTTTATGTCAATGGGAATATATGAAAAATGTACTTTTCTTCAATTCAGATATCTTTTTTCATTATTACAAAATAAAATTTTTTATACTTGTTTCCATGACAGACGATTCATTTTTAAAGTCATCAACTGAGAAGCGATTTTCTTTTAAGTAATGAATAGCCTTCAACCCACAAATCTTTTTGTTTGTATTCTTCTAAGAATGAGTTTTCATGGGGGGATCATTCTACATGTGCACCAACTCCAGTTCACCAAGAAAAGAATTTAGCAGTTTTTTTTCTTTCTTTCTTTTTTTTTTTTTTTTTTTTAAATCAATAAGACCAATAAACTCACTGGAATTTTGTTTGTTTGTAAGAAAAACAAATTTAAAAATAAATAAAATCTACATTTTATAAAAAAAAGGGGGTTCACTTTCACATCTAAATTCAACGTAGAATGATCACAGGTTTCAAAAACAAACATTACAAAAAATTTAAATAATTCAACCAGTTTGGTCACTTGTCTTTTTCAATCCAAATTATTCAGGAAATGGGTAATTATTTCATATTGAATTAATTCAATGTTCTATGCATCCACCTTATTTATCAGTGCCTCTTCTATTTTAAATATTGATAAAGATTTCTTCTTTCTGAAATTAATGATCATATTACATTGAATTGATTCAATATAGCAGAATTACTCATTTCTGGAACAGATGGGGGTTTGAAAAGATAAATTATTTTAATTTTCTTCACTTAGAGGAATGGGGTCTCCTTTGGTAATACTAGTTCCTGAAACAAGACTCTCATTCTACATTGAATTGAAATGTGAAAATCCCCCACCCCCAGAAAATGAGATAAAACTGAGTTTGAGAGTCTAATTAGTTTAAAATTACACACACAAAAAATTACTAGAAAATCTTTTTCACATTTAACTTGAATGAGTGTGCAAGTCGAATTTTACCCATTTTCAGAGTGTTTAGAACTTCTGATTCAATTAAAGAAGGGGGAGGAAACAGGGGTGAGGGGAAAGAAGAAGAAAAAACCTTTACAACCATCATGCAACCAGATGATCGAAAGGGAGATGAATAATTTGTTCTGTTTCACAGCCAACTTCAAATTTGATATCACACTAAGAGGCTCTGGTCCGTTATATAAAGTGTAAAAGTTTTTTTGTTTTTTTTTCTGCTCACAGCAAATAGAGAATGTCCAAGTATTTTTTGAGGGTGGGGGGCGAATACAGTTCGTTGGGCCAAGTTCTGTTGAGAACATTTTGCTTTTTTGTTTGTTGTTCCTCATAAACATCCTGTCTGGTAAGAATCCAAAGAATTTTCATGAGAACTGAAACAAGAACCACAACAGTTAGACAACTGGATGTGATCTTAACATCTATTTTTCTGATTTTTATCAGTTTGTAAAAATGAACCTAAGTTAAAAAAAAAAAAAAAAAAATGTTTGCAGTGTTATCAAGGCAGATTTCTGAAAAGGCACAACTTTCTAGAAATTTTTTTTTTTTTTTCAGAATGTTATCTGCCATCAGTCAGATCTTTTGGGGGCTAGAAAATCTGAATCAATTTTACCAGCACAAACTAGATTCCATTTTGACAGTTCAGAAAGCCAATTCTTATTTTTGCATTAGCAGAGAAACTTATCCTTCATATGAATCATAATACTGTCCGTTCAGAGGCCAACAAATTTTATACTGCTTGCCTGGTAGAATAAGTTGCAGGATGGAGCAATACGGTTTATTCATCGACTATTTAATTTTTCCTTTAAACTGGCTAATCCACCTCAAAAATACCTTATTGCACGGAGAAGGAATTAGAAAAATAATTTTTCTTTTTCTCAGCAAGGTCAGTTTTACAGCATCCTTGAAAATATCAACTGCTTATGTCATCTGACATGAGGGGGTGGGTAGAAAGAATCACAGAGCCAAGAATGTGACCTTTAAAACATAGAATGATGAATCAGTTGAAAAGGTTACCATCATTCAACACAGAGGAGAGGGGAATCTATACAAGTGTGCAGCAGTTATTTATGACATGGTAATGCATCATTTGGTTCCAACTAGCCTGGTAGTTGGTATTTATCAGTTCTTTTAGTAACGGGCAATCCTTGATCGAACTTTGCTATCACGATGTTCGTGGTATTCCCTAGAATCAACCAATTCCCTTAAATCTTTCTCGTGTCCATCCCTTTCTGGTTCTGGGACATTATCACGTACAGTCTTCTCTTTGCTTCCACGATGTTTGTGGGATTTTTTCTTCTTGCTCTTTTTTGCCTTGTGTTTTTTGTGTTTTTTGTGCTTCTTTTTCTTGCCAGAATCTTTGGATTTCTTACTGTGTTTTTTAGTTGTTTCTTCTGTTGATGACAAGTCTGTAGCACCTGACCTGTGGGGTGACGTAGGAGCTTGTTCGGCATGTTCCACATCAGAAGTATTGGCATCACTACCAGATTCAGATTCTTCATAGTCTGGTACAAACTTAGCCTCATCCACCATTGATTCTTTACGCTCAAATCTTTCACTTCCTCGACTTTCTTTGGTGTTGATATCCACTTGTTTTGATTTGGAACTTTCCTGCATTTTATGGCTACTGCTACTGCCACCATCTTTCATCACACTAGATTCTCTGTTTGAATGTTCACGCGAAGAATCCCTGTGTCCTCGTTTTTCACTCGTCTCATGTCTAGATTGTTTTTCACCGCTGCCCTCATTGCGTTCACCACCAGGAATCGTAATTTGTACAGAGCTAAGTTTTCGATTGTCTTTCTCATCGACGTAAACTTTGCGGGACGAGAGACTTGATTTTGGTGAAGTGGGTATTGAAGTGGACAACATGGATGGCTTGCGACGCTTTTCTGTGATGGCTTTCTCAGCACTTTCTATCACAGATCTGAAAGGAAAGATTAAAGAAATAAGCCAACTGAAAAATGCTCAAGGATATTTAAAAAAAAAAAAAAAAAAAAGTTGATAAATCTATTTTTTTCTTTCCTCTCCCAAAAATTAAATACAGTATCTTACCAAAGATTTATTAATGGCATATTCAAGCTAACAGATTTGCTTCATAGATTTTAGCTTTGTATAGCTTAAAATTTAAATAAGTGTGACATTTACGAGATTAATGGATTGTTTATATGAAGTAATAAATGGGAAGAGTTTGTCTTCTACAGATACACAAATAGTTTGATTTGCTTCGTTGTTTAATGGCATGTCAACCTTTGTAGGTTATTTAATGCCAAATCCATCCTTCTAGATAAACAGTAGTGGTACTAATATTTCACCCATAGCAAGGAGGATAAGAAGGTTCATAACTTTCCTAAGAGTATTTGTCCGAAAGTGAATGTGATAGCACGACTGGAATTCAAACTCACTTACTACAATTCCGCATTCAAGTGATTTAACCATGATATGAGGTTTTTACGGCACATCAACCCTTTTCGGGTCATTCAACACCAAATTAAATTTCAAACTATTCAGTTTAGTATAAGTATAGTTTTTGTTTACAAACAGTTAAATGTCAAAAAAGTTCTATTTCAAACAATTCAGTTTAGCATGAGAACATATTTTGTTTACACACATAAGTATTCAGTTTAGTTCTATTTAACCCATAGATAGGGCCCTATCAGGTGCTACCATTCCGGGCCAGAGTGGACCTGAGAGCAATGGCAATGAAGGGGTACTCCACATTCCCCAAAGTTCCAGCATCACTGGAACCTCACCATCAGATTGTTTAGTGTCAAATCCAGGACGCTCGTTGGGAGTGGGGGAGGGTGTTACTCCTCTGCAGAGAAGCAGTCAGTGTAGGGCAATTAAATTTTGGCGGATTTGTAAGGAATCACATTGGTCATTAGCAAGAAACTATTTACATTTCTTAATCCTTAATTCTTGAGAGTTGCATTAAAAAGAAAAACAAATAAATTAAAAAAGAATTTAGATATTATACTTAGGCTTAGCCTAAATTTTTGCAATATTTTAGTAATGCTTTTTTGCAGGTCATTAAGATGAAAACCCACACTGGAATGTTGGATCCTTGGAGATCCACACTGAACTTGCTTGATGATCAAGGTTCTTGTAATTCTAGTGAAATTTCTTCAAACTTGATATTGTAATGATGTTTTTGGTTTGGTTCGGTTTCTTTGTTTAATGGCATATTAACCTTTGTAGGTTATTTAATGCCAAAGCCATTCTAGAAGAACAGTAATGGTGCTATTTAACCCATAGTTAGAAGGATAAAGGGGGTTCCCTACCTCTCCCAATTGTATTTGTCTGAAAGTGAATGTAATAGTGCGAATGGAGTACAAACTGGCTTACTATGATCCCACAGTCCATCGCTTAACTACTATACCACGAGGACACCCCCACAGATGTTTTTGGTTACTTCCATTGCATTCTAACCAAATTTAACTTGTAAAGCATAAGTCCCTTAATTAGATCATGCTGCATATTCATTAGTGTAGCCTTTAAATAACACCCACAATGAAGCAATGCACAACATGTTAGTGCACCAACTACCACAATACTACCAGCCATGGTAGGTTTCCTCCACAGCTTGAGTAACTTTATACATGGCGCAAATTAACAAGTACCAAAATATTGCAAAACTTTTGACTCACCTTATTAATAATAAGTCAAGAATACTCACACAGGGAAATTATAAGATCTTTCAAGATAATCTGATCAAAATATACAGAAGATTAAACCATAGCACATCATAACCCTGGGCTGCTGGCTGAAAATAGCCAATTTTAAGGGTGTCAATCCATTTATTGCATGTTCACATTTACTGTTTTTGTGTAGTTTAAGTTTTCAGCACCCTCCCAACTATCAAATAATCTGGAGGTATTACCACTCCAGGTCAGAGTAGATCTGAGATTAATGGCAATGAAGAGGTACCCCCCCCATACTCCCAGATTTCTAGGACAGAAGCCTCACAATCAGATGCAGTTAGTGTATTATGAATTCAAAAATATTTTTTTGTGAAAAATAGTGTCATCTCCAGGACACAAAACTAGATGAAAATGTTATTTAACAGTTTTTAAGTTCATTTTTATTCTATTAAATTTTTTAAAAAATAAGACAGCATTTTACAAGCAATAGAGATATAGAAATCAAGATCCTTGGCCAGAATTCGGATATGTATACTTCTATGTAGCACCATAAGAACTATTTGCTCAACTTCTAAAGGTTAACTTACCTTGGAAGAGGCTTTCGTTCAGCTGGTTTCTTTTTAGGCTTCATTGGTTCTACACTAATCTCATAGTCGTCTCTTTCCCATTTGGACAATTCGGGGGCTGGTAGCAACATATCATTCTCTCCACGTGGGATCTTTTCAGAGAGTTTATGTTGATCACTTTCCAAGTCTTCGTCCATTTTATCATGCACAGATTCTCGACGAGTCTTTTTAGCGGGGCTAGATTTGCCAGCATCATCTAACAATGGAATGGCGGTTTTCTGGGAAGAGTCTCCTGACAAGTGGTGGCTTTTGCGTTTTACACTCCTAGGAGCTGCTTTCACATCAGCAGCATGGCTAACAATTTTGGGATCAGAGACATGTCCGGGCCGAATTACTTTATTGCTTAATACATCTACGTTACTGCTACTAATTTCCAAAGGTCGTTTCAGTACATTAGAAATATTCTCGGAAACAGGTTCCTTACTGCTTTGACTCAACTCTTTAATACTGTTATCTTCCTTGGCTACTGGATCAGTTGGTGGGTTTCGTGCACCTTTTTCAACACTTTTGTGCTTTTTGGAGTCAGATTTTTTCTTGGATTCCTTTGGAGGCTTTTCATTTAACTTTGCAGATTTTTTGGGTAGTGAACTTGACTCTCGAGGAGGTTCCTTTATTTTTTCTTTAGTTGATCTGTCTATTTTTTCCTCTCGTTTACGTTCCATTTTCTTTCGAAGATCTTCCTCGGATTTTACTTTGATTTTTTTCTCCTTGATTTTTGGTGGCAATGGATCTGTCAGTTTAGCAGTTTTAATATCTGGTTTTTCTCTTTGTCTATCTCTTCGAGGAGGAGAACTTCTTGCCATCGGGCCCTTGCGACTTCTGTTGGAGGGGGAGTTAGCAGTAGTCACGTTTACAGAAGCATTAGACTGTGGCATTGGACGTCCCCTTGGGTCATAGTAAGATCTATCATACTGAGGTGCAGCAGTTGTAGTGGCAACTGGAACAGTCGCAGGAGCAGGATAAGTACCAACACCGCCATGTGGGTTATTATAACGGGCAAAATATTCTCTATAATAATCTTCATATACATGAGGGTCATACCTAGAAGAGAAAGAACAAAAAATTGTAGTCAAAATATTTCATTTAATGAACACTAATTTTTATCCACAAAAAAGGTATTTGTATCATATGTAATAAAAAAACCCAAAAAACCCTAACTTTTGATTATGCTAGCCAACAAAAATATTTCTTCTGCATCCATTGACAAAGCAAAAACATTTAAATACATATTTTCAAAACTACTCAAATGCAATCAAAATCAATGCAATACTGTCAAATAAATAAATAAAAAAAAAAAAAACGTAGTCTAGACCTTTGTGTAGTTTACAGTGTTTATTTGGATATTCAAAAAAAATTAAAACCCAACCAGTGGTACACAATAACATTGATGATATAATTACATATGTATTCATTTAATTTACTAAGCTTTTTGCTTAGATGTAGCACAAGGCCGCATAAATGGGGCACCCAATGAGAATCGAACTCACTCGTGAATTACATATGTATTCATGACTAATTTCCTAAGTGTTTCCACATAGAATAGCTGACACCTAACAAAAACTTTTAGTTAATATCAAGTTTTCATATGACTTTGTTTACAATTTATAATATATTTGATTGAACTGATATTTTTTGTCTACATATTAAAAAAAAAATATTTATTATATATATATATATATATATATATATATATATATATATATATGCCCAGGTATTATAAATAGTAAACAATATTAAGTAAAAACTTTTTTTTTTTAGCTGGGAGTTCTTGTATATAGGCTATGCAGGGACACTTTGGATTGAAATTACAAGGTTAGGCCTTAGTGGAATTCTCTGAAGAGAGCTGGCGATCTCATGTCCGAACTTTTGCATTTTGGTCAAAATACTGTTTGCCATATTATCCATTATCCCACCCCGCTAAATATTAGAATTTACACAAGGGTCAGTTTTAATGGCATATCAACCAGTTTAGGGTTATTCTATGCCAAGAGGTTAGAGAATTGAATTCATTGTATGTTCACATATTTACATTTTTTACAGTTGGGAGTATTCCAAGCTCAGCTGACAGGGCATTCATGTCTTGATTAATACTCTTCTCAATCAATACGTGAATAGTCCAATTAAGATAAGAATAATCTACCCAAATTTTGACAAAGCAGGCAAAAAAAGATATGATTTCATGACTGGAGAGAGAGAGAAAATTATAAATACAAACGGCAGATAACAAAACAAAATTTACTATATTCTTATACAGAGATGTGGCAAGAGCACTTACCTGTAGAAGTCTTCAGGTCTTTGAGGTGAAAAGTGAGAATATCTTGAAAAAGGTCTTTCTGGTGGTGAATAACGTTTTACTGGGTTTGTTCGCATACCACGGTTATAACCTGGAGACCAATCTTTTCGATAATATGAATCCCTAGATGACATTTGAGTAAGAGGAGAACGAGTACGGCCTCGGCTTCGAGAAGGAGGAGTTCGACTCCTTCGACGCGCAGGGGATCGAGAGCGGTAAGGTGGTGTCCTGGATCGGGAACGGCTTCTACTTAGAGAACGAGACCGAGATCGAGAATATTTACGTGGGCTGTAAGAACGAGACCTAGATCTTGACCTCGAACGAGATCGGGTTCGGTATCGTCGTCTTCTGGAGGGAGTAGTACGTGAACTCGATCGTGATCTGGACGACCCTCTTGATCGTGAAGTTGACCTGTATCGGCTGCGTGAGCGAGAACGTGTTGAAGACCTCGACCGATAAGGAGATCTGGACAATGAGCGGGAATACGAGCGAGAATTTGATCGACTTCTTGACCTGAAAGTTGCAATAAAAAAATTTTTAAATGTTACTTTTGGCTTCAGAAGTAACCAATAAAAAAATGGCCAAACATTAAATTTATTCATTTTCATTAGTATTTTCTTTCATTTTAAAAAGATTTTCATCAAAAGATAAGCTTTTGGTGAGACTACAACTTATGGCCTTGCAAAGAAACTTAATTACTAAGCTATAAACTGTAATTTAATTGGTAGAGGAGTTCCAAGAAGTCAAAAGGATAAAAGGATTTGTTTGGATTTTTATGGCACATCAAACCCTATAGGTCATTTCATGTCTGTTTTTGGTGGCATTATCATTCAAGATAATTTAGAGAATTGTGGTTATTAGTCAAAGTTTTTAGGAGGTGCCCGTGCTGTAATGGTTATCGTCATAGGAAATGAACATGGCGACAAGAGTTCAAATCCTGGACGAGACTGAATTCATTTCACATAGCACTAATACCCTTGGGAAAGGTATGAATCCAATTATTCTCCCTCCAGCTATGGGTAAATAAATAGTAGGGCAGACTGGGTTATTCAGCCTTGGTGAGGCAACTAGTCTAGGAGAAGGAAAACTGAATTCAAACCTGTTAAACTCCACTTAAAAATTGACCTGGTGTCATATCCTACCTGAGCGGAGGGGTTGGTAAATATGATTAGTTAAAGTTTTTAGGCCTTTGAGATTATATATATATATATATCTTGGGTTGGTTTCTTTGTTTTAATGGCATATCAACCTTTGTGGGTTATTTAATGCCAAAGCCATCCTTCAAGAATGGCAGCAGTGATGCTATTTAACCCATAGCTGGAAGGATAAGGGGGTTTGTCGTTAAGGATTTCTTTTATATGAGTAGGAAATTTTTTTTCCCAAGTAGCCTATTATTTTAGAAGCAGGTTTTCAGTTTGAATGTGAGAGGGTGTTCATCACAAGGGATGATGCATTGAAATTCAGTTTCTGCTTTGAGTAAGAATGAGATGTGTATGTCCAATTTGAACCCTGTTTAACACTGTTTTGTTTTTTGATCAGCTAATGGTTCTGTGTTTTCCACTGTTGGTTGATAAAATTGTTTCAGAACACATCCCATATTAAAAATTTAATGTACGAGCTCATTTTGGTTGGTTTTTGTCAGTGCATTGATTTCTTGATTTCCCTTAAACCTTTAAGCCCACAACACCTGAGCATACATTCAACCTCTATCATTTGAGTGATTCTCAGCACCAGTAAACCAGTACTACTGTGTGGCAGAAAATAAAAGTGCCACAAGTATACTAGTAGAATGGGCTAGAAAGCCAAAGCCAACATGATTATTTGGGGCATATTGATCAAATAAACACCTTTCCAGTAAAGTGGGATAGAAATTTGAAGCTTGCCATGAGTCTATATTTTACTATTTCTGATCAATGCTGTCATCAATGACAATCGAAGTCAGTTGCAGGGACGGGGGGGGGGTTAGGGAGAGAAAATTTGAAAGAAAATACTTGTCAAAAATCAATGATTGATAATGCTTCACTTATGAATAAAAAAAATAATAAAAAAAACCAAACTTACCCCCCCCAAACAAAAACAACTAAGACATTAAATTTACTTAACTCTTTAAAAGTGAAAAAAAATTCCAAAATAGATTGGAATGTCCAATTTTAACTCATAAAGATTAAATTTAGTAATATGTTTTAGTGAATAAAGATTGTTTTGCTTCTAAGAAAAATGGGTGGAAAGCAGGGGGGGGCAACATCTTTGCAATTCATATCGAAACCTTTGATACATTTTGGTTAGAGATTAAAAAAAAAAAAAAAAAAAGAAAAAAGAAAAAAAAAAAAAAACTAGGAATAACACAAGGTTATAATAAGTGTGAAATATTTTTGTTTCATGCAGAAGATTTCTTACTGAATATGCACCACAGATGGGTAATATCAATAGGAGTCAAAATATCCAAAGCTAGAATTCGAATTATTAGCACCAGCTTGGTTACATTAGCTGCATAAATGTGGGGCTTCCACACAAAGAACTAGGGTGTGTGTGTGTGTACATACACATCAAATAAAACAAGTTCCATAAAATCCTAGAGAAACAAAATAAGCTATCACTAACAACAATGAAAAGAGTCTTCATTCAATGATAATAAATACCATGTACAATATGGTGGGCTGAAGAGTTCACTAATTTGAGCTCCTTTTAAAAAACCAGAAGAAAAAATAAACTGAAGGCAGCAATGAAAAATGCCTGCTCAGCCATTAAAGAATTTTTGTAAAAAGGACGTGGGGTGAGGGGATTCTCTGAAAGGCTGGAAAGATAAAAGTTCAGAGAGGATGGAATTATGAAATTACCAAAAAGATGGCAAAAGATAGTTGAATAAAACCGTAATATACCTATGGCTTTGACCCCCCCCACCTTTATTGTTTGTATATCTTATGTGAACAAACTTTTTGGGGCAACCCAATATAAAGAGAGAATACTTGATCAAACCTCCTAAGACAGAATATTTATTTAATGAGTTTATTCAAGTTTCTCTAAAAATGTTAACATAATTTTGACAATAGATGGTACTAAGAAAAAGAGTGATAATAGACTGGACCCAGATCAGAGGTAGAGTCCCCCACACCAATGACCTGTAATAACTGATTTTCTAAATTTTTTGTTTCAAAACTTAAAAAACACACAAAACTAAGTTGCACACTATGAAATCAAATAAAAAAACAACAAGGAGTCAAATTTTACTGATCAATGGTTAAGAAAAATTCTTTTCATATACTCAATAACTGTGGATAAAAATCAAAACATTTTTATCTGCCTTCATATCTCAAGATATTGACACACACAAGATACTTGCTAATTGTAATAAGTTGAATGAGAAAGGAAAATTAAAATTCCAACCTGGATAAATAACAAATGAAACCATAAATCACTCATGGATTATCTATGAACAAGCAAAAAATAAACATACAAAGAAGCAAATAATAAAAAAACTTAGATAATCTTAAGGGAGTGAAGAGAAAGAGAGAGGAAGAAGGAGAAAAAAACCTCCAAAAAGGCCATAAACATTCCAAAAATAGCCACAAGATAAATATACATTTAAAATAAATTCTCAAAGGATAAACAATTTTTTCAACAAAACTGAAGTCATAATTAAAAGCTTAATAGACTGAAAAGAATAATAGTGGATATGCTAAACATAAAGCATTTTAAATGTTTTCCAAAAAATTTTATAAAAATATCCGGGAAACTACTTAAGTTAGACTTAGGTCATAAGAGTTTGGGAAAAAAACCTTCCTTAGAAATTAAAAAAAAAAAAAAAAATGACTTGATATATCTAGAAGATTTAAAAAAAAGAAAAAACTAAATATAACATTTATAGTTATATATTCACTCATCAAATAATTTTCTACTTATAAAAAAATGTATGTCTGAACTGTTTATGATCCCCCACCACCACCACCACTTGAATTTCGAAATAAAAACAGGAAAAACTTTTTAAAATTAAAAAAAAAAAAAAAAAAAAAAAAAACCCAGAAGATAAATGCTATTAGATGATAGCAATGAATATTTTCCATCGAATTACTAAAATTGTCCAGAAAAGCCTAATACAAAAAATGCATTGAAGAAAGAAAGAAAAAATAAATTACAAACTTATTTTTCATTAATTTACAAGAGCTCGTCATCATTTGTGCAGTGCAATTTAGAACCATGCAACAAAAATGCAACTTTACAGCAGACAACATCAATAGTCCACAGAACTAGCCCCCACCTCTCCACCAAGCAATGTGCTGTTGCAAAATTCTATAACAGATGCAAACAAATTTACAGTTGCATATTTTAAGCAAAGCTGAACCAATTTAATCCCTTGCATTCAAACTTAATGAATATCTCAACATGAAAAAGTTTAAATCTTTCATAAAACAACTAATCTAAAAAATGACTTATTTATAAGCAAAGTTAAAACCTAAATGCTGGAAGTACAAAATTACAAATTTTCATTTTGGACTTGAGAAATCTTTTGGTGCGACACATTTGACAAATTTAATGACTGGAATGACAAAATAAATTTTACGATTACAATGTTGGCATCAGCGAGAAAGGATTTTTCACACAAGCCTCTTTAAAAGAATTTTTCATTCTCTAATACTTCTAAAGATGATTGTAATAAAAGATTTTTTTAGGGCCTGGATATACTGAAAAAAGATCCATTTTTGTGAGGTAGGGGTATTTCATACATGATCCAAAACATTTATGTTGACTAAAGTTACATCTCGCTCTTCCACATTAACTAGAGTTGCTCTCTACACCAAGAGTCGAGGAATGTGAAGAGGAAAAGTCGAGGTTTCAGAAATCATAGAAATTATCAGGATTAATCAGAAGAATAATCAATGATTATTCAAGTTATTACATAAATTTCAATTCAATGCTTTTCTTATCAAAAACAAATTGCATACCATGTTTAAACAATACATGTTTAATCTGTTTTTTTGACAAGATGAATGCTAAATGTCCTATCTAGAAACATTTCAGCTTTGAAATAGATTTGAATTCCTTTCACTTGTATAAACAACTACAAACTTAAACTAACCCTTTATTGCAGGAGAAAAAAAATAAGTTAAAACTAATCCCATGCAAAATAAATATAATTTTAGGTTTTCATATAACATGCTGAAATTATACATACTAGAAACTAAATAAGAGACAAGACTGTGCTGGTATATAAAAATGAAACCCAAGAGATGAACTTTACAGAAAACTTGCTCTATATTATAAACTATTATATATATTATACACACATACAAACACACACACAAGACCATAAGCTTAAGATAACTAGTCAAGCTGAACAGAGGCTTTGAGGAAGTTATTTTTAGGGAAATTTGAAAAATTCTAAGCAAAAAACAAAAAAAAAACAAAACAAAAAGAACAAAAGGAAAAACTGGGGACTTTAAAAACAAGGTTAGTTCTGTGAACAGATGGTAAATTTGTAATGTTTTTTTTCTTTCCTTTATTTTTTTGATTTGATTTTTTTTTTTTTTTTTTCTCAAAATATAATTGAAAACAAGACAAGTACAAAGACAACACCAACACAGACCTTGAGGGGGACAAGCTGTAACTTTGTTCCACTTGTCTCCGCTTCTGATCTCGACGGAACTCCATTAGTTCACGAGCAAAGTCATCAAACGGATCAGATTTCTTCCTGCAAATCAGGAATGACAATATACTGGATTGACCACCTACCTGTGCCATTTAACATCACCTTTCATATTGACAATGATCTTGTCCATCATTGACACCCACACCATTTACTTCCATCCCACATGAAAACATTCACTAGTTTATTTTTTTTTATATTGTCATCACTTTTTTTTAAAGTGATAGAAATAAATAAGGCTTTCAAACAAGCAAGAGTTTTGTAAAGCATCTGGCACAAAAATATGTAAGCACAAATATAATGGCCTACAAATAATAAACTGCACTTTAAGTTGGCCGAGACAAATACCATTTAAAAAAAAAAAAAAAAAAAAAAACATTTGTATATCTTAGGTTTGTATATAATTAACTTTAAATGAAAGAGTTAAAAATTAATATCCTTAATATTTTACTTAAAAAAAAACAAACACCAAAAACACTTACAGCCCAACAGTTATCACAAAAAAAGATCAAATGAGATTTTTTTAAAAATATATATTAAAATCTTACACAAGAGGCTTTAAAAGGTCATTTTTTTTTAATGTCATTAAAACTAACTACATACTCATAAGTTTTGATCACAAACCTTACATGAACTAACAAAGATAAAACTCAAATCTAACAAGTAACATTTGTCAGTTCACATACAAAATGTAAAGCCAATTACTTAAATA
This sequence comes from Sepioteuthis lessoniana, assembly GCA_963585895.1. Lineage (NCBI taxonomy): Eukaryota > Metazoa > Mollusca > Cephalopoda > Myopsida > Loliginidae > Sepioteuthis > Sepioteuthis lessoniana. The sequence goes on from OY757942.1 coordinate 2,038,838, forward strand.
GAAAAAAATAAAAGCAACTAAAAAAATTCCTTTAATAAAGATGTTTTAAAATGTCAACTAAAGTGAAATGATATTCAAAACAGGAATTATTGCATACAAAAAGTGAAACCATCTTTTAAGTAGTAAATCTAAACACTTTAAAAAAAGACAAAAAGTAAAGTCTGAAATTTACTTCAAAACCTCCACCCATCACCCTATATATGCTAGCATATCATGTGACTTTTTGAGACCTAAATTGTCACGTTTCACAGCTGGAAATTGTAGGCCTACCAATTTGTCTAGGCCTAGCTGTAGCCAGATATTTATACGCACTAAGTTTGTATCTAGCGTATTGTGTGCAACTGTCAAATATCAGGCTAAAATTAAGGTCTTAGAAAGTTGCATGATACAAGAGTATATGCCATATATATATATATATATATATAAGAAAAAAAAAAAAAAAAAAAAAAGGACACAAACACAGCCATCACCTCAGTTGAATGACTTGAAATCTAAGAATGAGCATTAGAATGACAGTTATGGCAAAACATGCAAACAAAAGCAAAACAAAATCTTAATTCAAAATCAGTAAATGAAAAGAAAAAAAAGAATAATGGTAAAACAAAAACACCAAACATCTTAAAAAGGTAGCAACAATAAAGACAGGTACATGCTTTTAAATTTACTCTATTCTAAATTATTCAAGTCAGTTTTGATCAATAAATCTAAATGCATCATCATAGCCTCCACAATCCAACTTGATGTAGAATTGCAAACTAATGAATAAAAAGTTGCCTTTGCTATCTATAAGTTTAATACCAGCTAAATGAGGATTATCCGAGACTAAAGTTAAACTGTGGGCATATAAGTGATTGTATACAAACAAAAAACAAAACAATTTAACACTAACATAAAGCAATACATCATACACACATTGTTGCAGGGTGAGCAGAATTTTTTGAATGGAAAAAGGACTAAGACAAAAACAAAACAAGAAAAAAAAAATAAATGAAGAAACGAAGAAAAAACCCCTGAACTCTGCTTTTGGCTAGTATGCAACTACAAAACCAATTATTACATTTTAGATCACTAAAACACTTAGGAGGAGAGAGAGAGAGAGGAAAAAAAAAGTCATCCTGCAACTAAACCTTCACTTTTCATGCAAAAGACTAACATGTACATGCACACACATACATCAAAGTCAAAAAGGTATTTTGCGCAACTAATATCCATTAAAACATTTCATACATTTATTGATAAACATTGTTCTCAAGATATACAGAAATCGATATGGGTCATCAGTAATGATAAAAACTAAAAGGTTACTTTTACATTTAAATTGAGGGTGACATTTGACTTAAAAAAAAAAATAAAAAAAAAATAAAAAAATCTATTAAGCTTCTTAAACCAGCTAACTGGCATCAATTTAAATTTTATAAAATATAAAATGCTATAATTTCAAAGAAAATCCCAACAAAGTTAAGAGCAAAATTTCTTAAAAACATTTGATTACATAATTTTCATTTTACTCACATTAATAGAAAAAAAATTTTTTTTTCTTCATTATCGCCAAAATAATAAAAAAAAAACTTCAATGGCTTAGACACACAAGAGATTTTCCTTAATAATCATTGTTCAAGTTCCTTTACTCATAGCTAAAAAATCATTAGCAAAATTTGGATATTAGAAGGAGAAAAAAAAAAAAAAAAAAAAAAAAAAAAAAATCAAATTTTTTTTTGGTATTCCTGAGAATTTAGAAAATGATGACTTTATTATAACCAATGGAACTGACAATAATTAAGGAATAGAACCATTTATGTATGTCTAAGCTAATGAAGTTTCATTAAAATTTGTGGCAATAAAAAGAATTAAAATTTTTTCTTTTTTCTTAAAATCAATACTGTAGCCATTAAACATTAACAGAAGCAAATAAATTTATCTTAAGTCACTAGAAAACAATGTTTTCTCATTTGTAAAATCTGAGAATTCTTAGATTAGAAATAAAGTTCCAGAATAACAATTTCTAAGCGTTACAAAAACAGAACAAGACATTCTCACTTTTGTCATCAATACATTTATGTACTTGTAAAATCTGCAAGTTTTTTTGTTTTTTTTTAAATGCCAAAGTTAGATTAACATTGGCATTAGAACTAATTTTGTCTCTAAGGGTTAGTTTCAGATCAATGCAGTTAATTACAAACATGCAACACCATGACACAATATAAAGAGACATAACAGCTACAAAATAGAATGGCATTTTGCATCAACAAAATCTGTAGATTCGGCAATCATAGCAAACATTTTCATATAAGGAATAAAACTAGAAAGATTTTTTAATACAATTTTTAAGAAACTTCTGCAAGAAAATTTAAAGTATTGAATAAGAACTGGTGCTTTAAAATGCAAAAATTTGAAGGAGATAAATTCAAAAGAATCCAATATTTTATGATGAAAAAATATAATTACATACTGATGAAAAGTAATTTAGAAATTGATTTAAAATTATGCATACATTCAAGGAAACAAAAACTAAAAATGTAACATTCATTTGAGAAAGTCAGGCATTTAATAAACCATAACTATTTCTTCAACATTTTTCTTTTTAACAAAATACTTCAAATCAGTTTTAACTGAATTCTAAAATCTACCCAAGCTTAAATTTCATTGAAATAAATTGTTTTAAAATTCAAGTAAAATTCATAGCCAACAGTATTTCAGTTATAGTTTTAATCTTAGATTTGTAAAGGTTATTTTATACATATAGTAAACATCAGGGATGTTTTATACGCATATGTACTCAATTTTAAATGCAACCAATTGCAATAATTATCTTATACATATAATAATAATTCGTATTAGTAGCAGAAATTGAATTAGAGCTGCATATTTGTGCCTAACAACTTTCAAGCCTTCATGGTGAATTGAAAGTTTTAACTAAAATCTATTAAATAAATTGATCAAGATTCTCTTTTATCACTATTTTCACAGAGGTGAAAGGTTAATACATGAGTGGGGACTTTTAATCAATTAAACTTATACATCCCTATCCAGATTTCTTTCTTTTTTTTTTTTTTGCAGGAAGAGAAATGGTACTCTAATTTATATTGTAATTGCTACAGTAAAATAAACCTTTATTTTTCATCTATCATCCAAAACAGATCTTATAACATTCAATTACCGTCTCATCTTTAGACTAGTGATGGGTTAGTGTTGAAATAAAAAAAAACATTCTTATTTCTTGGAATCAATTTTGAATAACGATCCTTAGGCCTTAAAAGGGATTTCATTTCTTCATAATATTAAAAAGAAAACAAAAAAAAAACCCAAAGAAAAACAGGAATAAGCACCAAGGAAAAAAAAATCCTAATTTTATAATCCCATTTTTCCAAGATGGAAAGTATGGCTTTATTTCAATATTTAGCAGTTAAATTATAAATTGAAGAGAGAGGGGGGGGGGAAACAAAAAAAAAAAAATCAAATTATCCTTAGCACAATTAACCTGGTTTATGAAAATTTCTATGCTGAAGCTAATTTAAATTTGAGGTAAAAAGTCAAAATATATTGCTTGATCAGTATACTGCAAAATACATCTATTGATATATGACAAGAAATCTGGACAGCTTAACCCTTTCACAACCACTGGAATCCCAGTTGAATTTCATTTAAACCAACTTAATCTCTTTATTTATTTTTATATATATATATATATATATATATATATATATATATATATATATATATATATATATATATATCTATCAACACACACACACACACAAACTTGGTAGTGAAAGAGTTAAAAGATGCAGTCTATCAGTAAAAGACTAGCAGTACAATTAAAAGAATAGAAAAAAATAAAAAAATAAATTGTTTTTCTTTAAATAAATTGCTGAACAATTTCAATCTAATTTGGTAGTGAAATCATGAGTGGGTGTGGAGGTACAATAAACAGAAGAAAAAGTGGGTGGGAGGACTGATTATACATTGCAAATTGAATGTTAGTCATCCACATCTACCCATCCTAAAGAAAAAAAAAAAAAAAAAAAAAAGAAAAAAATCTAAACTGCAAAACGTTTACAAAAAAAAGTAAATCTAAATGTAAAACTTACTTGTCTTCTTCTATAAGTCGCCGTTTTTCCCGATAAAATTCTTCAGGTGTTAGCGGTCGAGGTCCTGTAGGAATTGTTCTTATTTGATGATATGGACGGGATCCAGTACTATATGGTGGCATAGGTGGATGGCAAAAACCAGATGGAGGAGGCATTACAGGTCCAGATTGAACACCTGTTAAGTAGTGACAAAATTATTAGTTTTAATTCCATTATTCCAAGAAGCAGCAATTAAAAAAGAGGAAAGGAAGATCAACTAGTAAAATATTTAAACAAATTCTTTTGTAATAAACCAACATCAAGCTACAGAATCCCTGAAAAATTGTAAGTTTTTACTGGTCAGCCAACACTGGTCTGTCCATAGAAGGACCTTGCTTAGGAGTTCTTAGTACTCAGTATGTCTTGCTAGTCTTACTTGCATGGTTTGTGAAATGGGAGGTAAATGGCCATACAACCGCTGTTTTGTCTGGTGTTGCTTCCAGAATTTGTTCAAAAGAGAACACAGCAGCAGCCTTGTGTAATTTCAATCTAGCTTTTTTTTTTTTGTAATTGTTCTGGTGCAGCCATACAGTAATATTGACATTGCTATAACTTGGAAGAATTTCAGTTTTATTTCATCAGATAAGATTACAATATGGTTGTTAACCTGTCAATAGCAGTCTATGCTTTGCCTATCCAGTTTCAGTAAACGAGATATTGCTACCAAGGTATATGAACTGGTCTACTAACTTCAGAGAGGGCAACATCTTGATTAAACATATGAACTTGTTTTTATCTGAGCTCACATAGAGACCAATGCTCCTTGATGCTTGTTCTAAGCTATGCATCAGAGGTTCAGCAAATATTATTTGCAAGAAATGCTAGATCATTTGCATAGTCTGCATCAATAATAGTTTTTGTGACAGACTCAATCCTCCCCAACAAATTAGAAGAATCTTCCTCAAAATCAATTTATCACTTATCCAATAAAAAGCTAAAACAGACTAAGAAAATCTTTTTCTAGTATCGCAGAAATAAAGAGTTTAATTTGACCCTTTGAAAACTAGTGCCCCATATTTGTGCTGCTCATTAAAAGTATATAAACCTGGACAACTATTGCTTCAAAAATGTTCTATCTAAAAACATTTCAAATTACCTATAGAATATTGTAACTGGTTATTTAATAGCCTGGAAAGGGCACCTCGGGTAGCGTAATGGTTAGCAAGCAAGACTAGCAAACCTACACGGGTGAATTAGAGTCTCATTGGGTGCCCCATTCGTATGGCCTTGTGCTACATCTAAGCAAAAAGCTTAGTAAATTACTATTTAATAGCCTGGAAAGTGGTTAACAGATTAGAACAGTTTATATTTTTAGCTATTTTTCAAGCCATCATCAGCCCAGGGTGATAGGTCTACGATTGTGGGAAGCTCCTAAGGGTTAATTGCTAAACAAAAAAAACATTGATACTATTAACAGTACATCTATGAATTTGATAACTGATGATGTAATTCTTTAAATCACAAATTTTCTTTTCTATTATCAAAAATTTACATAGCCTACTTACAATTTATATATATTTTTACAACTATTTTGGGTAAATCAAAGAAAAAAAAAAAAAAAGTTTTCAAAAAACATTTTCACTTTAACCATTAAAAGTAAACTATGCAGATTTTTTTTTTCTTCAAATTTTTAAGAAAAGGAAAAATGCCATACTATAATTATTAAAATATTCACCAGGAGTTGGTATCCTATATCCTGGTTGCAACGTCCCAGGGGGCATAGAAGCTCTTGGTTGCATATATGAACCTGGTGGTTGTGAAGTAGGTAAAGACTGAGATAAATGCTGCATTGCTGGATTAACTGGATGATGAGGATGAGATGGAGCATTGCGCCCAGGAGGAAGACGTTCGCCAATTCTAGAGGAGGGAGAAAAAAACGATAATGGTAAAGTGATAAATAGAATGACAAAAATTATTCTAGAAAAGTTTAACATCTAAGTAACTGATTTTTAACAAAATTGGAGAAATATAAAATTTCATCATTAAAATGTCTGAAAAATACAGGGTAAGATGTACTTAAGAAAATGTTGCCCTCTCTATCAAAAGGTAGAGAGGGCAACTTTTTTTTTTTTTTTTTTTTAAATTAATTATTTATTATAGCCAAAAGTGCATTTGAACCCTTAAATTTGTTGCCAAATGCACCACACCAAAAGAGCTAAGTGAAACAATGTTGCTGCAGTTGGTCAGTTTTATTCATATAATTCAATATGTAATGTACAAATGGCTTGGTAAATTTTTGTTAATGAGGTGATTAGTAGACTTTCCTGCCTTTTCTGTCCTGATTGTGTTATGTGCAATACATATTTATTCTTGAAACAGAAAAGGAGCTTTGAAAGAAAGTTATGGTAATATCTATATAAAACACAGACAAGATGATATACTTTAAATTGACTAGAGACTGTAGACAAAAATCTTACAAGAAAATAATTATAAAATTGTCTTCATACTTCTTCAACTTATTTTGTAAGATCGTTTCAAAAGGTATATATCATAACTAAAAAAATTTATTTAACATATAAATTTAAAAACATTCTAAGCCTCATTTAAGAAGAGCCACAGCTGAACATTTTTGCAGTGGCAGCAACACTACCACTTCTTATAAAACTAGGAAAATTCATTCAGATTTTTGTCTCAATTTTGTGCATGCAAAAGTTAAAGGTGTGCAAGAAATCTGGGTGAGATTTAGAACTTTTTGAATGACCCCTAATTTCTTATACTTTCTGCCAGTTAAAAAAAATAAAAAATAAAAAAATAAAATAAAATAAAAAATCTGTTATTTCAGCCTACCTGTTTCTTGGAGGACCAACCTGCCTGGGTACTTCACGCACTAAAAGAATAAAATAAAAAAAAAAAAGAAAAAAAGATTTATATTACATAAAAAAGCTTTAAAATGTATACTTTAGAATTTATGACTTATTCATTTGGTAGATAAGTTTATCAAGCTGAATTTGAAAAAATATATTTTTTTAATATTATTCCATAGGAAATAGTTTAAATGCAAGAAGGTGGGTTGCTTTTGTAAATAAAATGATTCAAATTCTAAGAATGTTAATTCAGTTTAAGAAAAGTCAACCCTTAAGACATTTTATAGACTCAAATTCAAATTTGTAAGATTGATTAAACATTAAAAAGGAGTAAAACCGTCATATGCAGAATTTAATATCCAAATTCTATAAATACATAAAAATATACAGGAAAATATTTTGTTAAAATTACAAAAATGAAGTTTCAAAATAAAAATTTGCATCAAACAAGTCAGTTTAGGCAGAGTGGAGAGGAAAAAAATTATAAAAGGAAAGCTGGAAAAATGAGAGAGAGAGAGAGAGAGAGAGAATGTTTACCTGGATGAAGAGGTCGAATATTTCGATTTCGAGAACCCAATACTGGTACAGCCATACCCTGAAACAAAAACATTTGTTAAAACATTAATTTTCAATTCAAAAATTAGGAGGTAGAGAGAGAGAGAGAAAAAAAAGTCTTGGTTAATGTATATGCCTGAAGCTAATTTTCCCTTTAAAAATTGGAATGTAAAGCTCTACTTCATTTTAACTGAATTTTTAGAGAAAGTATTTTCATTCATTTTTTTTATTTGCTTTTTATTGCAATTATTTTGCAAGATGAATAAAATGTGGTAATTAAATGATGAGCCAAGAAGTAACTGCATGATTGTAAAGTTAGGTTCATTTAGTCATTAAAAAACCCCTGTAACTAAACTAGTTGATGTCTCTAACATTGCATATTTCATTGAACTTTTAATTACAATTCATTTTAAATTTAAAGTTACTTTCAGAATTAAGAACATTTAAAGCAGCTTACATTTTTTAAATGACAAAAAAACCTAAAAAAAACTCGAATATATATATATACACCAAATATACCTTCTATATACACTATGTGATTGCATACCGTTTTAAACAACAGCAGACTAGCCACCCTGTATATCAATAAAGTTGCACACAAAAAAAAGAAAAAAAAAGAACAGATGATAGGCTAACAACGTTGGGGGGTGGGGTGGTCTATCTACACTACCTTTGTGATCTACTGGTAAATTGTGATCAATGTATTGAGCACCCCTTGATATAAAGTGTCAAGTGTTCTCAAAAATAATAGGAATAGTTGTCTAATTTTAAAGAGGATACAGATCAAATTCCAAAAGTGGCTGGATTTGATTGGAATTATTTAATTAAAAATTATTTGATATGCACTATATTTAGTGCATTTAAATATTTGTTTGTTTTTTTTAAATTTAAATATAAAATGTCTAAAACTAAATATAAATTAGTTGAAGCAGCAGCAGCAGCAGTTTGAATAATTATTGGCATTACCTCAACATGATACATTATATATTCAGGGACATCATTACCCAGGAATTTGGGAATGGATTTTTAGCTAGGATTACAACAAAAAATGAAATTCAGGAACATTTTTTTTCCTTTTTTGCAAAATGAAATCAAAGAATTTTAATCTGTTATTCTTGATCAATTAGAGCAAAACTGAAGCAATTTAAACATTTTTATTTCCAGGAACTTCAATGATAGATCTTAAAAAATTTTCATTTTTAGGATTTAATATTTAGCACAAAAAAAGTTATAAAACATTACATTCATTTTTACCTTCTGGGGCTCATCTGTTCGATGTATTGGCGCCTTTTCATCTGCCAATGGCGTAGGTGGCCTTTCTCCGGGGGATAATCTAAAATTATAAAGGTAAATTATAAAACACTAAAACAAACAGTTAAAAATTAAGTGTATACAAATGGTAATTAATCCAGAAGTTCTAGTTATCTAAAACAATTACATTTTATTTGTACTCTAATTTTACACTTAGGATTTTTAAGCCTAAAAATCATTTGCTTATACATGAGAATCAAATATAAACCTTTTCTTTTTTAGGCCATATGTATCACCCACCATACTTATGAAGATAGAATTAAAAATTATATCTATCATTGAAACTAATCTTTAACAAACACTTGTTTTATTTCCTTACAAAACCTATATAAATTCTAATTTTTAAGTTGTGATAGGAAACAGAAAAAAAAAGGAAAAAAAAGAAAGAAAAAAGCTGAACAAAGTTGTTCAATTTCGCAGCTATAAAAGTCAGTGTGCACACACTGTCAGTTATACACAAGTCCCCCCCTTCTCCCTCCAAGAATTTCATTGCTAGAAAGTGTTGGAGTTTTGTTTAACGGCATATCAACCCCTGTGGGTCATTTAATGCCAGAAGAGTTAAATTGCTTTTGTCTTTTGTGCACGTTTTAGGTTTTAAGGTATGAGTTTTAGTTATGTTTTATTATATTTGACTAGATTTTGATGAAGAGATTGATTTCTTTTAGGAAACTTAAGATTTCCACTGGTTTGGCGGTTTTGAAGGGTTTTTTTTAAATTGTTTGTTTGGTAATGTTTTAGGCGAATTTGTCTAAACCTGTGTTACACATGAACGATTATGGTATGCGAGCCAGGTATGTTTCTTTTAAAATGGCAAGCAGGGGAGGTTGAAATAAAAAAAACAAAACAAAAAAAACATTTTCAACGACCAAAAAATTAAATAACAGACGACATACCTGGTGTCGGAAGGTCCAGCTACTGGAATTTGATTAATGACTGGTATAGCAGGATTTGCGGGAGTTACAACAGGAACATTGTTTACAACATTTGATGTTGCCTGCTGCTGCTGCTGTGGCTGCTGCTGCGGTGGCGGTGGTTGTGGTTGTTGTTGCGGCGGCGGCGGCTGCTGCTGTGGTGGTGCTGCTGGTTGTTGCTGTTGTTGTGGCTGTGCTGATTGCATAGGGATTTGTGGAGCATTTGATGTTTTTTGTTGCATCTGCAATTGATTCTGTTGCATCCTCTGTTGCTGCTGCTGCTGTTGTTGCATCTGGGTCATTTCACCCTTCATTTTAGTATATCCAGTTTGATTTAGGTAATTGATCACAGCTTGTCTCAACAAATTATTACTTATTAATTTGTCTGGTGACACATCTAGCTCGTGGCATGATGGACATTCATGTTCCTCAGAATCCAATAGAGCATTTCTTACACCTATATATGAAAAAGATGAAATAAGAAAAAAAAAAAAAAAAAAAAAAAAATCAGGATGTTTTGTTTTTAAAATTCTATTATATTTTCAAATATTTAAAATACTAATTTTTATGTGCATGTGTGCACACAGTGAAAATTTTTATTAAATACACTTAAAATGCTTAGAGAATAAAGCAATCTTCAGTACAACTAAATTTTCTGCGGTTTGAAATGGAAATAACTAAACCACTAATAAGAATCTTTCACTCTTTCAGAAATAGAAGTATCAAGTACTATTTGTTACAATGAAACCTGAACAGGTTCACAATTACTTGATAAAAATCATCAACAATAAAAGTCTAAATTTCTAAATTCCTTACTGAATATCCGCCAAAATCAAACATATTTAGCAAGAAAATAAATGGCTAAATTTTAAATAATTGATTTATCAATTGATTTTTTTTTTTAGTAATAATTAAAAAAACCCAATAATACATGAATAAGTTTCAGTATTGAAAATAATTTTGCAATGTTTTTAAATCAAGATGAATAGGAACATACAGTCTAGGAATGCCCACATTTGTTAGACTTGCAAGCTACTTTTTAAAACGACCCAATCAAAATGATCGACCTGTATTCAAAAATGCTAAATATATTTATAAATGTACTGAGCATATTTCATATGTTCACGTACCTTGCATCACATCATTGAGCCTTACAGCACAATAAAATTGCATACATTCATAATCATCCTCTTACTCTGATGACTTGTACTAAATAGAATCAGCCAGGATTTCCTAGTTTGGACAGTTAAGTGCTAGGAGCCAGCCTCAAGCAAGCTTTCAAATAATGTGATCATGGCAAAACAGTACTTGGACTTCAGATAGAAAAAGATGAACTCACTTAAGTAGAACTAAATAATGCAGCCAAGAAGGTAGCTACCCCGCCCCGATGGCGTGTGATTTACCAACACTACCTTAGTAATCAACATATTGGGCACTCCTATTAAAGTGCAACTCGCCTAGAAGAACAACTATGCTGAAATCAAATCCCGTGGTCAACACATCATGGGACAAAGTAAGTGGACCAAAAGGGGAGGAGTTAATGGGATTTAAAAAAAAATTTCTATCTTTGGTTGGTTGATGGGTTGTTTAATGGCAAATCAACCCTTTTCAGGTCATTTAATTCCAAATGAAGTCCTTTTGATAAGTTTCAAACAATACAGTTTAGCATAAGTATAGTTTCTTTGTTTACACAGTTAAAAGTCAAAACAGTACTATTTCAAACAATACAGTTTAGCATAAGTACACAGTTTAAATACAGTTAAATGTCAAAGCCAGTCTATCTTTGGATTACAGCGGAGTTTGCTCTTCAAAAATTGATTTCAATTGTTTAAAATTAATTGCCAATATTTACAATGAATCAAGAAAAAAGTTATTCAGAAACTTACACTCATCACAGAAACTGTTTCCACAGCAAGGTATAACAACAGCATCTGTTAGCAGTTCACCACACAAAGAACAGAGCAGCTCATTTGGTGCGGGAGGAGCTGAAACTGTATTCACGGGATTTGGATCAGGAAGAAATGGGGGCCTTTCCTTTTTGCCTTGTTTATATGCAATACTGAAATGAAAAAGTAACCAGGTTTTAGACAAAAATTAAACTTGAGGAAAATCACGCAGAAATACAAGATTCCCCCCACCCCAATCTCTACAACACACAAGCAATATTGACATTTTCATTCATTCCTAGAGCAGAGTAAAAACTTACGCATCAATTGTAGGTACTGCAAAATGACCAGATTGAGTTAAAAGTGCCCCAGGGTGGTCAGGACTATCAACTAAGGTAAGGAAACTTTGAGGGATTCCAGTACTTCTCTTGATCTTCATGTCAACCATATTGGCATCCTAAAAGAAAAAAAGATAAGAAATATATTTGACAAATAATGATAACCACTAAAAGCAATTTCAGGAAGGCTTAAAAATTTAAATGAGACAAAAATGCAATAAAGTTTTTTAAAAATTCAAAATCTGCTTCTATATAAATTACAATGTGACTATTGTACCTAATAATACCTGGTTTTTGAGTGCATATAGTTCATGTAATAATAAAATCCTGAAGGGTTAGATTGTCTTTTGTGCATGTTTTAGGATTTAGGGGTTTTGTGTTGATGAAGAGGTTGGATTTCTTTTAGAAGCTTAAGATTGGTTTGGTGTTGGTCCAAACCTGTCATAGTTTATGAGAACGTATTTGACTGTAAGGGGTACTTGGCATATCGTTTTTAGGTGTGAGTGGGTTTTGTGGGTGTAGCCGATAGGAAGTCTGGAGAGTATTACTTCTTTTCTATGGTATCTTTTAAACATTGAAGCTTGTTCTGTATTTGGTCATCCTAATATTTTTGGCAATTTCTTGAGTATAAATTTGTTAATGAATGGTTTTAGGTTGGAGTATGGAATTTATCTGCCTGGAATCCTTTTTTTGGGGCAGTTTTGTCAGCCCCTTTTCATTCTCCCTTAAATACCAATGTGGGGCTTGGTATTTAAGGGAGAATGATGCTATTATTTTTAGAAAGAATGTTCATTTTGTCTAGGAGTCTTATGATGAGAGGAGTTGATGTATTTTGGTTCTGTAGAGCTTGGAGGATTGATTTGGAATCTGAAAGGATGATAAATTTAGAGGATTTGTGGTTAGCTATAACGTTCATGGCTAGATCAATAGCTGTGACTTCTGCACTATCGATTGAGGATTCATTTGGAAAGTGTTTTAGTAGTTCTTGGTTTTGGAAGACACCAGCACAACCAACTTTCACTCCCTGTTTGGCTCCATCTGTATAAATGTGGTGATCTGGGGAAATTGTTTTGAATGTTGAGGAATTTCTCTTGGAAAGTGATGGGGGTGTTTTGGTTTTGGAAAGTTTGGTTAGTTCTAGCTTTATTATTGGTTGGTTTATGATCCATGGTGCTGTTTTAGGGAGGATTGTATTATGTATTATTTTGGGATGGATTTTGATTTCATTTACAAGGGTTTGAATTCTTAGATTAAAAGGTTTGATGGCCTTTGCTTTATTTTCAAAAAGCTTTTTATATCTATCTTATTTCCATGATGCAATTATAGGCAGGATTTTGGGGGCATGAAATGAGTTTAGTATAATATTAGAGTTCAAGTTTATATCTTCAATAAAAGTGAGGGTTCATTGGCTTTTATGTATAAACTTTCAATTGGAGAGGTAGTGAAGGTTCCTAGGGCAATATAGAGTCAAGTGATGGATGGTTTAAAAAAATTTTACTTTTTATATAAAATTGCAAGTAATTGTTTATGGATTCAGGCAGATAGTATGAATGAGACTGGATAATTTAGTTGGTCTTTTACTTCATTTAATTGAACTAAATTTGGTCACTTTTTCTAAATTGTAAGATATTTCTATTTTACACACACACAAAAAAAAAAAAAAATCTACAATCTACAGAATATTGTAAAACTGTTAGGTTGAAAGGACAGTGAGAAGATAAAAAAAAGAAAAAGCAAGGGGGGGGGAGGAAAAAAATAAGAGGTTGGAAGAGAGGAAAAAAAAAAAAGGAGAGGAGAGAAGTCTGAGCGAGAAAATAAAGAGCATATGTAAATAATACTGTCACTTATGCTTGTTATAAAACATTTAAAAAACAAAAGTTTTATACTTACGCCTTTCAGAGAACAGGAATAGATATAATGTCCTGGTTTACCACATTTATAGCAAACATATCCAACAGGTGGGGTTCCAGTCTGTGGTTTCCCTTTGCCAAAACTGTTAAGGAAGAGATAAAAATAAAACAATTTAAATATTTCAGGAGAGGCACAAAAAAAGTTGTTTGGTGGTGGAAATTTCAGAAAATATCAACAAAAAATTACAATGAAAGATTTCACTTACTTTGATGGATCAAAGAACTTTGATTGCGCCATCATGGCTTTGATTTTATCATCTTCAGATGCATCAGCATTAGCTAAATCAGGAGTCTATAAATATATATAAAAAAAGTTTGGTTTTTGTTTTAGATCATACACACAAATGAATTTTTTTTTAAATGATGGGGGGGGCGACTATTCAGATTACATGATATTAACCATCCTTACATTTAAATCATTTCTAGGGAAAGTTGGTTAGTATTCTAAGGTGTATCAACTCTTGTGGGTTATTTAATTCCAATCTGTTTTTATACATAAGTTTTATATGAATCCTATGATTCTGATGGTCTGAAAAACCCAGATGATACAATTTGTTTGAAAAAAAAATTTTTTTTACTGCTTGAAAATAAATCAACCAATACCTAGTTAAAAGAAAAAATACCAACGGAATATCTTAAGCTAAACAAGAGTGCTCAATACACTAAGAGCAAAATATGGATACATACGTACATAATTAACTATTTTTAAACAAGTTAGAGCTCATTTGTTTGCACACAGTTAAATGGTTTAAAGCATTTCTATTTAACATTAGTAATTCTATTTATCAAGTATTCCTATCTAACACAAACAACTTGCACATACACAGCCATATGAATTTAACTAAAAATAATAATCCCTAATTGAACAGTTCTATTTGAGCCATAGAAGTGCTCCTAATAAGTACTACCACTCTGGGAGTAATGGCAACGAAAGCATACTCCACACTTCCCAGGACTGGAGCCTCACCACTGGATGCAGTTTAGTGAGCAAGTTTGTGTATTATGACAAAAAAAAGTTGTAGAATTTTTTTTTTTTTTAATGTACCAAGCTGGTGAGCTGTTTCATGATGTATACTTTAATGAATGAATGACTCTTAACCACAAAAAGGTAGTTTTATACTCTGCATGTAATGAACAATTCATAACTTTTGGCTATGCTAGTCAACAAAAAGATTTTTTCAATGAAAAGAGAAAACATTCAAATACAATGGAACTTCAGTTAATGAACATAATTTGTTACAAAATTACGTTCAACAACCGATTTGTTAAAAAAAAAAAACAAACAAACAAACAATTTCCTATAAGAAATTGTGTAAAATGAATTTATACAATCTTGACCATTGGTGTTTAAATTTTTCAAACTAGTTTCTACTGGCTGCATTTTCACCTTTGGCACTCATACCAGGAGTTTCCTTTAGATCATTGTAAATTACCAGTGCCTTTTCACAAATTATAACCTTTGCTAATACTGTTTCTTTAAAAATATGAACAATAGCTTCTCCAACTTAGTCCATTATCTGTGGCCTTTTCTTGCTAATAACACTTGTCACTCCTTTCACAACATTAAATGTATTTAGTGTCTTTATTTTTTTGGAAAAGTTAAAATCATTTTCAATGTTTTATTGAGGTTGCGAGACTTGAATGCTATCCTTAAACTTGTCAATTATCTCCTTTAATTTTATCATTGCTTTCACAACTTTCCTCTTTTTAGTCATATCGCTTTTGACTTTCTTAGGCCTCATGACTAGGGGATAAAAAAATAGTCATAAAATGTAGAGAAATCTACACAAACTAAAGAATTTGCACTAACACTTGTTCAATTTGGGAGGTGGGGGCGCAACTGCTACTGCTTGGATAGATTACTAAAAGACAGGTGTCTATAAGAACGGCCGAAATCCGGCCTTATTACATTTTTTCTTTGCTTTGGTAGAGGCACGAGCATAGCATGTCGCGATCACGGAGGCAGCTTGGCTCTTTCAGTCATGCCGGAGTTACTGTCGGAGCCGATATGATGCAGAAATAACCCGAAATCGGCAATGAAGACAGCACATCACTGAAGACCTCCCTGATGCATCTAAGATGTATGATTGAAATGCCAGGTTCAATTTGCCTCGGCAATCATTCACGCATGTCCCATTTTCATTGGCCTGACTTTTTTTTTTTAACTGAAATTATTTGGTTGAATTTAATTCTTCCGAGTCGTTAAAAAACAGAGGTTCTACTGTACTTATACTTTCAAAACTATTGTAATACAATCAAAATCAATGCAATACAGGAATTAAACAACAGTCTATACCTAGCCAACCATATCTCAGCTTTTAAGTTGTGAGCAACAAAAATACCAGATTTCAGCAACACAAAAATATGATCTTACCTGACTAAGTCTATCATGGGCAAAGTCCTGTGTATCTGGCTAAAAACAGAAAAGTAAAATTCATATTATTAAGAGAACGAAGTGTAGTAACATGTTCACTTAAGTGAACAGGATTATTATTTTAAAAAAATTTTTTTTTTTTTTTTAAATGGGTTCATGTGTGTAGGGGGGCATGGGTAGGAGGAGTTCTAAAAAGCAAATTCTAAAATAAAAGTCAATTTAAAAATTTTTTAAATTAAAATTTAAAATTTGTATGTATATATTAGAAACTACAACAAAACAAACAAAAAGGAAAAACAAAAAGAAACAAAAAGATCTATCAAACAAAATACAGTTTTAACATTTGAATGCAAATTAAAACAATTTTGAAACATTTAAAATTAACCAATTTTGATAGCTCTATCAAGTGGATACATTGAGGGTGGAGGGAAAAAGATTAGAAAGGAGAAAATGGGGGTGTGAAAGAAGAAAGAAAAAGAAAATTTTTTATATGGTTGAAATTCTGCATCCTTTATTTTCCCCTTCTCTTGATCTCCCTGCAAATGTTACACAGCTTGAAGACGTTGAAGACATTGATTGGTGAGTTAAGTTGCTCTGACTCCGGAAGGCACACACACCCCATTCGTCAGCTTAAGAAGCAAAAGTAACAGTTTAGCTTGAAACCATATTAAACATGACATGACAACACAAACCAACAGGACTAATATCTAGGAAATAAGTCTGCTGCAAGTTGATAGCCTTAATTTCTTACATCTTATGCTATTAAGATGAGTTTTTGTTTTCTATTGTAATATTGGTAATGTTCCTGTAATTGGTCAGTCCTAATGAAAACTTATTTAGATAATTCATTCTAAGGTTGATAATGCCCAGTTTTGTTGGTAAAGTTTTAAGCTATAACTAAATTATATCAAATAAATAAAATAAAGTCAAAATCATTACACAAAACTTATTTGATTTAGCCAACTAAATGAATCCAGATTCATAACACACACCCGATGTACCTTACTAGTAGCCTTATTATCCCTTGTTATTAATTATAGTCAATGTTTTGGCTATTGTACCTTTAAAACTTCAGGTGTCAATTTGGGGAAAGTTCAGTTCAGGGGAAGTACTCCCGTGGACTATCTGTTCTCCATTTGCTGCTTAGAGGAGATACATACCAATTTGTCCCTAACATGCCAACTGTGTTCCACTGAACCAGATATGACTCCTGCCAGGGATTGAAATTATGACTACTAGACACTCACCAGTGGTAGTAGTAACAGTTTTAAACCTAATATCATTTGCCCGTTTCTTCAGTTGAATCTTAGTATACTTATTGCTGTACTAATTAATTGTAAATGTAATTAAATGGTGGAATTTTTATTTGTACTCTTAAGCCTTAACAGTTAAAGAAGGCCAGAGAATACAATGGCTGAAACGTAACTTAATAAAAAATACATCTGCATTAGTTGTCTGAATTTTACAGACAAACCTTGATTTTTTTTTTTTTTTAATCATTCAGAGTTTGTCTTATTTAACCCATGCAGAAATACTGAACACATATTTCTGGTTAATGGAATCAGAGCAAGCAAGCCCTGTGGACTAAAAGAACAGGGTCCAAATTTCTGTGTAGGCTCCAGAGTTCAACAAGAAACACCTGAAGGCGGGCAGAAGATACGTCAGCTGAAACATTGTAAATATAACAAAGATTAAGCCAATAGTTCAAAAACCCTGAATGATAAAAATACATCCGCATGTAAATCACTCCATCTCAAATTTAGATGAATAAATAAAAACATGCAAAACAAAACACTAATATTTTCACCTGGCCAACCAATAGCTAGATTTTCCTAATTTCAAAGATTTCAGCTTGTGGCAGATTTTTTTTTTGGTTAACAGTCACTGTGACACAACCCAGCGTTGTAAAAAAAAAAAAAAAAAAAGCTTAATCGACTAGTTTATTTCATATATATATATATATGCATGGCAGTAGTAATAAATGAATCCTAAAAATATTTAAACCTTTTTTTCTTTTAAGCATAGTACTTTACCAACAAAACACTCTAAAATGTGCAGTTTTATTATTATCGGCCTAATATATTACTTTGAAATTCAAGAAATCAAATTCTAAAAATTTCATTACAATTTTAGTACTGAAGAAGCAATGTCAGTTCAAAGTAAAAAAAAATCTTTTTATGTTCATGTTTTTTAGATTTCTTAAATACATTGTATAAATTCATTTTTCTATTCAGCAAAATAGAATTAAAGCTAATAGAACAGTTTTCTAATAAAGAATATATGCATATAAAAATAACTATAGCAAAACATTTTAGTACTGGAAATTCAAGTGATGAAAGCATTTTCTTGAGGTCAACAAAATGTATTATTTTATGGTGTGCATATGTGTATGTGTGTAAAATAGTGTTTTGTTTGTTTTTTTTCTTTTCCTTCCTTTCAAGGACATGAAATCATCTGATTGTAGATCAGGTCAGATGGCTGGATAAAACTGTAGTCTCAGCAACCAGGATGAATTTTAAAATAAAAACACACTCACTAGCATACCAACAATGATAGCCATGGTTTATTCTTGATGGTCCTACATTTTTTTTTTTTTTTTAAATCATAAAAGTTTTTATTTTATATTATTAACGCTAATAAGATTTTCATAAATTAAAACCCACTGAATACTGAACATTGCTTTGCATTCAATAATCTTAGAACAAGCCAAACAAGAAAATGAGAATGCATTTGCTAATTAATTTATTTTCAGGAGAAAAATTTACTCTAGAGAGAGAGCAAATTGTTCAAACTAAAATTTAAGTTTACTAGGTGCATTATTATTTTGACAAGCATAATCAGTTTAATTCTTTTTTGAGAAAAGGTAGGAGGAAAAAGAGGAAGAAAGTAAATAAAGAAAATGGAAGAGAAAGCCAAATAAGTAGCATTAAGCCAATTTAGCCATTGTGATTGGTTGATTTTCATCTTAAAATCTAAATTTTAGAATTTTACAAGACTTAAATCTGAATTTTTAACAGTACAAGAGATCTAATTAAAGTTACCATTCAACAAGTGATATTCCCAACTAGTTTTAATTATTGAGAGAGAGAGAGAAAAAAAAAGACTATTAAACAGAATTGAACCATTGAGAAAGCCTGCAAATAAAGCAGAAACATTTTTGGGATATCAATTTTTTTTCTTCCAAGGATTATTTTCAAAAAGATAGCTAGAAATATAAAATAATTTTATAATTTTTCCAGATAGTTTTAAAAGCTTACCACCATTGAAATAAACCATGACTAGTACGCTTTAAACATGGCAAAAGCTCCCGCACTTTGATAAGTGTTGAAGAATGACTTTATTTCTATGGAGTTACAAAAGTATTGCAAAACAACAAATGCTGGATACACAGCAAGCAAATGTAAAGAGCAATGTATCTAAATACATAATGTACCATAGAAATCTTAAACAGTTATGTACTTTACACTAAAAAGAAAAAAGTATCAAATCTAGATTCTTTTTAAAAAGAATTTGGATATATAATTCTTTAATTAAAAATAAATGAGCTTTATCAATGACAATTGAATATGACATTCATGCAATCATAAACAAGTGAAAATGTGTTGCCTTTACAAAGTTAAAAAATATCAAAATAAAATTTTCAAGAAAAAAAAAAAAGACCAAAGTAATTATTAAAAAAAGAAAAAATTAAAAAGAAAAAAAAAAAGACACACCCAAGCTAGTTTATCAGCAAGAGTATAAATTTAAAATACAGCTTCAAAACATAAAAATAAAAACATTCTCAACTGCTGAAATTTTTTTGTCAAAATACCCTTTGATAAGATCAGTAAAATTTACATTAAAAAAAAAAATCAAGTAATCTAAAACATAGCAGCTCTAATTGCAAGCACTAATATATATTTATACATTGATCAAGTAAAGTAGAGATTCACTAAATACAGTAAGGTCCACTTGGTCATTAAATTATTATAAAAAGAGAAAAATCTACCCAATGATTTAAAAAAAAAAAAAATTTTTTTTAAATAATCTATAATTGGCCAAATAATACGGCTTAATAAAAAGTGAAATTTAAGCCAATGAACTAACATGTATTTTACAAACACACATGCAGTTCATCCGATAAAATGCCATAAAAGTCATTGTACCATTATATAACAAAAACAAGTTTCATTAATTATATTTTTATTAAATTACTTATTTTAACTAACATTAACTTGTGAAAACAAACCAGATTATAATATAAAAAGCTTTCATAATCACAAGTCAGGTTTCAGCAGATCTATGTCAAAACTGAATACAAGTATAAAAATTTTTAAAATTTCTTATAACAATTATAGCAAATCAGATGCTTTATAAATATTTAGAAATGTACAAATTATTAAATAATATTCATATACAAATTAAAATACAAATGAGGTGTACCAGATTTTGCATTTTATGTATACATTATATTAGCTGTATCGATTTAAATGTCTTAACAAAACACAGCTGCTCAGTCCCTATAAAAATAAATTTACAAAGAGAAAATAATTGGTAAAGTGTGCCAGCATAAATTAGAAATTTTAAAAATCCCACATTTTGTGAACATTACAAATAAAATGAATGTATATCTGAACTGTTACACACAAAATTCATATTGGTGTTTACATAATAATCAACTGGAAAGAAATTTCCATTTAGAGCAAAAAAAAAAAAATCAAAAAAAATCAGAAAACAATCTAAGTATAACAGTTCAAATACAAGCAATCCATCTGTCCCACACCATCATCCATAGACAGGCAAACCACCACTCATAGACAGACACAGTTAAAAATCTTTTAAATATCAAAACAATCTGTTAAGTATGACAGTTTAAACACAAGCAATCTCTATGGGACCCACACCATAACCTATAGACAGACAGACCTCCGATCAGACAGACAGACCTCCGATCAGACAGACAGACAGACAGACAGACAGACCTCCGATCAGACTGACAGACCTCCAATCAGACAGACAGACAGACAGACAGACCTCCAATCAGACAGACAGACAGACAGACAGACCTCCAATCAGACAGACAGACCTCCAATCAGACAGACAGACAGACAGACCTCCAATCAGACAGACAGACAGACCTCCAATCAGACAGACAGACAGACCTCCAATCAGACAGACAGACACAGAGTAAAAAAAAAAAAAAAAAAAAAAAAAAAAAAAAAAAAAAAAAAAAAAAAAAAAAAAAAAAAAGAGAGAGAAGAAAAGAATGCCAGATAATTTTTAAAATTTTTTATTCAAGGAAAAATATACAGAATGAGAATATAATCATGAAAATGTTGGTTCAGTAACCAACTATTTTTCCCCATTGGATGAGGAATTAAATTTCTTCAAAGCATGAACATGTAAACAAATTTTATAACGCATTGGGTTACATTAGAATTTTTGCTGTTGTTTTTTTTTTTGTTTTTTTTTATAAATTTTTTTTGTTTCGTTTTGTTTTGTTTAATTAACAAAAACAACTAAATGTTGGTCTGATAAAACAGACCAAACATTTGAGTTTTTTTTTTAAAACTACAACTACATTTGAACAGATTTCTGTTCTAGAGTTCTTGTAATTATTTTTCAATAAATAGATACCCTCTTTAATGTATCAAAGTAAATTGACTTGAAAACTGAAAAATCAAATATTTCATTTGGGCAACACAAGATTTTTTTTTTTTTTTTTTTTTAAATAGAAATCCGACAAGTAAAATGTTTGAACATTAAAACCAAACGCAAAAATAAGGCAACACATTTTGACAGTTCAACTGGACATTTTGCTTTAAGAGTTAAATTTTCATACAGACCAAAATCATTGACATGCTTAAATTATTATGACCAATGAAATCACAAAATCATCTAATGGTTTATTAGTTTGATAAATAAATCTTACAAGTAATAATGATTTAAAAAATCCTCTTATTTTGCATGCATTTTCACATACCCCCGCACACCCAATTTGGTTTTAGGAGAAAAAATTTTCACATATATGCATTGATGGAAAAGACAAATTACATAAAGGCTGCCCCACTGGTAAGCATTAAGTTTAATGCCAAATCACTTGAAATTCATTAGATATTTACTGTATATACTTAACTATTATCCAATATTATTCAGTAATAATTACTGACTTATAGCTGGAAATTATAAATGGACCAGTTGACCGGGGTTAGGCCTTGGTTAACTATTTACAGCTTATATCTTGCATATTGTGTAACCATATAACATTAAGTTAAAATTTAGGTTACAAAGTTACATGTTGCTTATATAATATATATATATATATATATATATATATATATATATATATATATATATATATATATATATATATGGTATATTAAAATTATTTGTAAATAAAAAATAGCATTTAATATACCTCAAGTTATTTCCCTTGAGAATATGATTATTCAAATTGGATACAAGTGCAGACAATCCAAGTTGCAAATTAGACTGTAAATTGCTTTATTAAAAAACATTTTCATAGTATTGAACAAATAAAAACTTTATGAAAATGCATACAAAATTCACAAATTAATTATTTAACAAACATTGGTTAGAATATAATTAAATCTTTGAAATTGTCAAATTTTAAATTTTCATAACCATCAAATTGTTTAAGTTCTATTAATGGACTAATATTATTGAATTAAAATTGTTCCTATCTCTTAGAGGGTTTATTCATTCATTACTTCATTGACACATGAATATCTTATATTGCATTTCTGGGATCAATCAAGAAAGGTTTTAGAATTGTTGGGTAATTTGGGAAGCAGGAAGAAGCAATAACATTCAGCCAGCAAAAATTTATAATATTGTCATAATGCATTTTCTTTAGTTCATCTTACAAATATAGAATTTTTGATTTTTTCCAACTTTTTCATTTTATATCAAATATACAGTTTTGCTTTAAATTCACTTTTTTTTTTAAGATATGTATTTCATCTAATAGATGGTAGTTTTAGATTAAATATATTATTGTTTCACTAATTTAAGTTATAAAATTCCAAATCAAATTTTCTTTTTTACTATAACAGCTTTTGTCATTAAATATAATCATACACACAAGATTAAAAAGGCTTACACTAACAATGCCATTTAAAACGTTTTTTAAAGGATGTGTTTTTTAATAAGCACAAGTCAAATTACATAATTATTTTTGTAATAATGGAATTTTTTTTTTACTCAACCTAATAATTTTGAACAATTTAACTCCTTAGTTTTGATGCCAAAATTGAATTGTAAACATCCTTTTTGGAAAGACAATCATTAGAAGGCCAAGATAATTTCATAGTCATGTACAAAATCAAGCTGATCTATTAAATTATAATGTGTGTGTGTGTGTGTGTGTCATTGCACAGACACCTAATAAGTAGATAAATTATATATTCTAATCTATACTTTTTTTTTTAAATAGATGTCTTTCCAACAAGAGTGTGCATATGTACACAAACAAAATCATTTTTTTTTTTCAAAATGAAATTTCCATTCAAAATTTCAGACTTATGCTCACTAGACTTCTTTAAATTTAAAAAGACAGTTAAACAATTTTTACTTTTTAAAAAAATTCCAGATAAATTATGCCCAACTGTTTAAAGTATATCTGTAGAGTTGTCTTACTTTCGGAAATTTAAATATAGCGAGAGAGAGAAAAAAAAATTTACTTTCCAAGGCAACTTTTATTTATTAAATTCTATTTCAGGGATGAAGACTGTAAAATAAGAACAGTCACTTTCAGATTTTTTAGAGGGCCCCACCCCTCCTGACAATTCTGGTTTGAATTTCACACCGGTATTTCAAGTAACAGGAGAGGGTCATCTTTTTGATAATAGCATGCCTTACTAATAACAAGTCTTCAACCCCAAAATAAGATTCACTAAAAATACCCATATTTTAATTACAGAATTATGGAAGGAGTTAAACAAAAAAAAAACAAACAAACCCAATATCGGTTTGTTGGGCTTTCAAATGCCACACAAAGATAAATTGACTAAGAATGAATCCATGAAGAGAACTATAAATCCATTATTATTAATTCCATATAGGGTAGGTCTAATTTGGTTAAGAAATTATTTAGACACTTCCAAGCTACAAGAATAATTTGTGAGAAAATCTTTGTTGTAGAAATAAGTTTTAAAAATAATTGGAAAAGGTTTTAAAATCGAAAAAATATTTTGCAATCCAATTGAACTGTTTACAAAATGAATAAAAAAAAAAACTCCAACTGGAGACATTTTCATGCTTTTTAGATTTGTTTTACAAATTTCCTGAAAAATGAATTGGCTGAAAGAAAAAAAATCACAACTCGAATGGGAGGGGAAGGGGGTGTAAAAGATTTTAATGTTAGTTTCTTCGTAAATTATTTTTTTGATAAGCTTATAAATTTTAATATGATTTTAGTGCTTTAAAAAAGATTAATCGTTTTCAATATTTAAAAGGAAAGGTTTTATTTACCAAAGTAACAAATTACATTTATAATTTATTGAAAGTTAATGTAAAACAAATAAAGACCATATAATGGTTACATATGATGATCAAATAACTTTTGATCTTTGTTGATGTGGAAAGGAAGATTTTGAGAATCAGTCAAAACACATTAAAAACTGACCAAAAAAAATAAAAATAAGTACATACACTTTTTCTGTATTCATCATTCCGATAATGTGGCCTGAAACAGAAAGAAAAAATTTTTTTATGACTTTGAAATTTTTTTTCCCTTTCTATAAACAGCTAAGAAAATTTACGTTTGGCTTAAACTGTTTAAAAAAAAAAAAAAAAAAATATTCTGATGCTAATAAGCTGTACTATTCAATTTATAAAAAGGTATCCAGGTAATTTCCCTTTCAAATACTATTAATTTGAACATAGCTTATATATGGTTTTGCTTTTCTTTTCAGAAATGAAACAAATAGAAACTTGAGGGGAGAAAAAAAATCCTTAAAAGCCCTAATCCATTAGTTGCCCATTCAGAACAATGTATTGAGATACAAGTAGTTAACTTTTAAAAGTCTTCATCTTATCATCTGAGGAAACGGATATGGTTACAGTTTTGAGTTTCAAATCCGGGGGGGGGATATGAATTCAACTCTAGATAAGGCAGACTGGGCTAAGAAATGGACATTACCCCCCACCCCAGGCTATTCCTTTCTAAGAGACACTACATAAATACCTCATGACCAAAAAAGGGTCATGGGATTAGTGAAAGCTGATTGGAAGAAATGTCAACACCGACATTATGATATGCTATACAACCAAATAATTCGGGAAAAAGAAAGAAAGAAAAAGCCTAAAGTTTGTACATAAATACTCTACATAAAACCAACATAAAAAAGAATTCATCTATGATTGTTTTGTTGCACATCAACCCTTTTCAGGTCATTTAAATTAAATTTCAAGCAATTCAGTTTTGTATTAGGTTTTTTGGGGGTTTTTTTAAACAGTTAAATGTCAAAACAGTTCTATTTCAAATAATGGCAATAATATTAGTAACTCCTTGTTTTCCCAGGGCTGTTGAAATCTCTGCTGTAGCCAACACCAACTCCCGATAATTCCTTTGAAAGTCTTTCAGGCAGGTGTGCTCTGCATTTTATATTCCTTGTTATTCTTACATTGGGGGTGAGGGGTAGCCTTTGTTTTTATAGTTTTCTATAAGGAAAGGGGGAGAACTTAGCCAAGCAGACCTCCAAAGATTCAATAACAATGCATCTGGAGAAAAGTCAGCTGTCTCACTCTGAGAGTATGATAGATTTAGTTTTGTTTGAAGAAGCCATAAGTGGTGCTTATTTTTTTGCCTTGGTTGAGCTGGAAGTAGGTTTTCAAGACATTGCCAATTACAAGTTTTCAGCAGTGATAAAGTTTTTATTCTCTCAATGCAATTGACCTTCAGCCATTGCCTTCTAGGACTTAAAAAGATAAGGGCTGGGAATTTGCAGCAAGTGCAGATTAAAAAATAGTCAGGTGCAAGGGCATGACATGACCTGTCAATTGATCGGATAGGGACTAACCGACTGCCCATCTAGCCCAGTAAGGGCGAAAGAAATATTGCAAGAGACTTGACAAAGTTGTTGGGCGGAGTATTGCTCAACCACCAGGATCCTGTCCTCATTGGAGGGGTTACTCCCCTGCAACAAGGCAGACTATCATAAGCATAGATTTTTAAATACTAAAGTTACAATCAAGGAATATTTGGAAGCATTAAGTGATAATTTAAATCCAATTTTGAGTGTATTCAGTTTGTAGCTAAGTTTTTAGTCGAAATTCTCACTGTATCAGTGACAAAGATTATGTTAAATATTTGTGTAGAATAGAAGTACTTACCAAGATCTGGGTTGTGGTCTCTGCGGTTCAGTTATGGGAACCCGAGTTACAATAACAGACGCATTCTTTGAGATCAGATCATCATCATAGACATACCCTATGAAGAAAAATAAGATTCCATTTTAAAAATGAATTCTATTTGCTGGGTTTAGTTTTTAAGGGGGGGGGGAAATATTGTACAAAATTTTATGTATAATGCTCCCCCATATAAGTTTGGTTTGATGGTATAAAACCATTTCAGGTTATTGAAAGTAAAATTCATTTTTATATACCGTTCTATTTCAAACAATTTATAGTTTAGCATAAGTACAGTTTAAATGTCAAACTGTTCTATTTGACACATAGTCCTATCAGATGTTACCACTCCTGGGCCAGTCAATCAAGTTCCATCCTTGCTGGAGCCTCACCATCAGAACGTTGAGTGTCATATACAGGACACTTGTTGGGGGGAGTTTTACCTCTCTACAGAGATTCTGCAGTTCCAGCCAACTCGGCCACCATGTGTAAGAAAGGTCCTTAATAGCATAAACATTAAAAATATTAATCAGGTGTCATGAAAGTTTAGGACATCAGTTTTATTTTGATAATTAAGTGGCATTTTCAATTCGCATACTGCTTGATATTTATCCGATCATAAAACTAATAGATGCAATAATTAAAATAGAATTTATAATATAAGTTTAACATATAAAAATATGTTTTGTAAAAAAAAAAAAAAAAAAAAAAAAAAAAAAAAAGGGGGCTTGAAGAGTGAAATTTAATACCCCTAGTGATGGGGGGGGCTTTCAATGAAATTGGAAATAACCCTATATAAAAGCCTACTGGCCTCATGGGGTCTTTCTCCCAGGAAATACCTGCTTGACAGGACTGAGTTCATTGGTTGGCTTTCACCCTCCTCCCAATGACCTTGTGTCAAATCCGACTTTGTGGGAGATTAGATAAATATCAAAGCTTGTATTTAAATTAGGATAGTGATAATCAATAAAACTATTTTGGAATTAAAAAAAACAAACAGTTGCTGTGGACATTAAAACATGCAAATAAACAAAACATATTTTGTAAATAAATATTAAAGCAATACATTTAGAATCGATCCCAATTCTAATTTACAACTAAACGATAATTTATGGGAACAATATGTTCCGGATGGTAGCTTTGTTAAAAAAAAAAAAAAAAGAAAGAAAAAAAAAGCCACCTAAATTCGTGATACAACAGAAATGCTAATTAGAATCTTACTACTTTTCTTAATCATGGACAGCTGTCACAACGATTTTATGTAGTCGGTTACATAAATTAGTTGTTTTGCACTGCTACATGAAAAGATTCCATCATTAACTTTTGCGTAATATGTTGGATGGGAATAAAAAAAATGTAAAAATAATCTGGGTATTACCCTACAAGTTCAGGGGGAACAATTTTTTTTATTACTAGACCCTCAAAATTTTTTGGAAAATATTTTACATTTTATAAGGGGGTTCACTTTTATATTCTAATTCAATATAGAATGATCACCCATTTCCGGAAAGAGTAAGTAAAAAATAAATAAATAATTCGACTGATATCTTTTTCCAAGTTTCGGAAATGTAGGACAAGTGAACATGTCCCTTATAAAATGCAAGATTATGGGGGGGGGGGGTTAATTATAAATAAAAATAGTTTACGACGAAAACAAAATCCAAACAAAAATTGCTAAGATTATAAAAAAAAATGTTTCAATTTTTTTTGGTGGGATAACAATTTAAAATTATTTTAATTTCACCTATAAAATTTACTTTCCAGGATTTAAACTAAATTTTACCATAAACTAGGCGTAAATTTTTTCGTGGAAAAAAAGACACTTTCAAAGAAAGACCAACAATATATATATATATATATATATTTGTTGGTCTAGAGTGTGTGTGTGTATATATATATATATATATATATATATATATACACACACACACACACTACAGCATCAAGACGATGTCCGGTTGACGGAGATGTCCGGTTGACGGAGATGTCCGGTAACGGATATGTCCATCTAGTTATCAGTTCACAATTAACCCTTTTATTTTTCTAGTAAATATAAAACTTACAAATAAACAGGTTGCACCTTTTAATATCAGTACACAAGCTAAATAACGTTTAAACTACATCGTTTTTGTTACGTCTTTCTACAAATATGGTAAATTAATTTTCAGGTGTTTTGTAATTGTTTGACCAACAGTGAGAATGAATATATTTTATCTGACTTAAAAGCACGAATTAATAGCACCAGGGAAATGGAAAAATAATACTTTTTATATATATTATACATAAACGGCTAAAACTTATTTCCTTTAGCTCTCTTTACTTTTTTTTTTTTTTTTTTTTTTTTCCAAATATTAATAAATTTCTTATTCTTCATTGAAACAGTATTATGGTTCAGTTTCACGTAATCAGCGAAATTTTGTTGATGGAGGGGAATCATTCCGTTCAGAATTTTTTTTTTAAAAATTGAAGTCAATGCAGTGGTTCTAAAAAGGGGTTTCGATTTACAATACATGTATTGTATATAACTGGACCCCGACTTTGTGGCTGTGTCCATACCGGATAAACAAAACGAAATATTCAATTTTGAACTACAAATAAGTCTTTAGTTCATGAGTCGCAGTTTTCTTCTCTCTGGGGACAAATAATTCATGTTACAGATTTTTTTTTTTTATATCAGCAAGAAAAAATATTAATTCTCACTGTTGGTCAAACAATTATAAAGAAAGCACCTAAAAAATTAATTTACCGTATTAATAAAGACCTAACAAAAACGATGTAGTTTTAAATATTATTTAGCTTGTAAACCTGTTAAAAATTTAACCATCACTTTGGCATTATATAGAAGTCTTATTAGCTTCCTTAATAAAGTTATTTTCAACAAAAAAAAAAAAAAAAAAAAAAAAAAAAAAAAAAATACAGAGTGAAGGTCATTTTCAAACAAAAGATCAATTTTTTTTAAAAACTTTCAGAGGAATTATTATAATAAACTAACCATACAGACAAGACTAGATTTGTATATTGTAGATAAAAATATTAACGCAATTGGCTTTTGTGATATAAAAAAAATGTTAATAAAGCGAAATTTGGGAACAAGAATTATTGACTTCGTTTATTTTACGCAACATAAAACGGCATTGACTGACATCTTTTATCACTTTTTTTTTAAAACTATTCAGAAAAAAACCCACCCATAAATATTCCCGTTTATTCTACAAGAATGGTTGGAAATATACAAAATTCACCACCCCAAATAAGTTTCAATACACGCCTCACCCAGATGGTTTTGATATCGTAAGTAGGGACGATTTTTTTAAAATGATGAATTAGATGTAAAAAGACATCTGTATGATAAATAAAAAATATTCTAGATTTATATATAAATCTTTTATTAAATTATAAATGGATACAGGGGGGGGGGTTCTTGTCTACTACAAAATTATAAATGGCGAAATAATCTGTCAATTTCGCCATAAATAAAAGTTTCAGATAAATCTTGGAAGATTTAAAGAAATAAGAGAATAATTTACCACTAAAATAGAAATAAAAGGGTCTTAATTCCCGTTGAAAAAAATTCAAATTTGTGTCCCGGGGGGGGGATTAAGGACCAGGAGTCAAACCAAAGTTCACGTTAAAAAAAAAAATAAAAAAATAAAATAAAAAACTTTAAGAAATTGGAATTGATTATATTTAAAATACTTAAGAAAAAATGAATCCAGTTAAAAAAAAAAAAAAAAAAAAAAGTTTTTTTTTTTTAAATTAAAGCATAAAAAACTCTTGAATAAAATAGGATTCAAAATAAAAAAAACCGTTGAAAAAGTTACTAAAATTTTTTTTGGAAACCCTAAAAAAATTCAAATTTTTTTTTTTTTTTTAAATCGTAAATGTAACTTAGAAAAAATTACATTTTATATATATATATATATATATAAACTTTTGTCTTTCACAAGAATAGGGTGAGTGTGTA
This sequence comes from Sepioteuthis lessoniana, assembly GCA_963585895.1. Taxonomy (NCBI): domain Eukaryota; kingdom Metazoa; phylum Mollusca; class Cephalopoda; order Myopsida; family Loliginidae; genus Sepioteuthis; species Sepioteuthis lessoniana. Next base: position 2,069,368 of record OY757942.1, read on the forward strand.
TATATATATATATATATATATATATATATATATATATACACACACTAGTCAATTAAAAAAAGTTTAACTGAAAGATAAATTCATAAAGAAAATTGTTTAAAAAAAAAAAAAAAATTTTTAATTCGTAAATCATTTTTCAAAGTTAGATTAGATTAAGAAAACTTCAATGCGGTAAATCAATTAAAAAAAATATTTAAAAAAAAAAAAAAAAAAAGAATAAAAAATAAAATAAGTTACATATGACAAATAATAAATAAATAAATTATATACTCACGTTGTTTGTTTTGGGCATTGGTTATTTGCAGGTCAAATTCCGTCGATTTGCCTAACTTTTTCTGTTGAATGATGGCCTTTTTTAAATCAATAAGTGAAATATGAAGACCATCGAAAGTTACTGTGTCATATTGTAAACAGCTTTTGAATTTATAATGCACAGACGACATTTTGTTTTTTTAATTTAAAAAAAATTAAAAATTAAAAAAAAGTGAAGCTGCTTTCTTCAAGCTTCACAAAAAAAAAAAAAAAAAAAAAAAAAAGTTCCAATATGAATGAATAAATCAACAAAACTTGAGGGTCGTCAAATTGATAATGAAAAGTGCGACTTGCTTTTTTTTCTTCCCCTTTTTTTTTCCTAAATAAAAAAAAAAGGAAAGATGGTTATGGGTCTAAAATTTAAAAAAAAAAAAAAAAAGTTTCTTTTTTTGAAGAAGAAGCAGGAACTACTGGAGGGATGCTGTCAATATTGATGTAGTCTTCCTTCGTCTTGTTAGAGCATCATTCTTTGTCATTAAAAATACACATTTTCCTTCTTGTATTTTAGGATTCAAATAAAATTTAAAAAATTGGTCCAAGCTGCGTTGATTTTTCTTTTTTTTTTAGAGAAAGTAGAAAAGAAAAATCTTTTAAGTAATTTAAGCTTTTTTTCTTCTTCCTTTCTTTAAATGCGTATTTTAAAAAAAAACAAAACAAAAAAAAAAACACGTAGTCAGGAACTTTCCTTTGAGTGTAAAGCACAAGCACAGGGTTTTTTTCCCCCTTTCTTTGTAAATCATAGCAAAAATGTTGGCAAAAATGTCCTTTACCCCCGCATGTGGGGGCTTACGTTAACAGTAAAGCGAGCAGGAAACTGATTTTAGGTCATACAGGCAGTGTAAGAAACTACACAGAGAAAAGAAAGTACGCAATGCTATACGAACAGCGACTAGTTTGTCGGGTCAGAGGAGCCGTCAAAATGGCGAGAACGAAGGGGGCCACTGCCTATGTATATATACACACTAAAAAACCCACGTGACCATGACGTCATTAACGGCCTTAATCGTTACAAAGTCGTTCCCTATTTCCATAGCCCTATTTTCGAAGCCCAAATTTAAAAACAATGACATATATATATGTTTATGTTTTCAAACTAAAAATAACTAAAAGGTATTTTTTAAATATCTAAATTTTTATTTATTTTTTATTTTTTTAAATATATCTTTGAGTTAAAATAATAATGATATTTGAGTTAAAAAAGAAAAAATATTCAGCTTTAAAAATGCCCATAAATATCACACGTGAAGCAGGTTGTAGAAAAATGTTCATGATATTCGTAGAAGAAATAAAAAAAAAAAGAAAATTTAAATTACATACTGCATGAGCAAAAAAAAAAAAAAAAAAAAATAACCATTAACGCTTTCATACAAGAAAAAAAAATTTAATTGCTAAAAAAGGTAAAATTCAACCAACATACAATGAACTCAAAAATCAAATTGAATTACAAATTCGGTTAGTTTCAAACAACGACAAAAAGTCCAAATAAATTCTACTGGCACCCCCCTCCAAAAAAAAAAAAAAAAAAAAACTAAAAAAAAAAAAAAAACAACAAATTCTCACTAAATTGAGGTGGAGCATTGCAATCCAAGATTTATTTTTAAAAACAGGCCTTAATCGTAAAGTTTTCAGAAACCATCAAATTCAAAATTGACAGCTTTAAAAGTTACAATACATATTCAAATGATTAAGTCACTCATTAAGACAATTAACATTAGATTAACATAATATAATTAACATAATGATATCAAGAAAATACTTTTAACTCAGCTTCCTTGAAAAAAGTTAGGTTAATCTTTGTTTTTAACCTTTTTTTTTTTCACTTCAACTGACATTCTGGTGTCCCAGTTCAATTTCATTTTAATCCTTAAAACGTACCAAGATAATTTTCCTAATACATACTGAGATTTATACTTTTAACAGTGAAAGTATTAAAGATGGAAAGATTAGCCGAAACAAAACTCCTGAAAAATATAATTGAACAATTTCATAATAACGTCGTGAAGGGGTTAAGAAAAAAAGATTTTTACGACTCAAAAAACGTCCTCAGGGAAAAAATTTGCATAAATGTATATATCTAGTAATGAAAGAATTAAAACAAAAGTTTATCCACAACTGCCTAGAGAAAAATGGATACTTAATATCAATAAAGTTTAAGTAACAGATATGTAGTGGAAAAGTGAGCCATTACATACAAAATTCCAAACTATACTTCTCTACGACGAAAAAAAAAGTTTTTTCTATAAATTAAGTTTCCCAGTAACTAAATCTATATTTTTTCTTCCATTAATATGAAAACAACCAGTTATTTTACTAGCTAGTTTAGTTTAAATATGGCCAAAATACAACGGTATGCTGCACTAAGTGATAATCTTACTAACAATCGTTTACTCCTTTATCGAGCAAGGTATTACCCCCAAATGAACCATACTTGAAATAACTGATTACTTTACTTAGTTTTTGCTTACAAGGTACATGGCCGTATGAATGGGGCACTCTATGAGACTCGAACTCACTCGTGAACATTTGCTAGTCTAGCTTGCTAACCAATGCACTGCGGTTGTGATGGTATTGACTTGGGTCCATTCATGGTATTATACAGTTTATTTATAAATCGATTTTAAATAACCAATAAAAATTTACTTGCATAAAAATTAAGTTTAATAAATTGGCTTCATAATGACAGAAAAAGTAAAAGAATGATATTTTTGAGGCAAATATCAAGAAATATTCACAACTTCCAAAAATTTATTACAAATACAAGATGGCGGAATGCATACTTTTTTCCTTGCTGGGTCTATCAGCAAGGGAAAAGTAATAAAAAGATAACCTTGTTTGTGATAAAAAATAAAGAGCATTGATATATAAATGGTTATTCATTTATTTTTTAGCCACAAAGGCGATTGTTTACATGCATATATTTTTTTCTTTAAATATTCACTGCAAAAGTCCATATTTGAGTTCTGTAATAAAGAAATAAACTATTTTTTTCTCCCAATAGCAAAAACCTAAGAGTTCAATAGTTTTAGATTTTTACTGAAGGCAATTTCCTTCACTACATTCTTTGACCCTGTTAAGACTGGCATAATTTATCTGTAGATGTAGTCATGCTTCGGGTATCTTACCCACCATCATGCATGAGCTCAACGTGGATATTTTCAATGTTACATCAAAATGATTAAAAGGATATCTGTAACTTTCTTGTTCTTTGTGAAAATATTGCTTTCAATGTATAATAACTGAATTTAAAATCTTCTTTATACAAATACCTATATGGTTTGTAGACAACATTTTAAAACGAGCCGGAGCTATTTCGTTTGTACGGTAATACATATCATTTCTATTGTAGAGAAGAAACGATACCTATCTTTATAGAATGGACTATTCTTTTTGAATATGTGTCGGTTGGGCAAGACTTTCTTCCCAGCGAGGGTGGCAGTAATTCACTTGGCCTCATAGCCTTCCCCTCTCGGCTTTGCAGGAGCAAATTTATTGCTTGGTACCGGAGATGCCTCTTCAGGGGAATGCCAACGGGGTCGAAGGTATTTTTGGCCTTGCCGGACGCGTGTGGGCTTCGGCCCTGCGACTGGACCCACCTTAAAAACGGCCTTGTGCCATATTCGTGCGTTGGTGGGACATATAAATAATCATAGGAATGCCGATGGGGGACCAAAATTTTTTGCCTCAGCTTCACATGGATTTTTTACCTGTTCGGGGACTCCACAACAAAACGGCCTCGTGCAATATTCTGACATGGTGGGGTGTTACATAAATATACCGCCTTCCTAGAGAGACTAGCTAGCAATATAGTCTGTTAACACCTACTTATATGTCTTGTAAAATAAACCCTTTTCATTATAAGTTACAATTCGAGTTACTGTTTCAATAACCTACCCCCAGCAACATTAAAATAAATTCTATCCAACATAGTCTTATGTAGAGGTCATAAATGGATTCCTGATGAACTCCTGGCTTGTTAACATGTGCTTATTAGTTGATCATATTTCGATGAATTAACAATGTTCAATGTAAAGTTAAAAAAAAACAGCCAATTTAAGCCACTGGATGTTGCAATTTACCTCAAACTGGAATATACAGTAGATTAAATTGGCTGTTTGAAAAAGTTTGTGAGACAGAAATTTATTTAGAGAAATATTATTCTTATCAAAGAAAAAAAGCGCCTTTAAATATAATGGTATTTCATTTTTTTTTTTTTTTTTTTTTTTTTTTTTTTTTAATTCCACAAAGGCGATTATTTACATACATGTATTTTTCTTTAAAATTCACAGCAAAAGTCCATATTGGATTTCCGTGATAAAGAAAGATATGTAAGAGGTTAAGGAACTTCTGGAAAATTATGAAGTACATAACTTTTTCTTATTCCCTTATCTTTAGTTGGTTGTTCAGGCAGAAAAAGAATTAATGATGGAACAGAAATGAAGATCCTTTCAAACTCCATCTTTTATTCCCAAGTTTACATATATAGTTCGTGGTATAAATACTTTTCCTGAACCAGTAAAAATAGTCGTGCGTCTTGTCGAGGTGTCTACCGAGAAAAATAATTATCTAGAATATGTAAGTTAATAGGCCTTATTTAATTCTCCTTCCCTACACAATTGAATAACAACTATTAGAGTGATGCTTTTTAAAAATTTCAAATTTTCTTTTCAAATCTGGAAAAGGAAAACTGAAAGAGTGCCGACCAAATGCTTTTTATTCTACTTTGAACTTCACTGTTCCAATTTTATCGGTACCATTCAAAGAAAATAGAAATTGTCATTTAAACAATGCAAATCTAAAAGGAAACTTTTTAAGACTTCCATTTTTTTCTAAAAAAAACAAAACAATTTTTAAAATTATTTAAAACTACAAAAAATAACGAAAAGATTAAAGATTATTTCCCTTGATCATATATTAACGGCCATTTTTATTTGAATTTGCTTTTCAACTTAGTTTTTTTTTTTCATTCTTTTTTCATAAAAAAAATACATTAAAAATCAAAAGCTTATTTTAAAGCAAAATTAAGTTGTTTGGACGTATGTTTGAACGAAGTACGACTTTCATTTTCTTCTAAATAATTTGTTACTAGCTTATTCAAGTTCGACCAGTAAGTCATATCTACGGTCTAAACTTTTGATTAAACTAACTAATGTATCACAAACACTTTTGCTTTATACAGCTACAGAAATATAGTTGTTGGGATACGTGGGTAAATTGTTCCCTTTGTATTGTTTGCTTATTTTCACTGAAAGTTTGTTAAATTTTTGAGTGAACATTTCCTTGCTTTTAAAGGTTCTAAGTCGATCAGTTTTCATTTGATTAACGCTGAAAAAAAACAAAACAAACTAAAAAAAACTTGTTTTCCCCACTAGAAAAGTAAAAGAATGCTTTGTTTGAGGCATAAAACGAAAAAATATTCACAATTTCAAAAACTTTATTCAAAATACAAGATGGTGGAATGCACACATGTCTATCAGCAAGTGAAACGTAACAAAAGAAAAGATAATAAAGCTTCTTTATGAGACAGAAATTCATTTTTAAAAATGTTCATTTTCTCAAAGAAAAAATACCATTAATATATAATGGTATATTTTTCAAAGCCACAAACGATATTATTTAAATACATATGTTTTTCTTCAAAATTCACAGCAAAAGTCCATATTCGAGTTCAATGATAAAGAAAAATACAATTTTCAATTTTTTCTCCCGATAGCAGAGGAATAAAAGTTCAATAGTTTTTGTAGATTTTTACTGAAGGCAATTTCGTACACAATATTCTGTGACCCTGTTAAGACTAACATAATTTTTCTGTAGATGCAGACAAGCTTCTGGTATCTTAGCCACCATCCTGTATCAGCTTGACGCAGCCATTTTGTATGTACTTCGAATTTTAATGCAGAATATTCTTAATGTTATATCAAAATGTTCTAAATCATATTTGTAACGTTCTTATTCTTTGTGAAAATATTGGTATCAATGGATAATAACTTTAATTTAAAATTAAAGAAATTTATGTCGGCAATATGTGCCGACGTCGTGAAGGGAAATAATGATGCTGCGCCATTAAAAGATACTAAGCAAAAATTAAAGAAAAAATTATTTATCACAGATTCTTCTATAGGAATATAACCTTTTCAGTCTAAAAATTTACTTATTTTCAAAGAATGCCTCCTTCTCGATACTACCACCGCACACGCACAAAACAAAAAATGTTACATTTTAATTCAACCACTCAGAAAATGACATGACCAGGTATTAAGAGCAAACAACCTTTATTTCAAGTAAAACTCTTTTTCAACAAAGGACTTTTTTTTCCATATTTAAAAAAAAACAAAACCCTTTAACGTATTTTAGTAATTTACTTAACTTTAAAATAATTGATTAGATGTGGAACAAAGCCAAAAGAATTGAGCTACTAATAAAAAAAACTCGAACGTGTGAAGATTGTAATTAACTAAACTTTTTACTTAGATGAGGCATAAAGCCGCCTCAGTGAGGGCACCTAATGAGATTTGAAGTCATTGGTGAAGGTTTGCTCGTGTAGCTTGCTAACGATTTTAAAAATTTTCTTCAAACTTAGTCCTAAACACAGCGTAAATTTTGTTTCGAAATAAGATATATAATTTCTTATTTTTACTTGATAGAAAGTTGAACAAATTAAAAGTTTTAGTTTTTACAAATTCATTTTGTATCTACTTCGAATTTTAATGCAGAATATTCTTAATGTTATATCAAAATGTTCTAAATCATATTTATAACGTTCGTATTCTTTGTGAAAATATTGGTATCAATGGATAATAACTTTAACTTAAAATCAAAGAAATTTATGTCGGCAATATGTGTCGACTTCAATAAGGGAAAAGGCTTTTCTAAGTCAAATTCTCATATATTTCTTTCTCCTTGTTATTCGCACCGAAGCCAGGAGCAATATATCTATTTAGACTCAGACTTAATACCAATAAAGCGTATGAATAATGAAATGGTTAACACAGAATTTGTCTCAAGTTCTTCATATTTTTGAAAACTTTTATTCCATTTCAAAAGTAATCAAATTATCAAAAAACCTACATCGTTCAACACAATGGAAGAGGAAGTGAAGGGAAATGATGATGCTGCGCCATTAAAAGATACTAAGCCAAAATTAAGGAAAAATTTATTTATTTCAGATTTTTCTATAAGAACGTAAGCTTTTCAATCTAAAAACATATTTATTTTCAAAGAATGCCTCCTCCTCGATACTACCACCGCACACGCACAAAACAAAAAATGTTACATTTTAATTCAACCACTCAGAAAATGACATGACCAGATATTAACAGCAAACAACCTTTATTTAAAGTAAAACTCTTTTTCAATAAAAGACATTTTTTTCCCATATTTTAAAAATAAAACCGTTTAACGTATTTTAGTAATTTACTTAACTTTAAAATAATTGATTAGATGTGGAACAAAGCCAAAAGAATTGAGCTCCTTATAAGAAACTCGAACATGTGAAGATTGTAATTAACTCAGCTTTTCACTTAGATGAGGCATAAAGCTGCCTCAGTGAGGGCACCTAATGAGATTGAAATCATTGGTGAAGGTTTGCTCGTGTAGCTTGCTAACGATTTTTAAAATTATTTTCTTCAAGCTTAGTCCTAAACACAGCGTAAATTTTGTTTCGAAACAAAATATATAATTTCTTATTTTTACTTGATAGAAATTTGAACAAATTAAAAGTTTTAGTTTTTACAAATTCAAAAAGTGTCAGATTTTTTACCTCCCGAGATTTTCGTTGGCGAAAGTTAGCCAGGGATATTATACACAAATATTTATTATGCAGTATTAATTATGTTTTAGAAAGTGATGACGGCTATCTAATATAGAGTATAAAAATTGTCAATTATTATTATTTTCATTAATGATCTGCCCGTGGCAAAAATAACTGCAACTCTTTCAATAGTAAGCACAGCTAGATAGCTTTGGCATTAAATAACCGACAGAATTTGATGTGACATTAAACAAAGAAACTAAACCATCATATCTGTCTCTATTGAGTCAGATGTATTCTGCTTATTAATGGACCTTGTGTCACATCCAACTTGTAAAAGAGGGGTTAGGTAAATACATATTTACCTGAAGGTCAATTATGTGAACCTCCAAGTCGTGAGTGGTTTTATATATACCTTAAAGTAATTTAGAATGATACCTTTTCAGTACTTTTATGTATTGAGTACTCTAATAATATTGTTAGCTTTTTTTTGGTGGGGGGGAATCCTCGCAAGTGGTTTTATTTTTTGGGGAGGGAATCTCCACAGTATAGTGTCTAACATACTAGACTGTAAATCCTTCTTTTCAAACTCAAACTGTTTTTCTACCCTCCGAGGAATTCTTGTAGTCTTTTATTTAGTTGTCTAATTATGGAGGCTGTCCTCATCTAATTCCTTATCCCTCTGTGCATGACTCAGTCGACTGGGGCTGTAGAATACACTGACGGTATCTCTACAGAGGAGTAAGACTCCCCCAACAAGTATCCCGGATATGACCTTAAACAATCTTAATGGTGAAGCTCCACCAATGTTGGAGCTTTGAGGATTGTGGATTACCGCTTCATTGCTATCACTCCCAGGTCCACTCTGGCCTAGAGCCTAAGCACCTGATAGGGTCCAATCTATGGGTTAAATAGAACTAAACTGTGTACTTATGCTAAACTGAATTCCTTTAAATAAAACTGTTTTGACATTTAAACTATGTACTTCGGCTTAACTATATTTTTTCGAAGCAGAACTGTTTAGATATAAAAAGATGGATTTTATATTAAATAACCTACAATGGTTGATATGCCATAAAACTGAATCAGCCAAATTGATATATATCTAATATATATGTATAAAGAGGATTTGGATTTAAGTAACCTACAATGGTTGATTTACCAAAAAACCAAACCAAAACCAAACCCACAGTCCATTTATTTACACCAAACTCTGCTTTGAAGTTTTAGGTTTGGTTTAGTTTGATTTCCTTGTTTAATTGCATATCAACCTTCACAGGTTATTTAATGTCAAAGCTATTCTTGTAGAAGAACGGTAATGGTACTATCTTGCTCCTATCAGGGGTTATAAGATAGCTCATACTTATCCGAAAGGTTTTACTTCAAAAGTTAATATAATAGTGTAATTGGAGTTTGAACTCACAACAATGTTACAATCCTGTACATTAACTACTGTGAAATGAGGACTTTTTTAAAAACAGTGTTTCTTTTAGATGCAAATTCATCTGTTTTTCTTTTCTTCAGCTTAAAGCTTAACACTCTTCTTCCTGTCAAGGGTTGTGGTGGCTTTACTTTTAGCCCAAATGTTTTAAGATGATCTACAACTTCCTTGATCAAAACTTTAATTACATCTCCAATGATGTCACAATTTGAATCAGTGACTCATTTCATTTCATCTCCACTCAGTCCAGTTTATTTGACTGGTGATATTATTTTTGGTTTAATCTTGAGTTCAAAACCTCATTAAACAGAAAGTTCTTGATGATCTTAAAAAATTTACACAGAAAACAAAGCCACCACCCAAGGAAAATTTTGGTTTGGTTGGGTTGTGTTGGGTTGGGTTTTATGGTATATCAACCAATCTATGTTATTTAATAGCAATTCCTCTATGTAAGAAGAGTGTCAAGCTTTAAGCTGAAGAAAAGAAAAACAGTTGAATTTGTGTTTAAAAGAGACTTTTTTTTTTAAAAGTCCTCATTTCACAGTAGTTAATGTACAGGATTGTAACATTGTAACATTGTTGTGAGTTCAAACTCCAATTACACTATTATATTCACTTTTGAAGTAAAACCTTTTGGAAAAGTATATTAAATATATTTGAGCTGGTTTAGTAGGCGTTTTATGACGTATCAACCATTGTTGATTACTTAATGCCAAATCCTCTTTATTACACATATCTTGAATTCATATGATTTGGTTTGGTTGGGTTTTATGGCAGATCAACCATTGTGGGTTATTTAATGCCAAATCCTATTTATACATATGTATTAAATGTATAGGATTAGTTTTTCTATGATATCAACCATTATTGGTTATTTAATGTAAAATCCTATTTATACTTATATATCAAATATATGTGATTTGGTTGGGTTGGGTTTTATGGCATATCAACCATTGTAGGTTATTTAATGCCAAATTCTCTTTATATATATTGAATATATATGATTTTGTTCGGTTGACTTATATGGCATATCAACCATTGTAGGTTATTTAATGCCAAATCTATTTTATACATATATATTGAATTTATATGGTTTGGTTGGGTTGGGTTTTACGCATATCAACCATTGAAGGTTATTTAATGTAAAATCCTCTTTATACATATATATTTAATATATATGATTTGGTTCGGTTGTTTCTATGGCATATAAACCATTGTAGGTTAATTCCCTTTCCTCTTTAAACATATATATCAAATATATATGATTTGGTTTTGTAAGCTTTTATGGCATATCAACCATTATGGGTTCTTTAATGCCATATCCTCTATAGACATATATATATTAAATATATATGGTTTGGTTGGGTTGACTTATATGGCATATTAACCATTGTACGTTATTTAATTCCAAATCCTCTTTATACATATATATTAAATATTTGATTACTAAACACATTTTATAGATAAAATTTTAAAATGTGCTTGAAGTCATTTTTTTCCCACAGTTAATTGATTTCACGTATTTCCATCTTACACAAATAATTTTATTCACTATTTATTATTTGCTTGCACACAGTTAAATGTTTTCAAGTATTGCTATTTAATACTAACAATTCAATTAATCTTCAGTTATTTGTTTACACAGTTACACGTGAAAACAGTTCTATTTCAAACAATTCAGTTTAGCCTATGGCCCAAGTTTAAATTTAAAAAAAGTTGTATTTGACCCATAGAAAGGACTCCATCAGATGCTACCACTCCTAGTCAGAGTAGATCTAGGAGTGATGGCAATGAAGGGGTACAATGCATTCCCTATTTCTCCAGAATTACTGAAACCTCACCATCAGATGGTTTAGTTTCATATCTAGGACACTCGTTGGGAGAATCTTCCTCTCTGCTGAGATGCAGTCAGCGTCTTCTACAGCCCTAGCTTACTGGGCCACAGGACATGCATTGTGACAGCCTTTCTGTTATTTTGAAATAACTGGAAGACTCGAGATTATTTCCCTTGATAATATTATATGATGTCACAATTTGAATCAGTGACCCATTTCATTTTATGTCCACTCAGTCCAGTTTATTTGACTGGTGATATTATTTTTGGTTTAACCATGAGATCAAAACTTCATTAAACAGGAACTTCTGAATAATCTTAAGAAATTTACACAGAAAACAAAGTCACCACCTGTGGAAAGTTTGTTTGGGTTGTGTTGGGTTTTATGGCAAATCAACCATTATAGGTTATTTAATAGTAAATCCTCTTTATACACATATATTGAATTTATATGATTTGGTTGGGTCGGGTTTTAGTGCATTGTAGGTTATTTAATGCCAAATCCTCTTTTATACATATATATTAAATATATACATGTTTACACAGTTATATATATGTTATACATATATATTAAATATACATGTTTACACAGTTACATGTAAAAACAGTTCTATTTCAAACAATTCAGTTTAGCCTATGCCGTAGTTTAAATCTTAAAACAGTTGTATTTGACCCATTGATAGGACTGTATCAGATGCTACCACTCCGAGCCAGACTCGACCTAGGAGTGATAGCAATGAGGGGTAGTAGGCATTCCTTAATGCTCCAGAATTACTGAAACCTCACCATCAGATTGTTTAATGGCACATCTAGGACACTCGTTGGGAGAATCTTCCCCTCTGCAGAGATGCAGTCAGCATCACCTACAGTCCCAGCCTTCTGGATCACAGGACACTCCTTGCGAGAGTCTTTGTTATTTTAAAATAAATGGATTATTTCCCTTGATAATATTATACGAACAGCCATTTTTATTTGAATTTGTTTTTTTAACTTAGTTTTTTTATTTGGTTTTATACTATTTTATTTAAAAAAACAAAACAACAACAACAAAAAAAAAAAACCCATTGCAAATCAAAGTTTATCAAGTGCAAAATTAAGTAGTTTGAAAGTATGTTTGAACGAAGTACGACTTTCATTTTCTTCTAAATAATTTATTACTAGCTTACTCGCAAGTTATATCTACGGTCTAAACTTTTGACTAAACTAACTAACGTATTACAAACACATTTGTTTTGAACAGCTATAGAAAAACATTTGTTGGGATACGTGTGTAAATTGTTCCCTTTCTATTGTTTGCTTATTTCCACTGAAAGTTTGTTAAATTATTGTGTGAAAATTTGCTTGCTCTTAAACGTTCTAAGTCGATCAGTTTTCATCTGATTAACACTGAAAAAAAAACTAAAAAAACAAAACAAACTTGTTTTCCCCGCTAGAAATGTAAAAGAATGATATATTTGAGGCATAAAACGAAGAAATATTCACAATTTCAAAAATTTTATTTAAAATAGAAGATGACGGAAAGCACACATGTCTATCAGCAAGTGAAATTTAATAAAACATAAAAAAGCTTCTTTATGTGATAGAAATTTCATGTTAAAAACATTCATTTTCTCAAAGACAAAAGAGCAATAAAATATAATCTTATATTTTTTAAAGTCACAAACGCGATTATTTCATGCATTTTTCTTTTAAATTCACTGCAAAAGTACCGTGATAAAGAAAAATACAATTTTCAATTTTTTCTCCCGATAGCAGAGGAATAAAAATTCAATAGTTTTTGTAGATTTTTATTGAAGGCAATTTCCTCCACAATATTCTGTGACCCTGTTAAGACTAACATAATTTTTCTCTAGATGCAATCATTATTCTGGTATCTTAGCCACCATCCTGCATCAGCTTGACGCAGCCATTTTGTATGTACTTCGAATTTTAATGCAGAATATTCTTAATGTTATATCAAAGTGTTCTAAATCATATTTATAACGTTCGTATTCTTTGTGAAAATATTGGTATCAATGGATAATAATTTTAACTTAAAATCAAAGAAATTTATGTCGGCAATATGTGTCGACTTCAATAAGGGAAAAGGCTTTTCTAAGTCAAATTCTCATATATTTCTTTCTCCTTGTTATTCGCACCGAAGCCAGGAGCAATATATCTATTTAGACTCAGACTTAATACCAATAAAGCGTATGAATAATGAAATGGTTAACACAGAATTTGTCTCAAGTTCTTCATATTTTTGAAAACTTTTATTCCATTTCAAAAGTAATCAAATTATCAAAAAACCTACATCGTTCAACACAATGGAAGAGAAAGTGAAGGGAAATGATGATGCTGCTCCATTAAAAGATACTAAGCCAAAATTAAGGAACAATTTATTTATTTCAGATTCTTCTATAAGAACGTAAGCTTTTCAGTCTAAAAACATAGTTTATTTTCAAAGAATGCCTCCTCCTCGATACTACCACCGCACACGCACAAAACAAAAAATGTTACATTTTAATTCAACCACTCAGAAAATGACATGACCAGATATTAACAGCAAACAACCTTTATTTAAAGTAAAACTCTTTTTCAATAAAAGACATTTTTTTCCCATATTTTAAAAATAAAACCGTTTAACGTATTTTAGTAATTTACTTAACTTTAAAATAATTGATTAGATGTGGAACAAAGCCAAAAGAATTGAGCTCCTAATAAGAAACTCGAACATGTGAAGATTGTAATTAACTCAGCTTTTCACTTAGATGAGGCATAAAGCTGCCTCAGTGAGGGCACCTAATGAGATTGAAATCATTGGTGAAGGTTTGCTCGTGTAGCTTGCTAACGATTTTTAAAATTATTTTCTTCAAACTTAGTCCTAAACACAGCGTAAATTTTGTTTCGAAATAAAATCTATAATTTCTTATTTCTACTTGATAGAAAGTTGAACAAATTAAAAGTTTTAGTTTTTACAAATTCAAAAAGTGTCAAGCTTTTTACCTCCCGAGATTTTCGTTGGCGAAAGTTAGCCTGGGATATTATACACAAATATTTATTATGCAGTATTAATTATGTTTTAGAAAGTGATGACGGCTATCTAATATAGAGTATAAAAAGTGTCAATTATTATTATTTTCATTAATTATCTGCCCGTGGCAAAAACAACTGCTACTCTTTCAATAGTAAGCACAGCTAGATTAGAGTGACATTTTTTCTTAAACTAATAGATGTTGAGATGATAGATTGTAGTGAATCTGACAGTGTGATAGAAATATGTGGAAAGTTGGATAAATCAGACACTTTACTTCCAGAAATATTGCATCAAAATTGGAGTTAAGTGTTTGATTTATCCAACTTTTCACCTATTTCTACAAACTAATTGATCTTATCAGTAAAACTTGTGGCCATGAATGGAAGTCTGTAGAACTTGGTTGTTGTCGTTGTTTAGTATTAATTAAGTAGAAAGCGATGTGATTTTGTAGAATAAATTTATTTACATCAATTTACAATCGGCAAGGTGACGCCATTTTTTTTTTCTTTTTTTTTTCTTTTATTTTATTTACATTGTAGCAGAGAGAAAGTTAAATTTTTGTTTGGCGCGTAATTTAATTTGACCGTTAGAGTCGCCGAACATTTTCATCCAATCAGGATGACTTTTCCTATTCAACCCGAATCATATTCCCGAGCAGTACCAAAAATTGAAGAAAGCCCGTGAATCACTCTCTTGGTCAGAAATCCCCAAAGGGAATGGACGTCTATTCCCGAATAGTAGTAGTCTCATCAACTATTATGATGAGAGCCATCTATTTTACGGACCCCTTTTGGTCTATTCTTCTAGACCAAGGGATTCTTGTTAAAAACAAATTAGATGATATACTCTAACAACTTTCTACCTAATTTCTTTATTACGAGGCTCGCAGCATAAAACCCTTTACTTCATGCTGCTTCATTAAACCCTCCTTTAAAACCTAAGGACGTCTTCGTTCTTCTCCACCACCGTTATTTTCCATCAACATTTAGCGAGGGGATAACTACCAACGAAATACCAACTCAACCAACTTAAACCTTAAACTAAAAAACCCAATAATAATGTTATCCCCATCACTATAAATTACGACCTTCCTACTTATGAGAACATGCAACCACATATAGTAATTTACAAAGCTCTTTGTTTCGATGTGGCACAAGGCCGAATGTATGGGGCGCCCAATGAGACTCGAACTCACTCGTGTAGGTTTGCTAGTCTAGCTTGCTAACCGTTACACCACCAGAGGTGCCCCGCAAACACATTTAAGAAACAAATTAAATATACCACGACAAAAATAGAAATTGAACATAAAATCACAATATAACCTCCTACAACAGTTTATTTTATTTCATTTACACGCATCTTGACTCTCAGTAAACTAGACGGTAGCTGCCATGAAGTGGGAGTGGTCTATGTGACGTAATTGTTTAAAGTAGCCAATTGGCGCTTAGGCGCTAAGAACGAAGAAGAAAAGTAGCCATTTTGAATAGTTAGATATTATTGAAGATTCTTAAAAAACAGATTTGTAGAGGAAAAAAAATCAGAGCAGTCAAATCACAGTGTTTTGTTAGTATTGACATTAGTATTAAGTCTTTTATTTTGTTTTTAAGTTAACCTCTGTTGAGGTCCAACAGCTTAAGAAAGGAAAAGAGGTCAGAGAGTAGGTTAGAACATCGCTACTATGAATTAAAAGTTATTCCGTTTAGTTTATTGAAGTAATTAACTAAAACTCAACCCTAAATTTAGTATACAATAGTGATGTATGAAAATAATGTTGCTTGACTGTGGCCCTCCCCCACTTTTAGAGTTCCTGAAACGCCACTGGTGTTGACCGACGTGATTTTAAAAAATTAGAAGATAAAATTTTTCTGTCGATACTTTTAGCAAATTCTGACACCATAGGATTCTTTAGTTTTCCTGTTGAGATTATCCAGTTAAAAAAAAATGTCACCAATATCTTCCTACATAAAATAAACGAAAAAAATAAAATGAAAAAAAAAAAGGAAATAAATGAAAAAAAAACAAACAAACTAAAAACATGTCTTCGCCCGACTTTAACGTGATGTTAGCTCCAGAGATATTTGAAGATCCCTCATTAATTAATCCAACTGGATTACTTCCAACAAAGAAGCATTTCTCGACAAGTTGGAGTATGCAGTTTCGGTATTACCGCAATGAAGTAATTACCGTTGTTAGAGAAATAATTATTTCACCTCCGGCAGAAATAACTTGCCGATTGTAAATTGATGTTAATAAATCTATTCTACCCCCCCCAAAAAAAAATCGCTTTTTACTTTATTAATGCTAAACAACAAATAAGTTCTACAGACTTCCATTCATGGTCACAAGTTTTATTGATAAAATCAATTACTTGATAGAAATATAAGAAAAGTTGGATAAATCAAACACTTAACTTCAATTTTGATGCAATATTTCTGGAAGTAAAGTGTCTGATTTATCCAACTTTCCACATATTTCTATCACAATGTCAGATTCACTACAATCTATCATCGCAACATCTATTAGTTTAAGAAAAAATGTCACTCTAATCTAGCTGTGCTTACTATTGAAAGAGTAGCAGTTGTTTTTGCCACGGGCAGATAATTAATGAAAATAATAATAATTGACACTTTTTATACTCTATATTAGATATCCGTCATCACTTTCTAAAACATAATTAATACTGCATAATAAATATTTGTGTATAATATCCCAGGCTAACTTTCGCCAACGAAAATCTCGTGAGGTAAAAAGCTTGACACTTTTTGAATTTGTAAAAACTAAAACTTTTAATTTGTTCAACTTTCTATCAAGTAGAAATAAGAAATTATAGATTTTATTTCGAAACAAAATTTACGCAGTGTTTAGGACTAAGTTTGAAGAAAATAATTTTAAAAAACACGAGCAAACCTTCACCAATGATTTCAATCTCATTAGGTGCCCTCACTGAGGCGGCTTTATGCCTCATCTAAGTGAAAAGCTTAGTTAATTACAATCTTCACACGTTCGAGTTTCTTATAAGGAGCTCAATTCTTTTGGCTTTGTTCCACATCCAATCAATTATTTCAAAGTTAAGTAAATTACTAAAATACGTTAAAGGGTTTTATTTTTAAAATATGGAAAAAAGTCCTTTATTGAAAAGGAGTTTTACTTTAAATAAAGGTTGTTTGCTGTTAATATCTGGTCATGTCATTTTCTGAGTGGTTGAATTAAAATGTAATTTTTTTTTTTTTTGCGTGTGCGGCGGTAGTATCGAGGAGGAGGCATTCTTTGAAAATAAATATGTTTTTAGACTGAAAAGCGTACGTTCTTATAGAAGAATCTGAAATAAATAAATTGTTCCTTAATTTTGGCTTAGTATCTTTTAATGGCGCAGCATCATCATTTCCCTTCACTTCCTCTTCCATTGTGTTGAACGATGTAGGTTTTTTGATAAGCCTTTTCCCTTATTGAAGTCGACACATACTGCCGACATGAATTTCTTTGATTTTAAGTTAAAGTTATTATCCATTGATACCAATATTTTCACAAAGAATACGAACGTTATAAATATGATTTAGAACACTTTGATATAACATTAAGAATATTCTGCATTAAAATTCGAAGTACATACAAAATGGCTGCGTCAAGCTGATGCAGGATGGTGGCTAAGATACCAGAATAATGATTGCATCTAGAGAAAAATTATGTTAGTCTTAACAGGGTCACAGAATATTGTGGAGGAAATTGCCTTCAGTAAAAATCTACAAAAACTATTGAACTTTTATTCTTCTGTAATCGGGAGAAAAAATTGAAAATTGTATTTTTCTTTATCACGGAACTCAAATATGGACTTTTGCAGTGAATTTAAAAGAAAAATATATGAATTTAAATAATCGCTTTTGTGACTTTAAAAAATATAACATTATATATTATTGCTCTTTTTTCTTTGAGAAAATGAACATTTTGAATATGAAATTTCTATCACATAAAGAAGCTTTATGTTTTGTTAAGTTTCACTTGCTGATACACAAGTGTGCATTCCGCCATCTTGTATTTTGAAATTGTGAATATTTCTTCGTTTTATGCCTCAAATATATCATTCTTTTACTTTTCTAGTGGGGAAAACAAGTTTGCTTTTTATTTATTTTCTCTTTTTCAGCGTTAATCAAAGTAAAACTGATCGACCTAGAACGTTTAAAAGCAAGGAAATATTCACTCAAAAATTTAACAAACTTTCAGTGAAAATAAGCAAACAATGGAAAGGGAACAATTTACCCACCTATTCCAACAACTATTTTTTTTTTATAGCTGTATACAACAAAAGTGTTTGTGATACGTTAGTTAGTTTAGTAAAAAGTTTAGACCGGAGATATAACTTACTAGTAAGACTTGAGTAAGCTAGCAATAAATTATTTAGAAGAAAATGAAAGTCGTACTTCATTCAAACATACTTTCAAACTACTTAATATTGCTCTGATAAAACTTTTGATTTGCAACGTTTATGTTTGTTTTGTTTTTTAAATAAAATAGTATACCCCCCACCCAAAGTTAAAAAGCAAATTCAAATAAACATGCCTGTTCGTATCATATTATCAAGGGAAATAATCCAGTTATTTCAAAATGACAGAAAGACTCTAGCAAGGAGTGTCCTGTGGTCCAGAAGGCTAGGACTGTAGGAGATACTGACTGCGTCTCTGCAGAGGGGAAGATTCTCCCAACGAGTGTCCTAGATGTGCCATTAAACAATCTGATGGTGAGGTTTCAGTAATTCTGGGACATTAGGGAATGCCTACTACCCCTCATTGCAATCACTCCTAGGTCGAGTCTGGCTCGGAGTGGTAGCATCTGATACAGTCCTATCAATGGGTCAAATACAACTGTTTTAAGATTTAAACTGGGGCATGGGCTAAACTGAATTGTTTGAAATAGAACTGTTTTTACATGTAACTGTGTAAACATGTATATTTAATATATATGTATAAAGAGGATTTGGCATTAAATAACCTACAATGGTTGATATGCCAAAAAAACCCAACAAAACCAAATCATATTTATTTAATATATATATATATAAAGAGGATTTGGCATTAAATAACTTACAATAGTTGATATACCATAAACCTATCGCAACCAAATCATATCTATTTAATATATATGTAAAAAGAGGATTTGGCATTAAATAACCAACAATGGTTAATATGCCATAGACCCAAACCAACCAAATCATATTTATTTAATATATAAGTATAAATAGGATTTTACATTAAATAACCAACAATGGTTGATATCATATAAAACCTAATCCTATATATTTAATACATATGTATAAAGAGGATTTGGCATTAAACAACCCACGATGGTTGATCTTCCATAAAACCCAACCAAACCAAATCATATGAATTCAAGATATGTGTAATAAAGAGGATTTGGCATTAAGTAACCAACAATGGTTGATACGTTATAAAACACCTACTAAACCAGCTCAAATATATTTAATATACTTTTCCAAAAGGTTTTACTTCAAAAGTGAATATAATAGTGTAATTGGAGTTTGAACTCACAACAATGTTACAATGCTACAATCCTGTACATTCACTACTGTGAAATAAAGACTTTTAAAAAAAAAAGTCTCTTTTAAACACAAATTCAACTGTTTTTCTTTTCTTCAGCTTAAAGCTTGACACTCTTCTTACATAGAGGAATTGCTATTAAATAACATAGATTGGTTGATATACCATAAAACCCAATCCAACACAACCCAACCAAACCAAAATTTTCCTTGGGTGGTGGCTTTGTTTTCTGTGTAAATTTTTTAAGATCATCAAGAACTTTCTGTTTAATGAGGTTTTGAACTCAAGATTAAACCAAAAATAATATCACCAGTCAAATAAACTGGACTGAGTGGAGATGAAATGAAATGAGTCACTGATTCAAATTGTGACATCATTGGAGATGTAATTAAAGTTTTGATCAAGGAAGCTATAGAACATCTTAAAAAATTTGGGCTAAAAGCAAAGCCACCACAACCCTTGACAGGAAGAAGAGTGTTAAGCTTTAAGCTGAAGAAAAGAAAAACAGATGAATTTGCATCTAAAAGAAACACTGTTTTTAAAAAAGTCCTCATTTCACAGTAGTTAATGTACAGGATTGTAACATTGTTGTGAGTTCAAACTCCAATTACACTATTATATTAACTTTTGAAGTAAAACCTTTCGGATAAGTATGAGCTCCCTTATAACCCCTGATAGGAGCAAGATAGTACCATTACTGTTCTTCTACAAGAATAGCTTTGACATTAAATAACCTGTGAAGGTTGATATGCAATTAAACAAGGAAATCAAACCAAACCAAACCTAAAACTTCAAAGCAGAGTTTGGTGGAAATAAATGGACAGTGGGTTTGGTTTTGGTTTGGTTTTATGGTATATCAACCATTGTAGGTTACTTAAATCCAAATCCTCTTTATACATATATATTAAATATATATCAATTTGTCTGATTCAGTTTTATGGCATATCAACCATTGTAGGTTATTTAATATAAAATCCATCTTTTTATATCTAAACAGTTCTGCTTCAAAAAAATATAGTTAAGCCGAAGTACATAGTTTAAATGTAAAAACAGTTCTTTTTCAAGCAATTCAGTATAGCATTAGTACACAGTTCAGTTTTATTTAACCCATAGATAGGATCCTATCAGATTACTAACACTCTACGCCAGAGTGGACCTGGGAGTGATAGCAATGAAGCAGTTTTCCACAATCCCCAAAGCTCCAACATTAGTGGAGCTTCACCATTAAGATTGTTTAAGGTCATATCTGGGACACTTGTTGGAGGAGTCTTACTCCTCTGCAGAGATACTGTCGGTGTATTCTACAACCCCAGTTGACTGAGGCACTGACAGGGAATTGGATGAGGACAACCTCCATAATCAAACAACTAAATAAAAGACTTCAAGAATTCCTTGGAGGGTGGAAAAAGAGTTGAGTTTGAAAAGAAGGATTTGCAATGTAGTACGTTAGACACTAAGTTGTGGAGATCCCCCCCCCCCAAAAAAAACGCTTGTGAAGCTAGCAATATTATTATGTACTCAATATATAAAAGTACAGAGAAAGCATTATTGTAAATTACTTTAAGGTATATATAAAACCACTCATGACTTGGAGGTTCACATAATTGATCTTCAGGTGAATATGTATTTACCTAACCCTTCTGTTACAAGTAGGATGTGACACAAGGTCCATTAATAAGCATAATACATCTGAATCGATAGAGACAGATATGATGGTTTAGTTTCTTTGTTTAATGTCACATCATATTCTGTTGACTATTTAATGCCAAAGATATCAGATATAACTAAAACCTTTGGGAAAGGTATGAACTTCCTTAACCCCCCCCAGCTCTGAGTTACATCATACCACTACTATTCTTTTATAAAGACAGCTTTGGCATTTAATAAGCCACAAAGTTTGATATGCCATTAAACAAAGGAACCAAACAAAACCAAAGACTTCAAAGCACAGTTTGGTGGAAATAAATGGACAGTAGGATGAAATTGGTTGAGGAGAGCCTTCACAATTAATAAATCTGAATTTGGATTTAGAATTAAAACAGTGTCATCGTCTTTGGAAAAGAATAATGCACAGATATGAATAGAGTAAAAGTGGTTGTCTGTCAAGGAGGAAAAGAAAGAAATGACCATTGAAAAAGATTGGCTGTTGATATAATGCGCTATTGCAGATGTTCCTGCCAGATAATGCTTGACAGTATGCTGTCAGCGTATCAGAGAACTTGAAGAACTGTAGAGTATGCCCCCACATTTAATAAAGGGTCAATGTCAGGTTCATAGATTGATGCCTGAAGCAGTTCACCCCAAAGGAGGGTAATGTGTAACATATTGACCCTCGGCCAAGCTGTCAAATAAGTAATGCACCTGTGTAAATAACAGGTGCATCCAGTCGAAGATATCAGGGTATAACCTTGACTGTGGACGGGTTGAATTGGGTGCAGATGTGATGCCCACAAGAAGCAGGTGGGTGTCAAACAATTATATAACCTGGTGCCACAGACAGGTTTAGTTAGTTGGAGTCAGTTTGTTGCAGTTTGAGGTAGTGAGAACCAACTCACAGTAGAGGGCTGGGCCCTCAGGACCCCCAGTTGAGCAATCCAGCAGAATGAGAAAGAAGTGCTGCTAAAGACAGAGGCACTGAGGGTCAATATGTTGCAGTCTGTCCAGTCTTTGACTCACCTCTCACACGTAACCCTTTCGCAACCCTTTCGAATAAAGTGTGAGAGATATATTTTTCTAAAGAAGTGTGTTTGTTCGTCATTTTTGTTAATTTTGTTTCTGCATGTATATGTGTATGGTTGTATATATATTACGGCTATGCAACAAATGTGTAGGGAGACCAAGCAATTTGTAACACTGTCCTCAACGGTGCACCCTTCATTGTCATAATCCCCATGTTCATTCTGACTCGTAGAGGTAGAACCTGTTAGTGTGTCATCTCTGATTAAAATAGATCTGTTTCAAAATTATTTTTATTTAATGGAACCATGTACAAAAAAAATCATAAGAAACAATTACACAAAAAAATGTAAATAGAAACGTAAAATGAACACGATTCCCCAGCCTTAAGCTCCAGCCTGCTTTTGTTGAAGATCTTGGAATTTCACATGTATTTAATTCATATTGTCTGTCATTAACTGCCCACACTGCGCCCAACCCTGTCTTTTTTGCCCCATTAGACTAGGATCTTTCTCCCACCTAGGTTAGGTCCGGCTTGTTTTCGGTGTTTTTGGATACCGAAAAACAGTCGGCCTCCATTTCGTAGACGGGGATGGGAGGGCAACTAAACGGGGAAATTTTTTCTTGGTTTCACTTTTCGTTTTATTGTATTTTGGGGTTTTTCTCCCATTCCCGATATATATCATTCATTGTAAATAAATCATAAATTGTAAATAAAATCACACATTCCATTCGGGGTTTTAAGTAAGTCTTTTTCATAGAGCAAATATGGTATTTTGGTGAATATAGCGTGATTGGTGATGGATGACTTTTTATATATTGTACTGTTGAATGGGTCGGCGAATGTGGCTAGCTAGGTTACCTTAGACTATATAGAAATAGCTTGACCGCTCCCTCACAAAATCTCAAGGCTTCATGCCTTCCTTAAATGTATTTTAAGGAAATAAAGCGATTCCCTAGCCTTAAGCATAAAACAACCCTAGATGTATTAACACGTAGTTCAAATCAATCTTCCATGCATTCGTAGTCTCTGCCGAAAAATTTAACCTTATATTGTCTCTTGCTCGTAGTGAAAGGACGAAATTAATACCAGCTTAGAATACGGAATAATTTAAATAAGATACCTTTTTAGAGTTTTCACCGTCGGAAGTTAACTCTTACTGATAGTTTCAGTCCCGATTTTTTTTTCTTCGTACAATTAAGTAATACTTTTTAATTCATACAAAATATTAGAATCATGACCGAGGAGTCTGTCACAAATTTTGTTGCCGTTCACAAAGGCAGTTATTATGATTCTGATTTTGATAGTGAAGGCGAATTGGAGCGAGAACAACGAAGTAAGTCACTGAAAAGAAAACATGAGGAAGATAATGATGAACTTTCTGTTTCATGGTCGTCTTCATCAAAGAAGAAAAAAAAGAAACATAAAAAAGATCGAAGAGGAGGACCAGCAAAAAGAAGCGAAGTGGAAAAAGAATATTGTAAAGAAGCATCAAGAACTCAACGATTTCATATTGTAAGTATGGATGCCTATTCGAGACATAAAAAGTTCATAAACGACTACATGATGTATTATCGTGGTAGTCGGAGCGACTATAAACGAGACACGTCTAAATATAAAACGGATCTTGATATCATAAGAGAGAACCATAAATTTCTATGGAACGAAGACGAAGAAGAAGAAGAATCGTGGGAAAAGCGGCTTGCTAAAAAGTACTATGATAAATTATTCAAGGAGTATTGCATAACGGACTTGAGTCGCTATAAAGAAAATAAAGTTGCTTTTCGGTGGCAGATGGAAAAAGAGGTTGTAAGTGGAAAGGGACAGTTTATATGTGCTAATAAGATTTGTGAGGTTAAGGAGGGTCTTAGAAGTTGGGAAGTGAATTTTGGTTATTTGGAAGATGGTCAGAAAAAAAATGCTCTTGTAAAAGTCCGGCTGTGTCCCGATTGTTCTTATAAACTCAATTATCATCATAAACGAAAAGAAGTGACTAAAAAGAGAAAAAGTAATAAGAAAAGAAATATAAATGAGGGTTCAATTGATCCCTTTGTAAAAGATAAAGCTACTTTAGATGATAAAGAAGAAGAAAAAGAAGGGGAGGATGACACAGTACCCTCATCGGAGACCGACAAAGAATCAGTGTGGACAAAAAAGCCTGAAGATTTAATAGAAAAATCTAGAGATGACGAATTTGAGGAATATTTTGAAGATATGTTTCTTTGAAAATAAATTTTGCTTTTTTATTTTTCAGACTTTGTTTTACCATTAAGTTGGTTGTTGTTTTGTTTTATGGCATATCAACCTTTGTAGGTTATTTAACGCCAAATTCATTTTTATGAAAATAGTCAGTTCTATTTCAAACAATTCAGTTTAGCATGAGTACACAGTTTAATTGTCAAAAACATTTCTATTTCAAACTATTCAGTTTAATCAATTCTAATTCAGCTAATTCAGTTTAATATAAGTATGGATTTTGTTTACGCACAGTTAAATGTTAAAACAGCTCTATATTAAACAATTCAGTTTAGTGTAAGTAGAGTTTCAATGTAAAAAACAGTTCCATTTCAAACAATTCAGTTTAGTATAAGTACACAGTTTAATTGAAAAAAACATTTCTATTTAAGCTATTCAGTTTAGCCAAGCAGTTCTAATTCAAACAATTCAGTTTAGTTCTATTTAACCCATAGATAGGGCCCGATCAGGTGCTACCACTCTGGGCCAGAGTGGACCTGGGAGCAATGGCAATGATGGGATGCTCCACATTCCCCAAAGCACCAGCATCACTGGAGGCTCGTCATCAGATCGTTTAGTGTCATATATCAGGACACTGGGGGGGGGTCTTACCCCTCTGCAGAGGTGCAGTCGGTGTATTCTATAGCCCTAGCTGACTGGGCAATACAATTAAGTACCTTAAAAGATTTACTAATATCAGGGGTAGGGAACCTTTATGTTTAATGATCACAGTACAATTTTATTCATACATGATAAATTCTAATAAGTACAATTAAAGCTAAGTATTTAATTTTTAGTTAATAACTTGGTTCGAATTTAATTAATATATTCGACTTAAAAGAATTGATTGTCTAAATTTCTGAGACGAAGCTTGATGATTTTTATCATTAAGGGTTTTCGGACTATTGTCTTCATCTTTATTGTTATTTCCACAACGTTTCAGCCGATATGTCTTCCAGCCTTCTTCAGGTGTTTGTTGTCTAAATTTCTGAGACGAAGCTTGATGATTTTTATCATTAAGGGTTTTCAGATAATTGTCTGCATCTTTATTGTTATTTCCACAACTTTCGGTCGATAGGTCCTCTGGCCTTCTTCAGGTGTTTGTCGAACTCGGGAATCTACATGGAACTACAAACTAAGTCCTTTATTGAATCCACAGGGGTTGTCTGTTCTGATTCCGTTAGCCATAACTGGGTACAAATGTTAAGTATTCCTGTATTGTTACTCACCTACAGTCAGGATTGAACCTGCAACCTCCAGATGATTGTCTCCTTAGAAGCTTAGGGAACCAACGCCTAAAACCGTTACGCCATGAAGGCTTCCTTTTCAACATCTACTACACCAAGGTGTAGGGGAGGGCACTACTCTTTTCCCTGGATTGCTCCACTTTACCCTTGATCCTAACCTTATAATGCTGAGTGCTTAGCAAGGTGGCATCAAGTACCATTTTTTGAGTTTTTGATATGACTTGACCTGGGATTAAACCCTGGTCTCCCAAACCATTGGCGAACATTCTACTCATTAGGCTAATGGCCCACTAAACATTCATTTGTTATTAAATCCTTCTCCTTAACACTTCTATCGCAATTTCAAAATTTTTCCAATATTTTTAGTGTAAAAGGACAACGTTCATTTTTAAAGAATAATTATTTTTTTCAAAACACTAAACAAGTGAAAGTGGGAACTGTATGAAGACTGAGTTGTCACACTCACTTATAAATGTATGTACGTAAAGTTGTCTCTTTTTAGTTGAGGGTAACTCAAAGGCTCCCTTTGCAATAGCTACTACACCGAGCTGTAGGAGAGGGAGCTACTCCATTCTCTGGATTGGTCCACTTTACCCTTGATCCATACCTTATAATGCTGAGTGTTAAGCAAGGCAGCATTTTTTGAGTCTTTGGTATGACTTGACCTGGTACTGAACCCAGGTCTTCCAGACTGTTAGCAAATTCTCTGCTCATTAGGCCTATGGCCTGTTAATTTGTAAACGTAAACAATTTATGAATTAAAAAAAAAAAACACTTTGTAAAACATTTAAAAACCCTTTTATTATTTATTATCATTTATTTAGGAGGTGCTCGTGGTGTAATGGTTATCGTCGTAGGAAATGGACACGACGACACAAGTTCAAATCCTGGACGAGACTGATTGCATTTCACATAGCACTAATGCCCTTAGGAAAGGTATGAATCCAATTATTCTCCCTCCAGATATGGGTAAATAGTAGGGCAGACTAGGTTCTTCAGCCTTGGTGAGGCAACTAGTCTAGGAGAAGGAAAACTCTGAATTCAAACCTGTTAAACTTCGCTTTAAAAATGACCTTGTGTCATATCCTGCCCGAGCGGAGGGGTTGGTAAATATGATTATCATTTATTTTCAATGTGTTTCCAAAACTTGGCGTCTTTTCCGGAGAGGCTTCGGAGTCAGTGAAAAGTCCCGTGCTTAAGGTTCACTGGTTGTATTCAAAGGTAAAACATGTACGCACAATCTTAGAGAGCTGGCTTGTTTAAACTTTAAAGGAAGCTGGTGGGATTTCGTACGTGAAGGGGAAACATCGATATGCCTGCCAATAACATGGCAGCTTTGTGAACAATTCATAGTCAACATTAATTTTGTTTGATGCTAAAGTGGCTGAAGGAGTGAGTGCATTCATGAGAGGACTGTGCAATGACTAGACCTTAGTGACGATTCAGCTTTGAATAAATATTATCAAAAAATAGTATCTCCATTTTCAGAAGTATTTATGAGCCAACTGTGGTGAAATTTATGTTATAAAACTTCATTGAAAGAGAGCTTTAATTTGAGATTAAATGCTCGACTTTTCCCAAAATTTTGGAATGCTTGTTCTTTTTTAGTAAAATCCAAATAACATTTTTTTTTTTACCCTGGATTTTGGAATGCTTGTTCTTTTTTAGTAAAATCCAAATAACATTTTTTTTTTTACCCTGGATAATATAATTTTTATACTTTTCAAAATCATCTCATGGGCTGAATGAAACCCTATAGTAGGTCGGTTCAGGCTTATAGGCCATATCTTTGACACTTCTGGCATAGAAAATCACATTAAAAAAATTGCGTTTAACCTTAAGACTGCAGGTTCCATACTCCTGTTCCATGTACTAATTACATAGGTTAATCCAAGATATATAGCTGTGTGTCTTAAACTGTTGTGTCCTATCAGTAGGATTTAGAATACACTGACTGTTTTATCTGTCTATATTTCTGAGACGAGGTATTCTGTACATTATTTACATTTTTCGAACTATTGTCCTCATCTTTGTCGCCATGTTTTTCACAACATTTCGGCCATTGTACGCTCCAGCCTTCTTCAAGTGGTTGGAATGTCGAACTTAACCCTTTATTTTGCTTAATAGGGTAGACTGTTCTAGTTCCACGAGCCATGTTTAATGGATGTCAGTTATCTCCTGTTAATTTCCCCTCTGAAAGTTCTCCACTGCCTTCACCGGGTATTGAATTCACACTCTTCGGGTATGTCACTGGATGTAACTAATATCTTTATCCACTGTGCACACCATTAAATGTAAAAACAGTTCTATTTCAAACAATTCAGTTTAGCATGTCAGCAAAGCTAAATGGTTCCAAGTATTGCTATGTATCACTAACAATTCAGTCAAACATCATTAATTTGTTTACGCACAATTAAATGACCAAACAATTCTATTTCAAACAATTTAGTTTAGGATAAGTACAGTTTTCATTTACACACAGTTTAATGTAAAAACAGGTCTATCTCAAACAACTCAATTTAGCATGAGTACAGTTTAAATGAAAAACAGTTTTATTTGACCCACAGATAGAAGCCTATCAGGTGCTCCCACTCTGGAGCAAATGGTATGTAGGAATACTCTGCATTCCCCAAAGCTCCAGCGTTACTAGAGCATAAGTACACAGTTTTTTGTTTACACACAGTTAAATGGAAAAACAGTTAATTTCAAATAATTCAGTTTAGCACAATTACAGTTTAATTCTATTTGATCCATACATAGGACCCTATCAGGTGCTACGACTCTGGACCAGAGTGGATCTGGGAGCAATGGCAATTAAGGGGTACTCTGCATTCCCCAAAGATCCAGCATAACTAGAACCTCACCATCAGATTGTTTAGTGTCATATCCAGGACACTTATTGGGGGAGTTTTACCCCTCTGCTGAGATGCAGTTGGTGTATTCTACAGCCCCAGCTGACTGGGCCACAGGGCACTCATTGGAGGAGTTTTACCCCTCTGTAGAGATGCTGTTGGTGTATTCTACAGCCCCAGCTGACTGGGCCACAGGGCACTCATTGAGGAAGTTTTACTTCTTTGCAGAGATGCAGTCGGTGTATTCTATAGGACCAGTTGACTGGGCCACAGGGCACTCATTGAGGAAGTTTTACTTCTTTGCAGAGATGCAGTCGGTGTATTCTATAGGCCCAGTTGACTGGGCCACATATTTAAGGAATTTTGAAATTACATTGTACTTGTAAAATAGGAAAAACTTTCTTTTTAATGCTTCATTAGTTTTTGAAAATTAAACTAAATGTTAAATCAATTTATTTTCTTCTTTGTTTGCTGTAGATAAAAACAAACATAATAAATAAGTAAAGTTGTCTCCCTTAGTCGAGGGCGACCAGAAGGCTCCCTTTTCAATAGCTACTACACCAAGGTGTAGGGGAAGGAGCTACTCCATTTCCTGGATAGTCCCACTTTACCCTTGATACGTACCTTATATTGCTGAGTGTAAAGCAAGGAGGCATCAAGTACCATTTTTAAAGTCTTTAGCGAACACTCTATTCACTAGACAATGATAAATAAAACTAAAAAAAATTTTTTTTAAAGTCAAGAAGCAGATGATATTCTGGGGAAACTATTACTGGTGCAGACTACACACCTAATCCAGTGCTTTTGGCAAATACACCTGCTCAAGCCAAATTTTCACTGAATAGCCTGGAGCAAGCAGCAAGAAGCATTGGTCTCTACATGAACTTAGATAAAACAGAACTCATGTATTTAAATCGAGGTGGTACGCTCTGAAAATTAACAGACCAGTTCATATATCTCAGTAGCAATATCTCATCTACTGAAAATGATGTCAACATATGCGGAGATAAAGCATGGATTGTTATTGATACTATGAAAATCTGATCTCCCTGATTAAATAAAACAAGAAGTCTTCCAAGATGTAGCCATGTCAGTACTACTGTATGGTATCACCGCTTTAGTGAAACGTTTGGAGAAAAAGCTTGATGGACATTACACAAGGATGTTGCATACTGTTTCGAGCAGCAGCATCCTTCAAAACCGCAGTTGTATGGCAACTTACCTCCTATCTCACAAACCATCCAAGAGGTATGCTGGGCATTGCTGAGGAAATAACGATAAAATTAAAAATGACATTCTGTTGTGGACTCCAACATGTGGATGCACCAGTGTTGACTAACCAGTAAAAACTTCAGCTCTATGCAGACACTTGACACCATCTTGAGAACTTACTAATGACTGATAGGGATGGATTGAAAGAGAAACTTGAAGAAATCCATGCATGCCTTGATGATGATGATGAAAAAATTTTGAAATATCATATTTAAACATATCTTACTGAAAAAGTTTTTTAAAGTACAGAGTTAATGATAATTTCAGAGTTCTTTTGACAAAATTTCTTGTATACACATGTATGCATACCTTTCAACTGTGTAAGTAAAAAATGTTTTGTCTTGAAAAACTGATGAATTATATTCTATTCATTATTGAAATAGCATGGAATTTTATTCATAAAACTTAACATAGCATAAAATTCTATTTTCATGTCACCAGAAAAATGCTTTATGTTAACATAATGAAAATTTTCATTTACTTCACTGAAATCGGTTTGTATATCTGGTCGATATATTGCATTGTATTTTATTCATGAGTTGGTGGAGTCAGAACAAGAAAACATGATTAAAAAAAACAACAAAGAAAATGGAATTTTAATAGATGAATAAGTGTAATATATTAACGTGACCTGCGGGTGTAAATACGGTGGATGTTGTTGACAGATAGATTGATAAGACCAGTGTGATCACCGAAATGTCATCATGTCCACAGGTGCTGTGTATCAGAGGATGTTGACAGGATTATATCCGCTCAAGGATAATATCAACAAGGTGATTGCCGAAATGTCACCATGCCCACAGTTGTTATGTTGAAATCAGGTGCATCCGGTCAAAGATATCGGAAAATCACCTGAACAGTGGACGTCGTTGAATTCGGTGACAGTGGCAGATGTGTACGCCCACAGAACTGGGCTTGGGCAAGTAGCCAATGGGAAGCAGACAACATAACCAATGGAAAGCAAAGAAGTGAGATGTGGGCATAACCATGGTTAACGAAAAAGAGGAATTGCTGCAGGTCACATGAGAGTTGTAGACTATGTCATCATCATCATCATGTCGTGCTGGTAGCACGGATATCCCTGACCCTCTCTCGCCACTCCTCCCTATCGTTCATCGCCTCAGGCAGGGCTTCAGGACAACATCCCGTTTCCTCACATACTTCCTGAATGTATGTTCGTGCTGGTCGTCCTGCTTTTGCACGGCCATGTGTTGGGGTCCATAAGAGTACATCACTTATGAGTTTGTCCCTGCTTCTCCAGCAGTGTCCTGCATGTCTGGTTCGTCTAACTTGAATAGTTTTCGTGATAGGATGCAGGTGGCCGTACAGTTGGTGTCTTGTGGGGTGTTGCCACCAGGACTTGTTCAGCATTCTTGTGTAATTGCCATCTAGCTTCTTCTCCAGCCGTTTTGTTAGAGTCCATGTAGTGCATCTATATAGAGGTATCGATGTGACCGCTGCCTAGAAGAAATTGTGTTTCATTTTATCGGTTAGGTCTGATTTCCATATAATCGATAGCCTATTGTAGCTGTCCATGCTTTCGTTAACCTCGTGTCGATGTCCTTTTCGGTTGATGTGACGCTGCTTCCTAGGTAAGTGAATTTGTCTACTAGTTTAAGAGGGGTTCCATCTAGAGTGGATTATAGCACATATATTCCGTTTTGTGTGTATTGACATAGAGGCCTATGCCTGCGGCTGCTCGTTTCAAACTATGCAGTAGTGTTTCGGCTTGGTTGGGTGTATTTGCCAGTATCTCTATGTCATCGGCATAGTCAGCGTCGGTAATTGTTTTTGCGGGGTACCTTCTGCTTCTTTTCTTTGTCAGCTCGAAGCCGTTCTCCTTGATTTTGTCAATCGATGTTCTAAGTACGTAGTCTAGACAAATGATAAAGACGTATGGAGCTAGCGTGTCCCCTTGTAGTACTCCTGCTACAATGTCGAAGTATTCTGTGTCTCCATCTGGTGATCATACTTTTACTTTGGTGTTTCTATAGAGAATCGTTATTGCTGCTACAGTTTCTTTAGGTATGCCGTACGCTATTAGGATTTGTTCCATCTTTCCTCTGTGAATGGAATCGAAGGCCTTGGTAAAGTCGAAAAATATTAATGTCGCTTGTAGGTTTTTTGCCCGTACACCTTCAAGGATTCTACAGATGGTTAATATTTGTGAGGTCGTGGATCTATTTCTTCGGAAGCCATTTTGGTTTTTCCTAAGTATGTTGTTGATTTTGGGTTCTATGCGGTTTCGTAGAAAGGCATTGTAGATTTTGGCTGCTATGGATGTAAGTGTTATGCCTCGGTAGTTTTTGGCTAATCCGAGGTCACCCTTTTTAGGGAAGGGGAGGATGCATCCCTTCATCCATCTATCTATCGGATTTTAATTATATACTGCGTTGCAGTGTCGGAGCAGTATGTCGTCAAATTGTCTGGTCTTCCATACTTCTGGGGGAATCTCGTCCAGCCCTGCAGCTTTCCTATTTTTAATTTTTCTGAGAACCGAGTCGAGTTCTTCTTGTGTGAACGGTCCTAGTTTAATGTCTAATTGTTTACTAATTATTCTGGTGATTGGTTCATGTTATTTTCGGTGGGTTTCCTAGTAGGTTTTCGAAGTGCTGTATGTAAGTTCCGGAATTTGGGCTAAAGTCAGTTGTTCACTGGCTCGTCCGTCTCCCGACAGCTCCTCCGTGTGCGCGAACTCTCTGCGATTGTTTTTTGCTCCACACAAGTATCATCGCCGAAAATAAAAAATAATCTTATATTTTTATATACATACGTGTTCCTCCTTGTTAATAACGACACAGTGTACTATACAACGTAAGCCTTGTGTTAAAGATTTTTAAAAAAGCTAATTGTATTTCTAATCTTTATCATGATGTTTGGATTTCAACCTTAGGAAATTATCATATACTTTCAGGTCGACTTTTGTTTTATAGTTTGGTTGTATCATACCAACCCTTGTAGGCTATGTAATGCCTCTTTATACATGCATATTAAATATATATGATTTGGTTTGGTTAGGTTTTTATGACATAAATTTTTTTAAAAGTCAAGAAGCAGATGATATTCTGTGGAAACTATTACTGGTGCAGACGACACACATAATCCCGCTCTTTTTGCAAATACACCTGCTCAAGCCAAATTTTTGCTGAATAGCCTGGAGCAAGCAGCAAGAAGCATTGGTCTCTACATGAACTAAGATAATGCCAATGCTAGCACAGATTTCCCTTGTAGGTTATTTAAAGACAAATCCTCTTTATACATGTATATCAAATATATATGATTTAGTTTGGGTTTATGGCATATAAACCCTTGTAGGCTATGTAATGCCAAATCCTCTATATACATATATGTTCATTATAATTTAGTTTGGTTAGGTTTTATGGCATATCAACCCTTTTAAGTTACTTAATGCCAAATCCGCTTTATACATGTATATCAAATACATATGATTTAGTTTGGGTTTATGGCATATTAATCCTAATAGGCTATTTAATCTAATTCTATTTTTAAGAGCCTATACATTTATCCTAATGGCCGCTGTCCCACAGACCAATTCAGAGAAATATTTTTAAGAGCCTATATATTTATCCTAATGGCCGCTGTCCCACAGACCAATTCAGAGAAATATTTTTAAGAGCCTATATATTTATCCTGATAGCCGCTGTCCGACAGATCAATACAGAGAAATATTTTTAAGAGCCTATACATTTATCCTAATGGCCGCTGTCCCACAGACCAATTCTGAGAAATATTTTTAAGAGCCTATACATTTATCCTAATGGCCCCTGTCCCACAGACCAATTCTGAGAAATATTTTTAAGAGCCTATACATTTATCCTCATGGCCACTGTCCCACAGACCAATTCAGAGAAATATTTTTGAGAGTCTATACATTTATCCTAATGGCCGCTGTCCCACAGACCAATTCTGAGAAATATTTTTAAGAGCCTATATATTTATCCTAATGGCCGCTGTCCCACAGACCAATTCTGAGAAATAGTTTTAAGAGCCTATACATTTATCCTAATGGCAGCTGTCCCACAGACCAATTCAGAGAAATATTTTTGAGAGTCTATACATTTATCCTAATGGCCGCTGTCCCACAGACCAATTCTGAGAAATATTTTTAAAAGCCTATATATTTATCCTAATGGCCGCTGTCCCACAGACCAATTCAGAGAAATATTTCTAAGAGCCTATACATTTATCCTAATGGCCGCTGTCCCACAGACCAATTCAGAGAAATATTTTTAAGAGCCTATATATTTATTCTAATGGCTGCTGTCCCACAGACCAATTCAGAGAAATATTTTTAAGAGCCTATACATTTATCCTAATGGCCGCTGTCCCAAAGACCAATTCAGAGAAATATTTTTAAGAGCCTATATATTTATCCTAATGGCTGCTGTCCGACAGACCAATTCAGAGAAATATTTTTAAGAACCTATACATTTATCCTAATGGCCGCTGTCCCAAAGACCAATTCAGAGAAATATTTTTAAGAACCTATACATTTATCCTCATGGCCGCAGTCCCACAGACCAATTCAGAGAAATATTTTTAAGAGCCTATACATTTATCCTAATGGCCGCTGTCCCACAGACCAATTCAGAGAAATATTTTTAAGAACCTATACATTTATCCTAATGGCCGCTGTCCAACAGACCAATTCAGAGAAATATTTTTAAGAGCCTATACATTTATCCTAATGGCCGCTGTCCCACAGACCAATTCAGAGAAATATTTTTAAGAGCCGATATATTTATCCTAATGGCCGCTGTCCCAAAGACAAATTCAGAGAAATATTTTTAAGAACCTATACATTTATCCTAATGGCCGCTGTCCCACAGACCAATTCAGAGAAATATTTTTAAGAGCCGATATATTTATCCTAATGGCCGCTGTCCCACAGACCAATTCTGAGAAATATTTTTAAGAGCCTATATATTTATCCTAATGGCCGCTGTCCCACAGACCAATTCAGAGAAATATTTTTAAGAGCCTATATATTTATCCTAATGGCCGCTGTCCCACAGACCAATTCTGAGAAATATTTTTAAGAGCCTATATATTTATTCTAATGGCTGCTGTCCCACAGACCAATTCAGAGAAATATTTTTACGAGCCTATACATTTATCCTAATGGCCGCTGTCCCACAGACCAATTCAGAGAAATATTTTTAAGAGCCTATATATTTATTCTAATGGCTGCTGTCCCACAGACCAATTCAGAGAAATATTTTTAAGAGCCTATACATTTATCCTAATGGCCGCTGTCCCAAAGACCAATTCAGAGAAATATTTTTAAGAGCCTATATATTTATCCTAATGGCTGCTGTCCGACAGACCAATTCAGAGAAATATTTTTAAGAACCTATACATTTATCCTAATGGCCGCTGTCCCAAAGACCAATTCAGAGAAATATTTTTAAGAACCTATACATTTATCCTAATGGCCGCAGTCCCACTGACCAATTCAGAGAAATATTTTTAAGAGCCTATACATTTATCCTAATGGCCGCTGTCCCACAGACCAATTCAGAGAAATATTTTTAAGAGCCTATACATCTATCCTAATGGCTGCTGTCCGACAGACCAATTCAGAGAAATATTTTTAAGAACCTATACATTTATCCTAATGGCCGCTGTCCCACAGACCAATTCAGAGAAATATTTTTAAGAGCCTATACATTTATCCTAATGGCCGCTGTCCCAAAGACCAATTCAGAGAAATATTTTTAAGACCCTATACATTTATCCTCATGGCCGCTGTCCCACAGACCAATTCAGAGAAATATTTTTAAGAGCCTATACATTTATCCTAATGGCCGCTGTCCCAAAGACCAATTCAGAGAAATATTTTTAAGAACCTATACATTTATCCTCATGGCCGCTGTCCCAAAGACCAATTCAGAGAAATATTTTTAAGAGCCTATATATTTATCCTAATGGCTGCTGTCCGACAGACCAATTCAGAGAAATATTTTTAAGAACCTATACATTTATCCTAATGGCCGCTGTCCCAAAGACCAATTCAGAGAAATATTTTTAAGAACCTATACATTTATCCTAATGGCCGCAGTCCCACTGACCAATTCAGAGAAATATTTTTAAGAGCCTATACATTTATCCTAATGGTCGCTGTCCCACAGACCAATTCAGAGAAATATTTTTAAGAGCCTATACATTTATCCTAATGGCCGCTGTCCCACAGACCAATTCAGAGAAATATTTTTAAGAGCCTATACATCTATCCTAATGGCTGCTGTCCGACAGACCAATTCAGAGAAATATTTTTAAGAACCTATACATTTATCCTAATGGCCGCTGTCCCACAGACCAATTCAGAGAAATATTTTTAAGAGCCTATACATTTATCCTAATGGCCGCTGTCCCAAAGACCAATTCAGAGAAATATTTTTAAGAACCTATACATTTATCCTCATGGCCGCAGTCCCACAGACCAATTCAGAGAAATATTTTTAAGAGCCTATACATTTATCCGAATGGCCGCTGTCCCACAGACCAATTCAGAGAAATATTTTTAAGAACCTATACATTTATCCTAATGGCCGCTGTCCAACAGACCAATTCAGAGAAATATTTTTAAGAACCTATACATTTATCCTAATGGCCGCTGTCCCACAGACCAATTCAGAGAAATATTTTTAAGAACCTATACATTTATCCTAATGGCCGCTGTCCCACAGACCAATTCAGAGAAATATTTTTAAGAGCCTATACATTTATCCTAATGGCCGCTGTCCCACAGACCAATTCAGAGAAATATTTTTAAGAGCCTATACATTTATCCTAATGGCCGCTGTCCCACAGACCAATTCAGAGAAATATTTTTAAGAGCCTATACATTTATCCTAATGGCCGCTGTCCCACAGACCAATTCAGAGAAATATTTTTAAGAACCTATACATTTATCCTAATGGCCGCTGTCCAACAGACCAATTCAGAGAAATATTTTTAAGAACCTATACATTTATCCTAATGGCCGCTGTCCCACAGACCAATTCAGAGAAATATTTTTAAGAACCTATACATTTATCCTAATGGCCGCTGTCCCACAGACCAATTCAGAGAAATATTTTTAAGAGCCTATACATTCATCCTAATGGCCGCTGTCCCACAGACCAATACAGAGAAATATTTTTAAGAGCCTATACATCTATCCTAATGGCCGCTGTCCCACAGACCAATTCAGAGAAATATTTTTAAGAGCCTATACATTTATCCTAATGGCCGCTGTCCCACAGACCAATTCAGAGAAATATTTTTAAGAACCTATACATTTATCCTAATGGCCGCTGTCCCACAGACCAATTCAGAGAAATATTTTTAAGAGCCTATACATTCATCCTAATGGCCGCTGTCCCACAGACCAATACAGAGAAATATTTTTAAGAGCCTATACATCTATCCTAATGGCCGCTGTCCCACAGACCAATTCAGAGAAATATTTTTAAGAGCCTATACATTTATCCTAATGGCCGCTGTCCCACAGACCAATTCAGAGAAATATTTTTAAGAACCTATACATTTATCCTAATGGCCGCTGTCCCACAGACCAATTCAGAGAAATATTTTTAAGAGCCTATACATTCATCCTAATGGCCGCTGTCCCACAGACCAATACAGAGAAATATTTTTAAGAGCCTATACATTTATCCTAATGGCCGCTGTCCCACAGACCAATTCAGAGAAATATTTTTACGAGCCTATACATTTATCCTAATGGCCGCTGTCCCACAGACC
Source organism: Sepioteuthis lessoniana (assembly GCA_963585895.1). Lineage (NCBI taxonomy): Eukaryota > Metazoa > Mollusca > Cephalopoda > Myopsida > Loliginidae > Sepioteuthis > Sepioteuthis lessoniana. The sequence continues at coordinate 2,107,317 of OY757942.1, forward strand.
AATTCAGAGAAATATTTTTAAGAGCCTATATATTTATTCTAATGGCTGCTGTCCCACAGACCAATTCAGAGAAATATTTTTAAGAGCCTATACATTTATCCTAATGGCCGCTGTCCCAAAGACCAATTCAGAGAAATATTTTTAAGAGCCTATATATTTATCCTAATGGCTGCTGTCCGACAGACCAATTCAGAGAAATATTTTTAAGAACCTATACATTTATCCTAATGGCCGCTGTCCCAAAGACCAATTCAGAGAAATATTTTTAAGAACCTATACATTTCTCCTAATGGCCGCAGTCCCACTGACCAATTCTGAGAAATATTTTTAAGAACCTATACATTTATCCTAATGGCCGCTGTCCAACAGACCAATTCAGAGAAATATTTTTAAGAACCTATACATTTATCCTAATGGCCGCTGTCCCACAGACCAATTCAGAGAAATATTTTTAAGAGCCTATACATTTATCCTAATGGCCGCTGTCCCAAAGACCAATTCAGAGAAATATTTTTAAGAACCTATACATTTATCCTCATGGCCGCAGTCCCACAGACCAATTCAGAGAAATATTTTTAAGAGCCTATACATTTATCCGAATGGCCGCTGTCCCACAGACCAATTCAGAGAAATATTTTTAAGAACCTATACATTTATCCTCATGGCCGCAGTCCCACAGACCAATTCAGAGAAATATTTTTAAGAGCCTATACATTTATCCGAATGGCCGCTGTCCCACAGACCAATTCAGAGAAATATTTTTAAGAACCTATACATTTATCCTAATGGCCGCTGTCCCACAGACCAATTCAGAGAAATATTTTTAAGAGCCTATACATTCATCCTAATGGCCGCTGTCCCACAGACCAATACAGAGAAATATTTTTAAGAGCCTATACATTTATCCTAATGGCCGCTGTCCCACAGACCAATTCAGAGAAATATTTTTAAGAGCCTATACATTTATCCTAATGGCCGCTGTCCCACAGACCAATTCTGAGAAATATTTTTAAGAGCCTATATATTTATCCTAATGGCCGCTGTCCCACAGACCAATTCAGAGAAATATTTTTAAGAGCCTATACATCTATCCTAATGGCCGCTGTCCCACAGACCAATTCAGAGAAATATTTTTAAGAGCCTATACATTTATCCTAATGGCCGCTGTCCCACAGACCAATTCTGAGAAATATTTTTAAGAGCCTATACATTTATCCTAATGGCCGCTGTCACACAGACCAATTCAGAGAAATATTTTTAAGAGCCTATACATTTATCCTAATGGCCGCTGTCCCACAGACCAATTCAGAGAAATATTTTTAAGAGCCTATACATTTATCCTAATGGCCGCTGTCCCACAGACCAATTCAGAGAAATATTTTTAATAGCCTATACATCTATCCTAATGGCCGCTGTCCCACAGACCAATTCAGAGAAATATTTCTAAGAGCCGATACATTTATCCTAATGGCCGCTGTCCCAAAGACCAATTCAGAGAAATATATTTAGTAGCCTATACATTTATCCTAATGGCCGCTGTCCCACAGACCAATTCAGAGAAATATTTTTAAGAACCTATACATTTATCCTAATGGCCGCTGTCCCACAGACCAATTCAGAGAAATATTTTTAAGAGCCTATATATTTATCCTAATGGCCGCTGTCCCACAGACCAATTCAGAGAAATATTTTTAAGAGCCTATACATTTATCCTAATGGCCGCTGTCCCACAGACCAATTCTGAGAAATATTTTTAAGAGCCTATACATTTATCCTAATGGCCGCTGTCCCAAAGACCAATTCAGAGAAATATTTTTAGTAGCCTATACATTTATCCTAATGGCTGCTGTCCCACAGACCAATTCAGAGAAATATTTTTAAGAACCTATACATTTATCCTAATGGCCGCTGTCCCACAGACCAATTCAGAGAAATATTTTTAAGAGCCTATACATTTATCCTAATTGCTGCTGTCCCACAGACCAATTCAGAGAAATATTTTTAAAAGCCTATATATTTATCCTAATGGCCGCTGTCCCACAGACCAATTCAGCGAAATATTTGTAAGAGCCTATGTATTTATCCTAAAGGCCGCTGTCCCACAGACCAATTCAGAGAAATATTTTTAAAAGCCTATATATTTATCCTAATGGCCGCTGTCCCACAGACCAATTCAGAGAAATATTTTTAAGAGCCTATACATTTATCCTAATGGCCGCTGTCCCAAAGACCAATTCAGAGAAATATTTTTAAGAGCCTATACATTTATCCTAATAGTCGCAGTCCCACTGACCAATTCAGAGAAATATTTTTAAGAACCTATACATTTATCCTAATAGCCGCTGTCCCACAGACCAATTCAGAGAAATATTTTTAAGAGCCTATACATTTATCCTAATGGCTGCTCTCCCACAGACCAATTCAGAGAAATATTTTTAAGAGCCTATACATTTATCCTAATGGCCGCTGTCCCACAGACAAATTCAGAGAAATATTTTTAAGAGCCTATACATCTATCCTAATGGCCGCTGTCCCACAGACCAATTCAGAGAAATATTTTTAAGAGCCTATACATTTATCCTAATGGCCGCTGTCCCACAGACCAATTCAGAGAAATATTTTTAAGAGCCTATACATTTATACTAATGGCCGCTGTCCCACAGACCAATTCTGAGAAATATTTTTAAGAACCTATACATTTATCCTAATGGCCGCTGTCCCACAGACCAATTCAGAGAAATATTTTTAAGAGCCTATACATTCATCCTAATGGCCGCTGTCCCACAGACCAATACAGAGAAATATTTTTAAGAGCCTATACATTTATCCTAATGGCCGCTGTCCCACAGACCAATTCAGAGAAATATTTCTAAGAGCCTATACATTTATCCTAATGGCCGCTGTCCCACAGACCAATTCTGAGAAATATTTTTAAGAGCCTATATATTTATCCTAATGGCCGCTGTCCCACAGACCAATTCAGAGAAATATTTTTAAGAGCCTATACATCTATCCTAATGGCCGCTGTCCCACAGACCAATTCAGAGAAATATTTTTAAGAGCCTATACATTTATCCTAATGGCCGCTGTCCCACAGACCAATTCTGAGAAATATTTTTAAGAGCCTATACATTTATCCTAATGGCCGCTGTCACACAGACCAATTCAGAGAAATATTTTTAAGAGCCTATACATTTATCCTAATGGCCGCTGTCCCACAGACCAATTCAGAGAAATATTTTTAAGAGCCTATACATTTATCCTAATGGCCGCTGTCCCACAGACCAATTCAGAGAAATATTTTTAATAGCCTATACATCTATCCTAATGGCCGCTGTCCCACAGACCAATTCAGAGAAATATTTCTAAGAGCCGATACATTTATCCTAATGGCCGCTGTCCCAAAGACCAATTCAGAGAAATATATTTAGTAGCCTATACATTTATCCTAATGGCCGCTGTCCCACAGACCAATTCAGAGAAATATTTTTAAGAACCTATACATTTATCCTAATGGCCGCTGTCCCACAGACCAATTCAGAGAAATATTTTTAAGAGCCTATATATTTATCCTAATGGCCGCTGTCCCACAGACCAATTCAGAGAAATATTTTTAAGAGCCTATACATTTATCCTAATGGCCGCTGTCCCACAGACCAATTCAGAGAAATATTTTTAATAGCCTATACATCTATCCTAATGGCCGCTGTCCCACAGACCAATTCAGAGAAATATTTCTAAGAGCCGATACATTTATCCTAATGGCCGCTGTCCCACAGACCAATTCAGAGAAATATTTTTAAGAGCCTATACATTTATCCTAATGGCCGCTGTCCCACAGACCAATTCTGAGAAATATTTTTAAGAGCCTATACATTTATCCTAATGGCCGCTGTCCCAAAGACCAATTCAGAGAAATATTTTTAGTAGCCTATACATTTATCCTAATGGCTGCTGTCCCACAGACCAATTCAGAGAAATATTTTTAAGAACCTATACATTTATCCTCATGGCCGCAGTCCCACAGACCAATTCAGAGAAATATTTTTAAGAGCCTATACATTTATCCTAATTGCTGCTGTCCCACAGACCAATTCAGAGAAATATTTTTAAAAGCCTATATATTTATCCTAATGGCCGCTGTCCCACAGACCAATTCAGCGAAATATTTGTAAGAGCCTATGTATTTATCCTAAAGGCCGCTGTCCCACAGACCAATTCAGAGAAATATTTTTAAAAGCCTATATATTTATCCTAATGGCCGCTGTCCCACAGACCAATTCAGAGAAATATTTTTAAGAGCCTATACATTTATCCTAATGGCCGCTGTCCCAAAGACCAATTCAGAGAAATATTTTTAAGAGCCTATACATTTATCCTAATAGTCGCAGTCCCACTGACCAATTCAGAGAAATATTTTTAAGAACCTATACATTTATCCTAATGGCCGCTGTCCCACAGACCAATTCAGAGAAATATTTTTAAGAGCCTATACATTTATCCTAATGGCTGCTGTCCCACAGACCAATTCAGAGAAATATTTTTAAGAGCCTATACATTTATCCTAATGGCCGCTGTCCCACAGACAAATTCAGAGAAATATTTTTAAGAGCCTATACATCTATCCTAATGGCCGCTGTCCCACAGACCAATTCAGAGAAATATTTTTAAGAGCCTATACATTTATCCTAATGGCCGCTGTCCCACAGACCAATTCAGAGAAATATTTTTAAGAGCCTATACATTTATACTAATGGCCGCTGTCCCACAGACCAATTCTGAGAAATATTTTTAAGAACCTATACATTTATCCTAATGGCCGCTGTCCCACAGACCAATTCAGAGAAATATTTTTAAGAGCCTATACATTCATCCTAATGGCCGCTGTCCCACAGACCAATACAGAGAAATATTTTTAAGAGCCTATACATTTATCCTAATGGCCGCTGTCCCACAGACCAATTCAGAGAAATATTTTTAATAGCCTATACATCTATCCTAATGGCCGCTGTCCCACAGACCAATTCAGAGAAATATTTCTAAGAGCCGATACATTTATCCTAATGGCCGCTGTCCCAAAGACCAATTCAGAGAAATATATTTAGTAGCCTATACATTTATCCTAATGGCCGCTGTCCCACAGACCAATTCAGAGAAATATTTTTAAGAACCTATACATTTATCCTAATGGCCGCTGTCCCACAGACCAATTCAGAGAAATATTTTTAAGAGCCTATATATTTATCCTAATGGCCGCTGTCCCACAGACCAATTCAGAGAAATATTTTTAAGAGCCTATACATTTATCCTAATGGCCGCTGTCCCACAGACCAATTCAGAGAAATATTTTTAATAGCCTATACATCTATCCTAATGGCCGCTGTCCCACAGACCAATTCAGAGAAATATTTCTAAGAGCCGATACATTTATCCTAATGGCCGCTGTCCCACAGACCAATTCAGAGAAATATTTTTAAGAGCCTATACATTTATCCTAATGGCCGCTGTCCCACAGACCAATTCTGAGAAATATTTTTAAGAGCCTATACATTTATCCTAATGGCCGCTGTCCCAAAGACCAATTCAGAGAAATATTTTTAGTAGCCTATACATTTATCCTAATGGCTGCTGTCCCACAGACCAATTCAGAGAAATATTTTTAAGAACCTATACATTTATCCTCATGGCCGCAGTCCCACAGACCAATTCAGAGAAATATTTTTAAGAGCCTATACATTTATCCTAATTGCTGCTGTCCCACAGACCAATTCAGAGAAATATTTTTAAAAGCCTATATATTTATCCTAATGGCCGCTGTCCCACAGACCAATTCAGCGAAATATTTGTAAGAGCCTATGTATTTATCCTAAAGGCCGCTGTCCCACAGACCAATTCAGAGAAATATTTTTAAAAGCCTATATATTTATCCTAATGGCCGCTGTCCCACAGACCAATTCAGAGAAATATTTTTAAGAGCCTATACATTTATCCTAATGGCCGCTGTCCCAAAGACCAATTCAGAGAAATATTTTTAAGAGCCTATACATTTATCCTAATAGTCGCAGTCCCACTGACCAATTCAGAGAAATATTTTTAAGAACCTATACATTTATCCTAATGGCCGCTGTCCCACAGACCAATTCAGAGAAATATTTTTAAGAGCCTATACATTTATCCTAATGGCTGCTGTCCCACAGACCAATTCAGAGAAATATTTTTAAGAGCCTATACATTTATCCTAATGGCCGCTGTCCCACAGACAAATTCAGAGAAATATTTTTAAGAGCCTATACATCTATCCTAATGGCCGCTGTCCCACAGACCAATTCAGAGAAATATTTTTAAGAGCCTATACATTTATCCTAATGGCCGCTGTCCCACAGACCAATTCAGAGAAATATTTTTAAGAGCCTATACATTTATACTAATGGCCGCTGTCCCACAGACCAATTCTGAGAAATATTTTTAAGAACCTATACATTTATCCTAATGGCCGCTGTCCCACAGACCAATTCAGAGAAATATTTTTAAGAGCCTATACATTCATCCTAATGGCCGCTGTCCCACAGACCAATACAGAGAAATATTTTTAAGAGCCTATACATTTATCCTAATGGCCGCTGTCCCACAGACCAATTCAGAGAAATATTTTTAAGAGCCTATACATTTATCCTAATGGCCGCTGTCCCACAGACCAATTCAGAGAAATATTTTTAATAGCCTATACATCTATCCTAATGGCCGCTGTCCCACAGACCAATTCAGAGAAATATTTCTAAGAGCCGATACATTTATCCTAATGGCCGCTGTCCCAAAGACCAATTCAGAGAAATATATTTAGTAGCCTATACATTTATCCTAATGGCCGCTGTCCCACAGACCAATTCAGAGAAATATTTTTAAGAACCTATACATTTATCCTAATGGCCGCTGTCCCACAGACCAATTCAGAGAAATATTTTTAAGAGCCTATATATTTATCCTAATGGCCGCTGTCCCACAGACCAATTCAGAGAAATATTTTTAAGAGCCTATACATTTATCCTAATGGCCGCTGTCCCACAGACCAATTCTGAGAAATATTTTTAAGAGCCTATACATTTATCCTAATGGCCGCCGTCCCAAAGACCAATTCAGAGAAATATTTTTAGTAGCCTATACATTTATCCTAATGGCTGCTGTCCCACAGACCAATTCAGAGAAATATTTTTAAGAACCTATACATTTATCCTAATGGCCGCTGTCCCACAGACCAATTCAGAGAAATATTTTTAAGAGCCTATACATTTATCCTAATTGCTGCTGTCCCACAGACCAATTCAGAGAAATATTTTTAAAAGCCTATATATTTATCCTAATGGCCGCTGTCCCACAGACCAATTCAGCGAAATATTTGTAAGAGCCTATGTATTTATCCTAAAGGCCGCTGTCCCACAGACCAATTCAGAGAAATATTTTTAAAAGCCTATATATTTATCCTAATGGCCGCTGTCCCACAGACCAATTCAGAGAAATATTTTTAAGAGCCTATACATTTATCCTAATGGCCGCTGTCCCAAAGACCAATTCAGAGAAATATTTTTAAGAGCCTATACATTTATCCTAATAGTCGCAGTCCCACTGACCAATTCAGAGAAATATTTTTAAGAACCTATACATTTATCCTAATGGCCGCTGTCCCACAGACCAATTCAGAGAAATATTTTTAAGAGCCTATACATTTATCCTAATGGCCGCTGTCCCACAGACCAATTCAGAGAAATATTTTTAAGAGCCTATACATTTATACTAATGGCCGCTGTCCCACAGACCAATTCTGAGAAATATTTTTAAGAGCCTATACATTTATCCTAATGGCCGCTGTCCCACAGACCAATTCAGAGAAATTATTTTAAGAGCCTATACATTTATCCTAATGGCTGCTGTCCCACAGACCAATTCAGAGAAATATTTTTAAGAGCCTATACATTTATCCTAATGGCCGCTGTCCCACAGACCAATTCAGAGAAATATTTTTAAGAGCCTATACATCTATCCTAATGGCCGCTGTCCAACAAACCAATTCTGAGAAATATTTTTAAGAGCCTATATATTTATCCTAATGGCCGCTGTCCCAAAGACCAATTCAGAGAAATATTTTTAAGAGCCTATATATTTATCCTAATGGCTGCTGTCCCACAGACCAATTCAGATAAATATTTTTAAGAGCCTATACATTTATCCTAATGGCCGCTGTCCCAAAGACCAATTCAGAAAAATATTTTTAAGAGCCTATATATTTATCCTAATGGCTGCTGTCCGACAGACCAATTCAGAGAAATATTTTTAAGAACCTATACATTTATCCTCATGGCCGCTGTCCCACAGACCAATTCAGAGAAATATTTTTAAGAGCCTATACATTCATCCTAATGGCCGCTGTCCCACAGACCAATACAGAGAAATATTTTTAAGAGCCTATACATTTATCCTAATGGCCGCTGTCCCACAGACCAATTCAGAGAAATATTTTTAAGAGCCTATACATTTATCCTAATGGCCGCTGTCCCACAGACCAATTCTGAGAAATATTTTTAAGAGCCTATATATTTATCCTAATGGCCGCTGTCCCACAGACCAATTCAGAGAAATATTTTTAAGAGCCTATACATCTATCCTAATGGCCGCTGTCCCACAGACCAATTCAGAGAAATATTTTTAAGAGCCTATACATTTATCCTAATGGCCGCTGTCCCACAGACCAATTCTGAGAAATATTTTTAAGAGCCTATACATTTATCCTAATGGCCGCTGTCCTAAAGACCAATTCAGAGAAATATTTTTAAGAGCCTATACATTTATCCTAATGGCCGCTGTCCCACAGACCAATTCAGAGAAATATTTTTAAGAGCCTATACATTTATCCTAATGGCCGCTGTCCCACAGACCAATTCAGAGAAATATTTTTAATAGCCTATACATCTATCCTAATGGCCGCTGTCCCACAGACCAATTCAGAGAAATATTTCTAAGAGCCGATACATTTATCCTAATGGCCGCTGTCCCAAAGACCAATTCAGAGAAATATATTTAGTAGCCTATACATTTATCCTAATGGCCGCTGTCCCACAGACCAATTCAGAGAAATATTTTTAAGAGCCTATATATTTATCCTAATGGCCGCTGTCCCACAGACCAATTCAGAGAAATATTTTTAAGAGCCTATACATTTATCCTAATGGCCGCTGTCCCACAGACCAATTCTGAGAAATATTTTTAAGAGCCTATACATTTATCCTAATGGCCGCTGTCCCAAAGACCAATTCAGAGAAATATTTTTATGAGCCTATACATTTATCCTAATGGCTGCTGTCCCACAGACCAATTCAGAGAAATATTTTTAAGAACCTATACATTTATCCTAATGGCCGCTGTCCCACAGACCAATTCAGAGAAATATTTTTAAGAGCCTATACATTTATCCTAATTGCTGCTGTCCCACAGACCAATTCAGAGAAATATTTTTAAAAGCCTATATATTTATCCTAATGGCCGCTGTCCCACAGACCAATTCAGAGAAATATTTGTAAGAGCCTATGTATTTATCCTAAAGGCCGCTGTCCCACAGACCAATTCAGAGAAATATTTTTAAAAGCCTATATATTTATCCTAATGGCCGCTGTCCCACAGACCAATTCAGAGAAATATTTTTAAGAGCCTATACAATTATCCTAATGGCCGCTGTCCGACAGACCAATTCAGAGAAATATTTTTAAGAGCCTATACATTTATCCTAATGGCCGCTGTCCCACAGACCAATTCTGAGAAATATTTTTAAGAGCCTATACATTTATCCTAATGGCCGCTGTCCCACAGACCAATTCAGAGAAATATTTTTAAGAGCCTATACATTTATCCTAATGGCTGCTGTCCCACAGACCAATTCAGAGAAATATTTTTAAGAGCCTATACATTTATCCTAATGGCCGCTGTCCCACAGACCAATTCAGAGAAATATTTTAAGAGCCTATACATCTATCCTAATGGCCGCTGTCCCACAGACCAATTCAGAGAAATATTTTTAAGAGCCTATACATTTATCATAATGGCCGCTGTCCCACAGACCAATTCAGAGAAATATTTTTAAGAGCCTATACATTTATCCTAATGGCCGCTGTCCCTCAGACCAATTCTGAGAAATATTTTTAAGAGCCTATACATTTATCCTAATGGCCGCTGTCCCACAGACCAATTCAGAGAAATTATTTTAAGAGCCTATACATTTATCCTAATGGCTGCTGTCCCACAGACCAGTTCAGAGAAATATTTTTAAGAGCCTATACATTTATCCTAATGGCCGCTGTCCCACAGACCAATTCAGAGAAATTATTTTAAGAGCCTATACATTTATCCTAATGGCCGCTGTCCCACAGACCAATTCAGAGAAATATTTTTAAGAGCCTATATATCTATCCTAATGGCCGCTGTCCAACAAACCAATTCTGAGAAATATTTTTAAGAGCCTATACATTTATCCTCATGGCCGCTGTCCCACAGACCAATTCAGAGAAATATTTTTAAGAGCCTATACATTTATCCTAATGGCCGCTGTCCCACAGACCAATTCTGAGAAATATTTTTAAGAACCTATACATTTATCCTAATGGCCGCAGTCCCACAGACCAATTCAGAGAAATATTTTTAAGAGCCTATACATTTATCCTAATGGCGGCTGTCCAACAGACCAATTCAGAGAAATATTTTTAAGAGCCTATACATTTATCCTAATGGCCGCTGTCCCACAGACCAATTCTGAGAAATATTTTTAAGAGCCTATACATTTATCCTAATGGCCGCTGTCCCACAGACCAATTCAGAGAAATTATTTTAAGAGCCTATACATTTATCCTAATGGCTGCTGTCCCACAGACCAATTCAGAGAAATATTTTTAAGAGCCTATACATTTATCCTAATGGCCGCTGTCCCACAGACCAATTCAGAGAAATATTTTTAAGAGCCTATACATCTATCCTAATGGCCGCTGTCCAACAGACCAATTCTGAGAAATATTTTTAAGAGCCTATACATTTATCCTAATGGCCGCTGTCCCACAGACCAATTAAGAAAAATATTTTTAAGAGCCTATACATTTATCCTAATGGCCGCTGTCCCACAGACCAATTCTGAGAAATATTTTTAAGAACCTATACATTTATCCTAATGGCCGCAGTCCCACTGACCAATTCAGAGAAATATTTTTAAGAACCTCTACATTTATCCTAATGGCCGCTGTCCCACTGACCAATTCAGAGAAATATTTTTAAGAACCTATACATTTATCCTAATGGCTGCTGTCCCACAGACCAATTCAGAGAAATATTTTTAAGAGCCTATACATTTATCCTAATGGCCGCTGTCCAACAGACCAATTCAGAGAAATATTTTTAAGAGCCTATACATTTATCCTAATGGCCGCTGTCCAACAGACCAATTCAGAGAAATATTTTTAAGAACCTATACATTTATCCTAATGGCCGCTGTCCCACAGACCAATTCTGAGAAATATTTTTAAGAGCCTATACATTTATCCTAATGGCCGCTGTCCCACAGACCAATTCAGAGAAATATTTTTAAGAGCCTATACATCTATCCTAATGGCCGCTGTCCAACAGACCAATTCTGAGAAATATTTTTAAGAGCCTATACATTTATCCTAATGGCCGCTGTCCAACAGACCAATTCAGAGAAATATTTTTAAGAACCTATACATTTATCCTAATGGCCGCTGTCCCACAGACCAATTCTGAGAAATATTTTTAAGAGCCTATACATTTATCCTAATGGCCGCTGTCCCACAGACCAATTCAGAGAAATATTTTTAAGAGCCTATACATCTATCCTAATGGCCGCTGTCCAACAGACCAATTCTGAGAAATATTTTTAAGAGCCTATACATTTATCCTAATGGCCGCTGTCCCACAGACCAATTAAGAAAAATATTTTTAAGAGCCTATACATTTATCCTAATGGCCGCTGTCCCACAGACCAATTCTGAGAAATATTTTTAAGAACCTATACATTTATCCTAATGGCCGCAGTCCCACTGACCAATTCAGAGAAATATTTTTAAGAACCTATACATTTATCCTAATGGCCGCTGTCCCACTGACCAATTCAGAGAAATATTTTTAAGAGCCTATACATCTATCCTAATGGCCGCTGTCCAACAGACCAATTCTGAGAAATATTTTTAAGAGCCTATACATTTATCCTAATGGCCGCTGTCCCACAGACCAATTAAGAAAAATATTTTTAAGAGCCTATACATTTATCCTAATGGCCGCTGTCCCACAGACCAATTCTGAGAAATATTTTTAAGAACCTATACATTTATCCTAATGGCCGCAGTCCCACTGACCAATTCAGAGAAATATTTTTAAGAACCTATACATTTATCCTAATGGCCGCTGTCCCACTGACCAATTCAGAGAAATATTTTTAAGAACCTATACATTTATCCTAATGGCTGCTGTCCCACAGACCAATTCAGAGAAATATTTTTAAGAGCCTATACATTTATCCTAATGGCCGCTGTCCAACAGACCAATTCAGAGAAATATTTTTAAGAGCCTATACATTTATCCTAATGGCCGCTGTCCAACAGACCAATTCAGAGAAATATTTTTAAGAACCTATACATTTATCCTAATGGCCGCTGTCCCACAGACCAATTCAGAGAAATATTTTTAAGAGCCTATACATTTATCCTAATGGCCGCTGTCCCACAGACCAATTCAGAGAAATATTTTTAAGAGCCTATACATTTATCCTAATGGCCGCTGTCCCACAGACCAATTCAGAGAAATATTTTTAAGAGCCTATACATTTATCCTAATGGCCGCTGTCCCACAGACCAATTCAGAGAAATATTTTTAAGAGCCTATACATTTATCCTAATGGCCGCTGTCCCACAGACCAATTCAGAGAAATATTTTTAAGAGCCTATACATTTATCCTAATGGCCGCTGTCCCACAGACCAATTCAGAGAAATATTTTTAAGAGCCTTTACATCTATCCTAATGGCTGCTGTCCGACAGACCAATTCAGAGAAATATTTTTAAGAACCTATACATTTATCCTAATGGCTGCTGTCCCACAGACCAATTCAGAGAAATATTTTTAAGAGCCTATACATTTATCCGAATGGATGCTGTCCCACAGACCAATTCAGAGAAATATTTTTAAGAACCTATACATTTATCCTAATGGCCGCTGTCCCACAGACCAATTCAGAGAAATATTTTTAAGAGCCTATACATTTATCCTAATGGCCGCTGTCCCACAGACCAATTCAGAGAAATATTTTTAAGAGCCTATACATTTATCCTCATGGCCGCTGCCCCACAGACCAATTCAGAGAAATATTTTTAAGAGCCTATACATTTATCCTAATGGCCGCTGTCCCACAGACCAATTCAGAGAAATATTTTTAAGATTCTATACATTTATCCTAATGGCCCCTGTCCCAAAGACCAATTCAGAGAAATATTTTTAAGAGCCTATACATTTATCCTAATGGCCGCTGTCCCACAGACCAATTCAGAGAAATATTTTTAAGAGCCTATACATTTATCCTAATGGCCGCTGTCCTAAAGACCAATTCAGAGAAATATTTTTAAGAGCCTATACATTTATCCTAATGGCCGCTGTCCAACAGACCAATTCTGAGAAATATTTTTAAGAGCCTATACATTTATCCTAATGGCCGCTGTCCCACAGACCAATTCAGAGAAATATTTTAAGAGCCTATACATCTATCCTAATGGCCGCTGTCCCACAGACCCATTCAGAGAAATATTTTTAAGAGCCTATACATTTATCCTAATGGCCGCTGTCCCACAGACCAATTCAGAGAAATATTTTTAAGAGCCTATACATTTATCCTAATGGCCGCTGTCCCACAGACCAATTCTGAGAAATATTTTTAAGAGCCTATACATTTATCCTAATGGCCGCTGTCCCACAGACCAATTCAGAGAAATATTTTTAAGAGCCTATACATTTATCCTAATGGCCGTAGTCCCACTGACCAATTCAGAGAAATATTTTTAAGAACCTATACATTTATCCTAATGGCCGCTGTCCCACAGACCAATTCAGAGAAATATTTTTAAGAACCTATACATTTATCCTAATGGCTGCTGTCCCACAGACCAATTCAGAGAAATATTTTTAAGAGCCTATACATTTATCCTAATGACCGCTGTCCCACACACCAATTCAGAGAAATATTTTTAAGAGCCTATATATTTATCCTAATGGCCGCTGTCCCACAGACCAATTCAGAGAAATATTTTTAAGAGCCTATACATTTATCCTCATGGCCGCTGCCCCTCAGACCAATTCAGAGAAATATTTTTAAGAGCCTATACATTTATCCTAATGGCCGCTGTCGCAAAGACCAATTCAGAGAAATATTTTTAAGAGCCTATACATTTATCCTAATGGTCGCTGTCCCACAGACCAATTCAGAGAAATATTTTTAAGAGCCTATACATTTATCCTAATGGCCGTAGTCCCACTGACCAATTCAGAGAAATATTTTTAAGAACCTATACATTTATCCTAATGGCCGCTGTCCCACAGACCAATTCAGAGAAATATTTTTAAGAGCCTATACATTTATCCTAATGACCGCTGTCCCACAGACCAATTCAGAGAAATATTTTTAAGAGCCTATATATTTATCCTAATGGCCGCTGTCCCACAGACCAATTCAGAGAAATATTTTTAAGAGCCTATACATTTATCCTCATGGCCGCTGCCCCACAGACCAATTCAGAGAAATATTTTTAAGAGCCTATACATTTATCCTAATGGCCGCTGTCCCAAAGACCAATTCAGAGAAATATTTTTAAGAGCCTATACATTTATCCTAATGGTCGCTGTCCCACAGACCAATTCAGAGAAATATTTTTAAGAGCCTATACATTTATCCTAATGGCCGCTGTCCAACAGACCAATTCAGAGAAATATTTTTAAGAGCCTATACATTTATCCTAATGGCCGCTGTCCCACAGACCAATTCAGAGAAATATTTTTAAGAGCCTATACATTTATCCTAATGGCCGCTGTCCCACAGACCAATTCAGAGAAATATTTTTAAGAGCTTATACATTTATCCTAATGGCCGCTGTCCCAAAGACCAATTCAGAGAAATATTTTTAAGAGCCTATACATTTATCCTAATGGCCGCTGTCCCAAAGACCAATTCAGAGAAATATTTTTAAGAGCCTATACATTTATCCTAATGGCCGCTGTCCCACAGACCAATTCAGAGAAATATTTTTAAGAGCCTATACATTTATCCTAATGGCCGCTGTCCAACAGACCAATTCAGAGAAATATTTTTAAGAGCCTATACATTTATCCTAATGGCCGCTGTCCCAAAGACCAATTCAGAGAAATATTTTTAAGAGCCTATACATTTATCCTAATGGCCGCTGTCCCAAAGACCAATTCAGAGAAATATTTTTAAGAGCCTATACATTTATCCTAATGGCCGCTGTCCCACAGACCAATTCAGAGAAATATTTTTAAGAGCCTATACATTTATCCTAATGGCCGCTGTCCCAAAGACCAATTCAGAGAAATATTTTTAAGAGCCTATACATTTATCCTAATGGCCCCTGTCCCAAAGACCAATTCAGAGAAATAATTTTAAGAGCCTATACATTTATCCTAATGGCCGCTGTCCCACAGACCAATTCAGAGAAATATTTTTAAGATTCTATACATTTATCCTAATGGCCCCTGTCCCAAAGACCAATTCAGAGAAATAATTTTAAGAGCCTATACATTTATCCTAATGGCCGCTGTCCCACAGACCAATTCAGAGAAATATTTTTAAGAGCCTATACATTTATCCTAATGGCCGCTGTCCAACAGACCAATTCTGAGAAATATTTTTAAGAGCCTATACATTTATCCTAATGACCGCTGTCCCACACACCAATTCAGAGAAATATTTTTAAGAGCCTATATATTTATCCTAATGGCCGCTGTCCCACAGACCAATTCAGAGAAATATTTTTAAGAGCCTATACATTTATCCTAATGGCCGCTGTCCCACAGACCAATTCAGAGAAATATTTTTAAGAGCCTATACATTTATCCTCATGGCCCCTGCCCCACAGACCAATTCAGAGAAATATTTTTGAGAGTCTATACATTTATCCTAATGGCCGCTGTCCCACAGACCAATTCAGAGAAATATTTTTAAGAGCCTATACATTTATCCTAATTGCTGCTGTCCCACAGACCAATTCTGAGAAATATTTTTAAGAACTTATACATTTATCCTAATGGCCGCTGTCCCACAGACCAATTCAGAGAAATATTTTTAAGAGCCTATACATTTATCCTAATGACCGCTGTCCCACAGACCAATTCAGAGAAATATTTTTAAGAGCCTATACATTTATCCTAATGGCCGCTGTCCCACAGACCAATTCAGAGAAATATTTTTAAGAGCCTATACATTTATCCTAATGGCCGCTGTCCCACAGACCAATTCAGAGAAATATTTTTAAGAGCCTATATATTTATCCTAATGGCCGCTGTCCCACAGACCAATTCAGAGAAATATTTTTAAGAGCCTATACATTTATCCTAATGACCGCTGTCCCACAGACCAATTCAGAGAAATATTTTTAAGAGCCTATATATTTATCCTAATGGCCGCTGTCCCACAGACCAATTCAGAGAAATATTTTTAAGAGCCTATACATTTATCCTAATGGCCGCTGTCCCACAGACCAATTCAGAGAAATATTTTTAAGAGCCTATATATTTATCCTAATGGCCGCTGTCCCACAGACCAATTCAGAGAAATATTTTTAAGAGCCTATACATTTATCCTAATGACCGCTGTCCCACAGACCAATTCAGAGAAATATTTTTAAGAGCCTATACATTTATCCTAATGGCCGCTGTCCCACAGACCAATTCAGAGAAATATTTTTAAGAGCCTATATATTTATCCTAATGGCCGCTGTCCCACAGACCAATTCAGAGAAATATTTTTAAGAGCCTATACATTTATCCTAATGGCCGCTGTCCCACAGACCAATTCAGAGAAATATTTTTAAGAGCCTATACATTTATCCTAATGGCCGCTGTCCCACAGACCAATTCAGAGAAATATTTTTAAGAGCCTATATATTTATCCTAATGGCCGCTGTCCCACAGACCAATTCAGAGAAATATTTTTAAGAGCCTATACATTTATCCTAATGACCGCTGTCCCACACACCAATTCAGATAAATATTTTTAAGAGCCTATATATTTATCCTAATGGCCGCTCTCCCACAGACCAATTCAGATAAATATTTTTAAGAGCCTATATATTTATCCTAATGGCCGCTGTCCCACAGACCAATTCAGAGAAATATTTTTAAGAGCCTATATATTTATCCTAATGGCCGCTGTCCCAAAGACCAATTCAGAGAAATATTTTTAAGAGCCTATATATTTATCCTAATGGCCGCTGTCCCACAGACCAATTCAGAGAAATATTTTTAAGAGCCTATATATTTATCCTAATGGCCGCTGTCCCAAAGACCAATTCAGAGAAATATTTTTAAGAGCCTATATATTTATCCTAATGGCCGCTGTCCCACAGACCAATTCAGAGAAATATTTTTAAAAGCCTATATATTTATCCTAATGGCCGCTGTCCCAAAGACCAATTCAGAGAAATATTTTTAAAAGCCTATATATTTATCCTAATGGCTGCTGTCCCACAGACCAATTCAGAGAAATATTTTTAAGAGCCGATATATTTATCCTCATGGCCGCTGTCCCACTGACCAATTCAGAGAAATATTTTTAAGAGCCGATATATTTATCCTAATGGCCGCTGTCCCAAAGACAAATTCAGAGAAATATTTTTAAGAACCTATACATTTATCCTAATGGCCGCTGTCCCACAGACCAATTCAGAGAAATATTTTTGAGAGTCTATACACTTATCCTAATGGCCGCTGTCCCACAGACCAATTCAGAGAAATATTTTTAAGAGCCTATGTATTTATCCTAATGGCCGCTGTTCCAAAGACCAATTCAGAGAAATATTTTTAAAAGCCTATATATTTA
The DNA here is from genome assembly GCA_963585895.1 of Sepioteuthis lessoniana. Lineage (NCBI taxonomy): Eukaryota > Metazoa > Mollusca > Cephalopoda > Myopsida > Loliginidae > Sepioteuthis > Sepioteuthis lessoniana. The sequence continues at coordinate 2,125,455 of OY757942.1, forward strand.
TCCTAATGGCCGCTGTCCCACAGACCAATTCAGAGAAATATTTTTAAAAGCCTATATATTTATCCTAATGGCCGCTATCCCATGGACCAATTCAGAGAAATATTTTTAATAGCCTATGTATTTATCCTAATGGCCGCTATCCCATGGACCAATTCAGAGAAATATTTTTAAAAGCCTATATATTTATCCTAATGGCCGCTGTCCCACAGACCAATTCAGAGAAATATTTTTAAAAGCCTATATATTTATCCTAATGGCCGCTGTCCCAAAGACCAATTCAGAGAAATATTTTTAAAAGCCTATATATTTATCCTAATGGCCGCTGTCCCACAGACCAATTCAGAGAAATATTTTTAAAAGCCTATATATTTATCCTAATGGCCGCTGTCCCAAAGACCAATTCAGAGAAATATTTTTAAAAGCCTATATATTTATCCTAATGGCCGCTGTCCCAAAGACCAATTCTGAGAAATATTTTTAAAAGCCTATATATTTATCCTAATGGCCGCTGTCCCACAGACCAATACAGAGAAATATTTTTAAGAGCCTATGTATTTATCCTAATGGCCACTGTCCCAAAGACCAATTCAGAGAAATATTTTTAAGAGCCGATATATTTATCCTCATGGCCGCTGTCCCACTGACCAATTCAGAGAAATATTTTTAAGAGCCGATATATTTATCCTCATGGCCGCTGTCCCACAGACCAATTCAGAGAAATATTTTTAAGAGCCTATGTATTTATCCTAATGGCCGCTGTCCCAAAGACCAATTCAGAGAAATATTTTTAAAAGCCTATATATTTATCCTAATGGCCGCTGTCCCACAGACCAATTCAGAGAAATATTTTTAAAAGCCTATATATTTATCCTAATGGCCGCTGTCCCAAAGACCAATTCAGAGAAATATTTTTAAGAGCCTATATATTTATCCTAATGGCCGCTGTCCCACAGACCAATTCTGAGAAATATTTTTAAGAGCCTATATATTTATCCTAATGGCCGCTGTCCCACAGACCAATTCAGAGAAATATTTTTAAGAGCATATATATTTATCCTAATGGCCGCTGTCCCACAGACCAATTCAGAGAAATATTTTTAAGAGCTTGATATAACTTAGCCTGCTGCTTCAATCAGAACATATAAATACACTGTTGACAACCTTAAAACCCTGACAAACAGTGAAAAAATTTTTAATGACAGTTCAAAAATATCATATAGCTTAAATTGCAATAAAAAATTCCATTTGCAATGTAATCATCATCGTCATAATCATCACAGCGTGCCGCTTGCACTGATTTCCCTGTTCTTCTCCCATCACTCGACTCTATCATTCGTCGCTCTCGGAAGGTCTTCCATGTTACATCCTGTATCAGTACAGAGCTGTTGTAGATAAGTTCTAGCTGCATCTCGCATAGAATCAATATTTATAAAGAACAGATATTTCACGCAAAACAAAATCTCTTTTACTTGAGTAGCCGTTCTAAAATGTATCTGACAGATGCAAAGTGGACTCACAATCAGGTGATCCTTAACTGCAATCACTACACTTTCAAACAAACCCAAATGGACTGTGAAGGGGTTTTTACAGTCCCCATGACATAGTGATTAATGTGCTGGACAACGAAATTGTAATAAGTGCGTTTAAACTCAGTCACGATATTGTTCACTCTTGGATTAATACCATAGGGGAAAGATATGAAGTCCCTTATCCTCTGGGGCAAGAGAATAATTAGATTCATACCTTCCCTAAGGGTATATGAAATGCAAACAGCCTCGTCCAGGATTTGAACTCAGATAGCCAAGTCTACTTGTCATGACAATAACCATTACACTGAGAGCACCTATTTTTCCAGGATAAGATGAAAATATATACATATGTATACACATACATATACATATATATATATATATACATATACAGGGTGGAACGATGAAATTGTCGGCCTATAAAGACGACATGATTCCATTTCCATTTAATGAAAACCGGTTTTCTTTTTTTGTTGAAGGCCATCTACTAGTTGGCCAGTTGTGTACAAATCCCAAGAGCAATAGGAGACTTCTATTATGTCTGAAACTGACACCATGTTCAACGAGTGAGATTGGAGATGCGCCGCTGTACAACTCATGCTCTCTACCCATCCATGTTATGACAACAGGACCATTGCCAGCACCCTCAAAATGCAAATCCAGATGGTTCAACATGCCCAGGGTGATGAAAACAAAGTTTCCGGCTACGGTTATGGCCTTTGGTGTGGTTTTAAGTGAGGGCCACATCATGCCACCTCACATCTTCGAAGTTGGCTTGAAAGTCAACACCAAAGTGTACCTGGATGTGCTGAAGAGTGTGGTGATCCCCTGGTGCAATCAGGTGGCCGGTGGCAGACCCTGGGTGTGGCAGCAGGACTTGGCGCCGGCCTACAAGTCCAAAGAGACCCAGGCTTGACTTCAGAAGGAGTGCTACAACTTTGTACCCTTCTCTCACTGGCTCCCCCCTCCTCCCCCGACCTGAACCTGCTAGACTACTTCGTTTGGTCATACGTCGAGAACATCACCAACATCACCTCCCACAACACCAAAGCCAGCCTGATCGCCGCCATCTGCCGAGCTCCCGCCAGCGCTTGTGAAAAGGCATGCTCACAGTTCTGGATCTGTATCAAGGCAGTGATTGAGACTGAAGGCGGCTACATCGAATAGATGTCAGTTCTACGACATAATCAAGTTAGCTGAATTGATTTTTTCAATAAAAGTTTTAAAATAAAGCTGTAGTGTTGTTTTCTTTAGGATGACAAATTTATCATTCCACCCTGTAGATGTCAACTCTACTACATAATCAAGTTAGCTGAATTGATTTTTTCAATAAAAGTTTTAAAATAAAGCTGTAGTGTTGTTTTCTTTAGGATGATAATTTTATCGTTCCACCCTGTAATCAAGACAAAAATGAAAATATAGAAATAATATTTATTTACATGTTTTGTACATTTGGTATAAATAATTGTTTCTGTAGTCAGTCTTTTTTGTTTTGTATCAGATTGTATTGTCATCTTTGATATTATAATTCCTTATTTTGGGTTTTGATTTCTTCTTGCTTTGGCTTTTTATCTTTGATCTTAGAACAGAAGACGTTTTGCTCTTCTCTGCTTGTTTGATTTCTGCATCATCCGCTAAAAATTCTGGGGGAAAAAAAACAAAAGAAAATTAGCAAAAATTAGAAAATAAGAAATAGGAAACTCACACTATGGGTGTAATTTAAGAACTAGATGGATTGATTTTAACAGCATATCAACTCATCAAAGGTTATCTTATGCCTAGAGGTTAAAGAATTGCATTCATTGTACATTAATATTTGCATTTTTTTTTACACACATCTAGGAAATTTACTTTATATAATATTTGTTTTTTAATATAATACCCTTTCTTGACAATGCACTTAAATCAATGGTAGATATTAATTGAATGGAACATTATACAGCAAAAATTTCAGATTAAATTTTTACCAATAATGCCTAGTGACCCGAAGGCTCCTTTTTCAATATCTACTACATTGAAGTGTAGGGAAGGGCACTACTCCTTTCCTTGCACCACTTACCCTTTATCCATACCTTATAATACTGAGTATCAAGCAAGAAGGCATCAAGTACCCTTTTTTTGAGTCTTTGGTATGACTCAACCTGGGATTGAACCCCAGTCTCCCAGACCATTGGCAAACACTCTAATCATCATGCCAATGGGCATATATATAATCTGTATAAAATATGGTTTTAAATAACCATCAAAGGTTCCTCTACCATTATACCAAATAACCTAACTTAACCAAAACTAAAGAACTCAGTCTGCCCTACTATTTACCTATTGCTAATGAGGAGGATCAGATGGATTCATGCCTTTCTCAAAGATATTAGCACAAAGTAAAATGCTCACAGCCAAGAATTGAACTCAGTTTACTGATTTCATTTTCTACGATTATAAGTGTTACGTCACAAGCACCTCCTCAAATAACTGAGCCTTATTTTTCAAATATTCAAAATATCTCAAAAAAAAAAAAAGAAAAATACATAATAAGCATTGAAAGAAAATTTTTTCAGCCTCATTTTCATTTTCCAAGACAAATGAAAAATCAAGGTTTACTTCCCTATTGCAATTACATTGTAAAATGATTCTTTCCCCCACTTAAAAACTGTCGAAGTTCGGTACTTGAGTGTAGTTCACCTGTTGAATTACGCATGAAAGTGAATCAACTTGAGCATCAGGCAGAGAAGATTATATGCGCATCGGGGCATTCCACAATGCGCAGGTGGTTTCATCCATTCCCATTGTGGTGATTGGCTGCAAACCCAAGAGAGGCTATGCTAGCGTGCATATATGCTGACCCACTAATTGTAAATTTTAGTCTGTTAGCCAATGTCAGCCGGGCTGGTAGGTGTTGTTTATTGTTTCCTCCTGTGCGTTAGGGCAGTAGCTTCTTCAAAAACAAATTCTAAAAAGAATATTTTTTTTCTGTAAACATGACAAATTTCCTCTGTAAAGCGTCCAGCTGGCTGACAAAAATAAAGCAGGTCGTAAGCTCAGTGCAGTCCTCCTTACAATGCTAAACTGAAGCTGTTTTATATCATGAAATACCATCACTCACTTACCAGCAACCAATCACGGCCCATGCAATGGAATTGAGCACAATGGAATGCCCCAAGGCACCATAAATAGCTCCCGTTCCACAATCGGTAATTGAGTTTCCTGTCTTCACAATTGATTGCTCTTAGCTAACGTGATTAATTACTCTTGGGTATCGCAACTAATTGCCCTACACAACCTGACAAATCCTACACCAATGAGGGGGTGTCCTTGTGGTGGAATCGTTAAAGTGATGGACTGCGGGATTGTAGCATGCGAGTTCAAACTCCACTTGCACTATTACCTTAACTTTCGGACAAATACTCTTGGGAAAGGCAGGAACCCCTTTATCCTCCCACCTATTTCTTGACCTTATTATGAGACCTAATAAGGTCAAAACAGCTGTCCAGAGTTTCCGTATGTTGTGTGTAAGTGTTTGCTGGATTTTCTGGTCATGATAATTCAATTCACAGCATCACTGCTGTTCTTCTAGAAGGATTGCTTTGGCATTATATAACCCATGAAGGTTGATATGCCATTAAACAAAGAAACAAAACCAAACAACCAATGAAAATAGCCACATTACTCCCAAAATTTCTGAGATGAAACATGATAATTTTTACCACTTAGAATATTTGGACGATTGACATCATTGGTAATGACACATGAAGCCGTGGATAAGGTGTTTGGTTGGAATAATACCCTTGACAAAGGCATGAACCCCATTATTCCTTCACCTATGGTTTAAATAGTACCATTGCTATTCTTCTTTGGCTTTGGCATTAAATAACCCATGAAGGTTGATACGCCATTAAACAAAGAAACCAAACCAAGTAATTTGCACAGTTATATGATAATAACAGTTCCCATCTAACACTAATAATTTATATATTATTATATAGTTTTTATCACTTAGAGTATTCAGACTATTGTCTTCATCTTTATTGCCATAATCACAGCATTTTGGCCAACGCATCCTTCCACCTTCTTCAAGTGTTTCATGTCTGGCGGAACATATGGTGTAATGGATATAGGCATTTGGTTAAAGTACTTCTAAGTGAAATGATCTGGAGGTTGCAGGTTCAATCCTGACTACAAGTAAATAACAAAGAATACTTAATATAGTTTAATACTTGTACTCGGTTATGGTTAACGGAATTAGAATGATCTACCCCTGTAGATTAAGTAAAGGGTTCAGTTTAAAGTTCTATGTAGGCTTCCGAGTTTGACAGGAATTACCTGAAGAAGGCCGAAGGATACATTGGCCAAAGTGTTGTGAATACAACAGTAAAGGTGAAGACAGTTTGAATACACTAAATGATAAAAAAAACAAAACAACTATTGATGTTGTTTTTAATGCAGCGATTTGATGTTATTGGGAGATAAATATAACTTTAATGAGTAGAATATTTTATCGTGATTTGCAAAAGAAAGATTTCAATGAGATCTATTTAACAGTATAATGGGTTTAAACTAGCAGTTAAAACTTAGTAAAATATAAAATTGTCCTCAATGGTCTCTCAGACTATTTAACCAAACCTTGAAAAAAATATTTGATTTTTTTTCAATTTTTGGTCTGTGATTCAAGTCTTGGCCACTTACCCAGCATAGACAGATACTTCAGCTAGTATATATATATATATATATATATATATATAGCGTTTCGGTTCTACTGAACCATCATCTGGACCATGAGGAGTGATATTAATAATTTTAAGTTAACGATGGATGTTTAGAAATGTGAAATACAAAAACCTAGGGGAAAATATGTATAGTAAAAAAAAGTTGGCCATTTAACTGGCGAATCAGCGTTTGATGTTTAAATTACGTCATTTGACTTATTAGGAATATTGTATAGAATTTATGTACGTTTGTTTAACGAGAAAGATTTCGAGTCAGAAGGAAGAAAAGAAAGAAAGAACAAAAAGAAGAATAGAAAGCATGGAAATTATGAGATATACGGAAAATATTAACTAAGGACAGAATATATTGTAGCTATTTAAAATGTGTTTGCTCAAGTAAGGAGAAATATTATAAAAGCCAGGACGAGTATTTAGGGAATTAAGGAATGAGATAGCGGCTGCTTCAAAAATTCGTCTAAGATGTTTATTATGGATGTAAGTGAGCATCTTAGCTGAGCTGAAGTCAATGTTATGATTATGTTGAGAAATGTGTAGGAATAATGCGTTGTTTGAGTTGCCAATTCTTATGTCTCTTTTGTTTTCTTTCAAGCGAACATGAATGTTCCGAGATGTTTCGCCGATGTATTTTAGTTTACAATCCTTACAAGGGATGCAATAAACACAGGCATCAGAAAATATGTTATGTTGAGGGCTGGAGTGTACTAATTCGCGGATTGTTTTAGAAGGTAGAGAAGTAGTTTTGATATTGAGTTGATTTAAGTTGTTTGTTATGCTGTGAGAATTGTTTGGCAAAGTTATGCTGTGTGAATTGTTTGGCAAAGTTATGTATCTATGGGGGGAATTAATTTTATCAGGTATTGAGTAGACATTAGTTTGAGATTGATTCTTGTTGTGGATTTTGAGGGCTTTAGATTTAGCAAAATGTATAAAGGATTTGGGGTACTGTAGGTTGAGGAAGGAGTTTTCTATGTGGATGAATTCATCGTTTAAATATTTCGAGGAACAAATGTGTAGAGCTCTGAGGTAAAAACCTACGATGATACCTCTTTTAGTATTGTTGTTGTGGTGTGAATAAAAGTGAATGTGGTCGTTTTTACAGGTGGCTTTACGATAAACCTTGAATTCTAGTTTGTTGATATTCCTAATAAGTAAAATTTCCAGAAAAGGTAGGGTGTATTTGTATTGAAGTTCATATGTGAACTTTAAGGAAGGTTCGACATCGTTCAGTTTATCAGTGATACGATGTAAATCAAGATCTTGAGGATAGATAAGTAGTATGTCGTCAATATATCTGAAGTAATGTTCAGTGTTGGGTATAATATATTTAAAGGGGCCAGATTCTAAGAATTCTAAATAAATGCAAGCAAGAACTCCGCTAAGCGCAGATCCCATTGGTAAACCAAATTTTTGTTTATAAAATGTGTTGTTGTATTTGAAGTAGCAATGTGAGGTACATAAAGTACAAATTTTAATCAATTTAGAGAAAGGTAGAGGAAATGTGGTATTAGATTTTCGAAGGTAGTTATGTAGGTGTTCAATGCATTTATCAACAGGTATATTGGTGTATAAGGATTTGATGTCTAAACAAGCTAAATATTTGTTGGGCATATCAATGTCAGTTAGTTTGTTGAGCAGTGATCCGGAATTTTTTAGGTGTGTGTTACTAATGGTACCTAATAGAGGGGATAATAATTTGGATAGAAGTTTAGCGATATTATGGGGGGGCAGATCCTATACCAGAAATGATGGGTCTTAGAGGAATGTCAGGTTTGTGGGTTTTTGGAAGGCCGTAAATTTTAGGGATTATGGGGTGGTAATTGATTAATGAGGACCAAGATTGATCTTCATTGGAGATTAGTTTTTTGTAGGATTTGTTAAAGTTGTTAATATTATTTTTAATTGTTTGTAGGGATATCTGTTCATATATATTTTTTTTTTGATAAGAATATATATATATATATAAGCATTATTCGGTCCAGTTAAACCAGAGTCGGGAGGAATTCCATCAGGACAAAAAACATTCAACGGTGAACATTTAAATTTTCCTGGTAAAGAGCTCAATGTAACTGACATTACAGAGCAATAATTTCTTTAAGAAAAAAGAAAACCGGTCACATTAGGATTATAAATTTATTTCCATCCTGTTATGTGTTTTTGATAAAATCAAAAAACATGAAAAAAATTAACAGGACTTCTTCAAATCTATCCATTAGATCTGGTGAAGTCCTGTTAATTTTTTTCGTGTTTTTTGATTTTATCAAAAACACATAACAGGATGGAAAAAAATTTATAATCCTAATCTGACCGGTTTTGTTTTTCTTAAAGATATATATATATATATATATATATATTTTCTTATCAAAAAACTATTTCCTTGTAAAAGTCTTGGATATATTAAAAACTACCTGAATCGGGAGGTATTTGTAATGGTGGCACAGAACTGATTGTTGATGTCTCTTCCAATAACTTCCATACATCAAAAAGAGACTGCCCCCCTTCGGATGAAGCTTTCAGCAGAGATGGAGGGACTGGTTGGATTTGATCATCACTTGTTTTTGGTGCATCTAGAATGAAAGAAAGAAAAATCAATTCAAATTAGCTATCTACATGTTTAATATTTTGGTTGGTTGATTGGTTGGTTGGGTTTTTATGGCACATCAACCTTTGTAGGTTATTTAATGTCAAATCTATTTTTATCCAAATAATTAGTTCTATTTCAAACAATTCAGTTTAGCATGAGTATACAAATTTAATTGTCAAAAACATTTCTATTTAAAACTATTCAGTTTATTCAAACAGTTCTAATTCAGCTAATTCAGTTAAGTGTAAGTACATATTTTGTTTACACACAGTTAAATGTCAAAACAGTTCTATATATAACAATTCAGTTTAGTGTAAGTACAGATTCAATGTCAAAAACAGTTCCATTTTAAACAATTCAGTTTAGCATAAGCATGCAGTTCAAATGTAAGTACAGTTTAATTGTCAAAAACATTTCTATTTCAAGCTATTCACTTTAGCATCAGTATGCAGTTTAGTTCTATTTAACCCATAGATAGGACCCTATCAAGTGCTACCATTCTAGGCCAGAGTGGACCTGGAAGCAATGGCAATGAAGGGGTGCTCCACATTCCCCAAAGCTCCAGCATCACTGGAACCTTTTCATCAGATTGTTTAGTGTCATATCCAGGACACTCGTTGGGGTGGGGGCGTTACCCCTCTGGAGAGAAGCAGTCTGTGAATTCTACAGCCCCAGCTGACTGGGCAACTTTTATTTTATTTTTTTATTAAAATACTAGGATATGAGGAACAATATGGCAGCTCTGAATGCTTTTGCCAAGGTCGTGAAAGTGACAAACCACACTGAGGTGCCGAGCTCGTCTGATACTCTCCAACTGCTACTTGCCAGATTTGCTTGGAGCACAACCTCAGAATCCACGCTTTTTAGGCCTAACTACCCTTGCCTGATTGTCAAAGTTCTGGCAACCCAAGCGAACCATCTTGAACCATCTGGTTACTGCACTGTGATCAAATGCACCTTCCCCCTTTTATTCATCAAACATTTCTGGTTGCTTCAGTGACATTATGGCTCAGGTTTGGTTTTCTGGCACATCATCCATTGTAGGTTATTTAATGCCAAATCCATTTATATATATATAAACAGGTCTATTTCAGACAAACCGGACATTGGCATAATGGTTCGAGTATTCGCCAATGGCCCGGGAGACCTGGGTTCAATCCCAGGTCAAGTCATACCAATGACTCAAAAAATAGTACTTGATGCCTCCTTGCTTAACACTCAGCATTATAAGGTATGGATCAAGGGTTAAGTGAAGCAATCCAGGGATAGGAGTAGTGCCCTCCCCTACACTTCAGTGTAGTAGCTATTGAAAAGGGAGCCTTCTGGTCACCCTCGACTACGGTCGCCAACTTTTTATTTCAGACAATTCAGTTTAGCATACGTACAGTTTAAATGTCAAAAACTGTTCTATTTCAAACAATTCAGTTTAGCATAAGTACACAGTTTAGTTCTATTTGACCCATAGACAGGACCCTATCAGGTGATACCACTCCAGGCCCGAGTGGACCTGGGAGTGATGGCAATGAATGGGTATTCCTCATTCCTCAAAGTTCCAGTATTACTGGAACCTCACCATCAGATTGTTGGGTGAGATGCAGTTGGTGTATTCTACAGCCCCAGCCAACTGGACAACGTTATGGCTCAGTTTGAATTTGTAAAGTATAAGTTCTTGAATTAGACTATGTTGCATATTCATCTCACACATGTTTGAAGCAACACACAACATGTCAGCACACCAACTACCATGATACTATCTAACACAGTTTGAACTGTTTCGGTCATGTAATAAACACAACACAAACTAGCATATATCAAAATATTGCAAAACCTTTGACTCACCATACTAAAATAAAATGGGAGGTCTTCAAAGCTATAGCTGTGTCAGTAATATTGTATGGTTGCACAACTTGAACTTCAATGAAATGTCTGGAGAACAATGAACTCGTAAGCAACATTCACCTTTGGACTCCAGCACATAGATACACTAGTGTTAGCTGACCAGCAAAAACCCACATTCATCACTTTGTGTGGACACTGGATGCTGTCAAGTGTACTTGTCAAAAGCAATGACCAATAGGGATGGATGGTGAGAGAAAGTCTAGGGAATCTATGCTGTCGGCAAACCTTGATTGATATGAGTCATGTTGAAAAAGTATCACCACCAAATTATTTACCAAGACAGAAAAAACAACAATGAAGGAAATGTTAATTTTCTTCAAGACACTTATTCCAGTGAGTTTTCCATTGGTCAAAGCACCTCTAATTCTCTTCTTGTTATATGGGGTACAGCTGTACTTTCATATTTCCTTTAATGTACTGCACATCCAGAAATCTTACCCTTGAGGTGAATTTTCAGCTCAAGCATCACACCAGAGCTAGGTCTCTTGAATATGAAGATTGTTGCACTTTCACAGTCTTGTGTTTCATTAAAAACTGCAGTTCAAAAAGTATGGAGACAGCTGGTCACTTTACTAATCAAAATATCAAGACAGCTGTCTAGACATCTAGATATTGTGACGTGGTATGCTAGAGAGAGAGAGAGTGAAGGCGAGGTCAATAGCCTTACCCCTCTCGATTTAAATCAACAGGCATTAAGAAAAATCAGAAGACAAAGGACTGACTGTTAAAGTGATAGAGGAGAGAAATGGTAAACTATATGCCTTGCACTTTAGCCTGTTGAAGCGATAAACAACAGAAGTCAAGGTCAATTGAGTGGCGTGATTTGGCAAGGTGGTGGAAGAAGAAAAGATGATTGATTGGTCGATAGAATCTTTGTGCCAAAAGGCCAGCATGCGTTTGAGAAATTTGAAAGAGAATCTTCAGTTTCGGGCAGAACAGCATTAAGGACAAGTCGCTATATTCGACGAGCTCTGGGAGAAAAGAAGAATCACCCGTAAAAAAGAGAAAAGGTCTGGGAATTGAAAATCCGTCAGAGATAAGTACAGCTCAAACTGTTTTCCTTTTCCAAATCTTAAATATTGGAAAGTAGTATGTATTAAAAAAAAACTGTGAATGTTCTATTTCATCAATTATTAAAAATATTGTATACGCCTCAGTCTGCCATATTAGATACTTTTATTCAAGTAAAAGAAGGAGAAAAAAGAGAAAGAAGAAAAAGGACTGTTGAGAGACATTTTTGTTTGAAGTTTTCCTGTTGGCTAAATATTTCCGGTGTTTGAAAAAAAAAGAAAAAAAGAACTGTTTCTTGAATTTCGTCATTATTGGTTTTGATCGTCGCATATTAAAATTTTTGTACCATAGCCATGATATGGCTATGTGTGAAACGTACATCGAATGTCCATAAAGATATAACATAGAACATAGGAATCTCGAAACACGAAAAACACTTACGACTTCTTAGTTCAGGTACGAAACTTTTTATTACCTTTGAGTTGAAAGGTTCTTTGACATAAGGAGAGTGATACACGTCTGGTGTCTAGTTCTCAACTCAACTAACTTTCTTCAAAATTCCAAAAATCTTCCGCGCGCTTCCAGGGCGTGACATCATTCGCACTTGCTAGCCCCGTTTCCCATCTGGGCTAGTGTGACATCTCTGAGTGACACATCTGCTCCATGCGCACGTGAACACCTGCGTTAGTGTTGCACCTAAGTAACCCATGCACAGAGCCGAAAGGTTCTCTGCCTAACTAAACCCAAAGACATAAAACAAAATCCCTCGGCCATTATATTACATTTTTGTTATATTTTAAATGCACCCTCGTGTTGAAATGTTTTGATTGCCTTCTCTTTCCTCTGTCGAGTTGATTTCTTTTGACATGTATCTTATATCTCAGCCTAATTCTGCTTTCATTAATTCTCGCTAACACGTCTTAATGCTTCCCTAAACTATATAAGATGATTTGGAAATCTATCTACAGTGAATGTCATCTAACCTAGAAGTTCATTCCTCCGTGATATGAAGGGGTAGGGGGACAAGGACTTGGTGGCGTATTTAAGAACGAATCGGCAACCCCTTTACCGACGTCAGAGACCAGTCTAATCTTGGACCAGCATCCATATTATTTGTTTATTTCACATACACCTAAACAGGAGTCTTGACCCGGATTTATTTAGTAGAGTGTCAAGTGCTGGGCAGTTCTCTGTTCTCAGCGATATAGATTCTACGTAACAGCCTTTTTTTGAGGACAATGACCGAGACGTCAATCTCTTAAGGTCAGAGTAGAGTCCAACGTTGCATATGCCCTAAACGGGCTCTCGTCCTGGGATTTTTCTATGCAACGTCGCAATACCATCACTTTAAGTTGTTTTCTAAAATCTAAAAAATTTAAAGTTCCAGTTTAAATACTTTTGATAACAAAAGGTGTGAGATGGGTACTTCAAATAATAAAATGGTTTGTAAACAAGTCTAGCAGGGAATTCAATCTTTACAAGGTGCTCTATTTTACTGGCCTCATGCCAATGTCTTTGTACATGCCTAACAATTTTTCTATATAAAGTCAATTTTTTTTTTCAAAACCAAAGATAATAAGATGTTATTATTTCTGGTGAAACATTTACAATCAAAATAAATATCATTACATAATCATTAAATTTTTATGTATTGAAACTGAGAAAAAAAAAGAAAAAAAAAAAAAAAGAAAAAATACTCCCTATGTATATTTATGCAATTTTTTTTTTTTGACTGTAGAAGTGTTACAATGTTATTTTGGGTTATAGAAACGTTGCAGTTTTATTTTTAGTTGTAGAGAAGTTGCCATTTTATTTTTGTTTATAGAGGTTTTGCATATTTATTCATGGTTGTAGAGAAGTTACAGTTTTATATTTGATTGTAGAGAAAATGCAATTCTATTTTTGGTTGTAGGGAAGTTGCGATTTCATTTTTGCTGATAGATAAGTTACAATTTCATTTTTGACAGCAGGGAAGTTGCACTTTTATTTTTGGTTATAGGAAAGTTGCAATTCCATTTTTCATTGTAGAGAAATTGTAAGTTCTTTTTGTTTGCAGGGGTGTTGCAGTTTCATTTTTGCTGGTAGAGAAGTTACAATTTTATTTTTGTTTGCAGGGGTGTTGCAGTTTCATTTTCGCTGGTAGAGAAGTTGCAATTTTATTTTCGTTTGCAGGGGTGTTGCAGTTTCATTTTTGGTTGAAGGGAGGTTGCAGTTTCATTTTTGTTTATAGAGGTGTGGCAGTTTCATTTTTGGTAGCAGGGAAGTTGCAATTTCAATTTTACTAGTTGAGGTATTACTATTTTGTTTTTAGCTGTAGAAGTGTTGCAATTGTTTTTATTTTTAGCTATAGTTTCGATGCTATACAGTTTTGTAATACATAATACATAATAATATCTGATTTCATCGTATTAAGTTCCATTAGAAATAATAATATCCTGTTATCTTTGGTTTAAAAGAAAATTGTTAGGGGTGTACTTATTTCTGGTAGATACTATATATATATATAGTCATCCACAGACAGATCTGTTTCGTTCTATCAGAACTCATCAGTGTGGCTAGACAGTATCTCCCCGTAGCTGGGATCGAAACCCGGTTGACTCAAACGCCAAGCCAAGCTTCTAACCATTTAGCTACGAGGAGATATTAGCTACGAAGTACATTTTTAAATGGTTATGAATCACAATTAATATTGTTTACATACATCCGTTCAAACGGCCGCTGAGATCTCAATTCAAATACGAAGAGACTTGCAAAGGCGCTAATGGCAACACGATTACTTCTTCGCTAGAGAACTCGACCCTACAGGGGTAGGGGAGTATATATATATATATATGTACACACACACACAATATTTTCGAGTATAAAATAGGATAATGATAAAAACTCACAACCCTGAATTTAATGTTGCCAATCCACAAATGAAGTAGTATTATCATAAATACATTATATATAATAAAGATTTAGATGTGATTGAATTCTTAAGAAAAATAATAAAAACTTGAAATAATTTGATTTCTTTCACCTTATTCAAACAAGGAATATCAATTTGAAAAATTAGGATATATATATATATATATGATTGAATTTTATAAAAAGAAAAAATAATGAAAGTAATTTGATTTCTTTTACCTTATTCAAACAAGGAATATCAATCTGAAAAATTAGGATATATACATATGATTGAATTTTATAAAAAGAAAAAAAAATGGAAATAATTTGATTTCTTTTACTTTAAAAAAAATCAAATTATTTCAAAATTTTAAAAAAAGTTTTCAATAACATTTATATATATATATATATATATATATATATATATATATATATATATATATATATATATATGTTTTGAATTCTAAAAAAAAGGGGGAAAAAAAGAACTTTAAATAATTTGGTTTCATTCACATGGGTCAAACAAAGAAAAAACAATCTGAAAAATTGTGGAAAACTTACCAAAATGAAAATCCTGCTTATCCCTAACGGGTGTGTCACTTATCAGGGAAGATTTTGAATTGAATGTTTGATACTTGTGTGCATATTGCAACTCCTGCAAATAAATAAATGTAACACTTTCATTAACTTTACGCTATATTCAAATGTAAACTTCAACTGATTTATTGATACCAGAAAAGACAGCAATGTCCCAGTTTATGTCACCAGGTGTAGATCATTTTAACTTCTCAGAATGATCACCAAAAATTAATTAAAGGTGGAAGGAAAGTATAGATTATAACCTTAACCACTGGGCCAGAAGAATTTATTTTGAAGGCAAGCAAATTGTTTTAAAGGTATGTTGATATGATAATTGAAAAAAAATAGTACCCCTATTGAGTAGATTTACTCTTTGAGTCTTTCTTCTAATTTTGTAGTTTATTTTTTAAAATTAAAACTAATCTTGTTTTATATCTGGAAAAGCAGGGACGAGCTCATAAGTGATGTCCTCCTAAGGACCCCCACATATGGCCGAGCAAAAGCAGGACGACCAGCTCGAACATACATACAGCAGCTCTGTGAGGATACGGAATGTAGCCCTGAAGACCTGCCAGAGGCGATGAATGATAGGTAGAAGTGGCGAGAGAGTGTCAGGGATATCCATGCTAGCGGCACAACATGATGATGATGATGATGTGTCCAGAAAACCAAGTTAATAATATAGTTCTCATGTTTGATATGCAACACTAATTTTAGACCCAATCGACTGGGGCTATATTGTAGTCACACACTTAAAAAAAGTGCGTGGAATCACCTCGTCAGTGCTGTTCTTGGGGTCCTTACAAGTTTCAGGTTTTCCAACATTGTACTTGCTCTCCCAAGCGACCCTACCGAAACTATTGTTCCAGCCGGTGATCCTAGTGTAAAAATACGCCAAGCATACAAAATCACACAGTTCACACCTCAAAAGAAAAAAATTTTTTTTAAACGCTACTGCTAATGAGTTTTTAAAATGGAATTGGCCAATGAGAAACAACTTATGTCACTTCCCTCCCAGTCACGACGAATTATAAAGGTAAACATACCACAAGCTTGTCTTTTTTTTATATCTTGTGTGAGTACACTCATATGCACTGAACCAGGTTTGGATCAAGATAACAGGTAAAAGCTTACTGACAAGTAAGTCTTAACTAAAAATACACCGACTGCATCTCTACAGATGGGTAAGACCCCCACAATGAGTGTCCTGGATATGACACTAAACAATCTGATGGTAAGGCTCCAGTAATGCTAGAGCTTTGGGTAATGCGGAGTACTCCTTCATTGCAATCACTCCCAGGTCCACTCTGGCCAGGAGTGGTAGCACTTGATAAGGTCCTATCTATGGGTCAAATAGAACTAAACTGTGTACTTATGCTAAACTGAATTGTTTGAAATAGAACTGTTTTGACATTGAAACTGTGTACTTATGCTAAACTGAATTGTTTGAAATAGAACTGTTTTTGACATGCAACTTAACTGTTTTGACATTTAACTGATTTAAAAAAAAATACTTATATTAAACTGAATTGTTTAAAATTTAATTCAGCATTGAATGACCTGAAAAGGATTGATATGCCGTAAAACAAACCAACCAATCAACAACCAACCTAAATTTTACACTGAAAAATCAGGAAAAATAGCGTCTTATACACAAATAATTATGGTAATATTCTATCTTACAATAGTTGTGACATTTTCCAATAAATTTCATACACTAAATGTACAAACCATTATGGGACAGAGGTAGAAAAACATACTAGCTCTGTCCCATAATAGTTGTGACATTTTCATATAAATTTCATATACTAACTGTAGCGATCATTATGGGACTGAGGATGAAAAACATAGTAGCTCTGTCCCATAATAGTTGCGACATTTTCATATAAATTTCATACACTCAATGTACCAGCCATTATGGGACAGTGGTTGAAAAACATACTAGCTCTGTCCCATAACAGTTGTGACGTTTTTATATAAATTTCAGACACTGAATATACTAATTATTACAGGACAGGTAGTATGAGGTATTTATGCAGGGGACAGAACATATTTTAAACCCCTGAGGGAGACCCATGTGCCAGATTAAGCAAAGTTTTCTAAATAACCAGTCAGTGTTGCTGATATAGTCTTCATTATTTCATTGCCATTTGTTCTTTTATTTTTTGTATGAAAACACGTAACTGACCTAAAGAAAATTGCCCAGTTGGCTGGCACTGTAGAAAACACTGACTGCTTCTCTGCAGAGGGGTAAAACCCTCCCCAAATGAGTGTCCTATATATGATACTAAACAATCTGATAGTGAGGTTCCAGTGATGCTGGAGATTTCGTGAATGCGGAGTACCCCTTCATTGCCATTGCTCCTAGCTCTACTCTGGTCCGGAATGGTAGCACCTGATAAGGGTCCCATCTATGGGTTGAATAGAACTAAACTGCATACTTATGCTAAACTGAATTGTTTGAATTAGAACTGTTTGACTATACTGAATAGCTTGAAATAGAAATATTTTTGACAATTAAACTGTACTTAAATTTAAACTGCGGGCTTATGCAAAACTGAATTGTTTGAAATGGAACTGTTTTTGACATTGAACCTGTACTTACAGTAAACTGAATTGTTTAATATAGAAGTGTTTTGACATTAAACTGTGTGTAAACAAAATATGTACTTATACTTAGCTGAATTAGAACTGTTTGAATTAACTGAATAGTTTGAAATAGGAATAACTGTGTACTCATGCTAAACTGAATTTTTTGAAATTGAACTATTTGTATAAAAATAGATTTGGCGTTAAATAGCCTACAAAGGTAGATATGCCATAAAAACCAACCAACCAACCTAAAGAAAATGTTATCTTAAATCAAAAACATAAAATATTGAGAAATCTATCCCAGATATGACATACCATCATGGATTCTTCTGCCCATGTGGTAAATACCAAAGATATACATCTGGGCGTGTCAGTTATAATGACTATTCAGTACAAGTGATGCAGCATTTCGTGCCAGTGCATGTCAAGCCTGCAACTCTATTGCCAGAAGAATTTCCCTGTCTTTTTACACACGAATTTTGTATTTTCTTCATTCTAGTCTTTAAACAACTAACTTACATGTCTGTGTTTGTAGTTTTTTTGTAGCTTCTGCATTGTCATTCTGGCAAAATGTTGCAGAGCATTGTCATAAAGCAAAATAATGTGAAAGCCTGAAAAGTAAGGACATCACTTCTTTTTTCATGTTCATAATTAGGAAGACATATTACCTTCTCAATCCAATTCTTAAAGAAGTTTTTGCGAAATGTTATTGTGTTTATTTTTAGCGAGGAAATGTTGTAACGTGCGTGTATGTGTTTGGTTATTTCCTTGCTAAGTTTTAAAAGTAAATAAAGGAGAGAAGTTCCAAGATGTATGAAGTCGAAATGTTTTTATGATAGTTTTTAATGGCAGCATGGAATATAGAGTTTGTGTTTGTGCTGCAAGTCTCGAGGGAAAGGAAAGCAGTAAAGAGACGAAATGGAGTTATGAGAGAGTTGAGATAGCAGCGTGTGTTGTTGGACGTACAAGGTATTATGTTCGCCGTAGTTTAGCAAAAGTTGTGTTTGGTGTTTGACAAAATAGACGTTGAAGTCACCGTTAGTTTGTGGTTCTGGTTATTTGTGGAGAAGCGTAAATGTTTCCAGAAAATGTTACCCAGAGGTGAAGTTGTCGCTAGGTGCCGGAGTGGAATTAGACATTGCAGTCGACATAGCCAATTTTGGGGGTGACATAAAGTTGTTCCTGTGTGTGGCGTATTGAATGTATATAATCCATATTCAACTGGGAATCCTTGGTCTAAGAAAAATAACCAAGGAGTCCATGAATTAGGCTGCTTCCCTCATGGTGCCCTGCTTTAGCATTACTGGAACCTCATCATTAAGTTTTTTAGTGTCATATCTAGGACACTCGTTGTGGGGTTTTACGCCTCTGCAGAGATGCAGTCAGTGTATTCTTACAGCCTCAGCTGACTGGCAATATTTGTATTGAGAATAGTTACTTGAAGCTATAATTGTTTACTTAGGATTATTATTAGTTACTTGAAATGATATAAGTTATTAGTATTGGATAGGAATACTTGAAACCATATAAATATGTGTCAATTATTTGTATATACAAATATCATAAAACTGAATGCAAAAAACTTTTAAGAAACAACATGTAAATATGAACACAATAAACACAATTCCCTAGCCTCGAGTCATAAAGTAACCCTTGATGGGTTGATATGCCATTAAAATCAATCAATCACACCTCAAGTGAAAACGCACTTATGAAATCTTTTTGAAACTAATAGGTTTAACTCACCTGTTTGGTCAGCTGATAATGCAAATCCTCCAGCTCAGGTAAACGTCCATTAACCATTCCTGGATCGCCAGATTCTGGCAGCCTCAAAGAACAGGATCTATTGTCGGCACGAATTTGTGTTTTATCAAACAATCCACATTTCATTTCTAGAAAAAATCATAAAAAAAGAAATGACATTCTCCAAATCTTATCATAATTCACAAAATGTCTTTTTAATCTGTCTGTCAGTCCACATATAATTCAAGGAGGGTTAGAGCTATAGCCACCAAATTTCCTCTGGTTAATTAATGTGTTATATACTACCACTGGATCTTGACAAACGAGGAACACGTATATATAAAAATATAATCTTATATTTTTATTCTTTGATGGTGACGCTTGTGTGGAGCAGGAGAACAATTGGAGAAAGTTTGCACACACAAAGGAGCTGTTGGGAGTCAGAACAGCTAGCAGGAACTGAACTTCAGCCAAAATTCTAAACCTTATATAGTCCATTGGCCTAGTGGTTAGAGTGTTCACCATTGACCAGGAAGACTGGGGTTCAATCCCAGGTTGAAACATACCAAAGACTCAAAAAATGGTAATTGATGCCTCCTTGCTTAACACTCAGTGTTATAAGGTATGGATCGAGGGTAAAGTGGAGCAACCCAGGGAAAGGAATAGTGCCCTCCCTATACCTCGATGTAGTAGCTATTGAAAAGGGAGCCTTCAGTACATCCTTGACTATGATCGCCAACTTTATATAGTCTTAATACTCCCACATGGCCACACCTCTTCACTTACACATTGTTTGTTCTCCATTGGTCACGGCTTACAACCACTTGTGCCCGACCTTCCCCTCCCCTAAACTCCCACTATAATTGACCTTTGGGTCATTGACTTTGTGTCAAGTCCTGTCTGGTGGGAGGCTGAAACAAATATCAGGTATCACATCCACACATTGCTTGTTTTTCTGGTAGTCACTTTGTTGATTTTATCTAAGACCAGCTGTATCTGTCAACTACATCTGCTGGGTTCATCGCCAGTCCAGGCTGAAAGGGATCTTGGATCATGTTAATTTTTAAAAATCTCTCTAATCACCTGGTTGGAGGGGCTTACAATACACTAAATGTATCCCCTGCAGAAGGATAAGACTGCCCCACCCCTTAAAAAATGATGGTTAGAATACCCTTGACCGCATATCTGCAGAGGGGTAAGACCCCACCCCTGCCAATGAGTGTCCTGGATATGACATTAAACCATCTGATGGTGAGTCTTCAGTTTTGGAAATCTGAAGAATGTGGAGTACCCTTTCATTGCCATTACTCCCAGGTCCACTCTGACCCTGAGAGGTAGTACCTGTTAGGGTCTTATTTATAGGTCAAATACATGTTTGCAAATTATTTGTACAAGGGTCATTCAATAGATATGGTGAATTCTTTTGAATACATTTTTTTTTTCTGAATTTTTTTCCATAAAGGTAAACACGATAGTTTGGAATTGGTTTATAGCAAAAATTATTTTAAAAACATCTGTGGTTTGGTTTCTTTGTCTAATGGCATATCAACTTTTGTAGGTTATTTAATGCCAAAGCCATCTTTCTAGAAGAACAGTAGTGGTACTATTGTTATATTGTCATCTACAGCATCATAACAACACAATTATAATGATAATACGCAGGAAGACTTTAACAAAATATTTACCTCTCACTTTATTGCAAGGGTTCGAAAAGGGTTACTCAAGGTTTGCGTGTGAGAGGGAGCTGGAGACCGAACAGAAACTGCAATATTTTGACCCCTACTCTTATGGCCGTCAATGTTGTGTCTTTCTTGTTCTCCAGATGCTCAACCAGAGGCCCAGCAGCCCAGCTCTCTGCTGGATGATGGCTTTCTTTACTGCATCTTATCAGCAACTTCTCTGGTCCCCATACTCCATCGGGGTTCCCGAGGGCCCTTCGGCCAGGTGTGGCTTTCCCTACCACACCTCATCTATAACTCCGTCTCCAACTGTAGCTGCAACTGCCTTGACTTCTGTCTTGACTGAGTTATATAATAGTTCAATGCCCACTCGATCTTTGAAATCGCATGTTTGATCGTCATCAAGCGGAAATAACTGTCATGCAGTTCACAGGTCACTCTCTTCCGGTGCGTCAGTCTATGAGTGTACCATGGGAATTTTTTACCTCGTCCCATTTCATCAGCCAATTTCTGCCCACGCGATTTCCTCTCATAACTGCCATTAGAATGTGTCACTTCCTTCCGGTGCATCACCTTGGAATGGCATTTTTGGCCGGGTCAAAGGCCAAAATACAACACTATTTAACCCATAGCTGGGAGGATAAGGGGGTTCATACCTTTCCCAAGGGTATTTGCCCGAAAGTGAACGTAATAGCATGTTTGGAGTTTGAACTCGCTAACTACGATTCCGCAGTACAGCTCGTTAACCATTACACCATGAGGACATCCCAAAAACCATCTGTAATGTTATGATTTATTACATGCATTATTACACAATTTTTACTATGCTGCCTGTTCCTACATTGCCCACAGTCAACCCCCCCCCAGCTTGACTGGCCCGGCCCAGAGTCAAATCTCAACTAACTGCTTTTTCAAAATCACCAAATTCTCAGCCCATCGTTTCCGGGCATGACGTCATTCACACCCCAGTCCCATTTCCTATCTGGGGTTTTTATTATGACATTTGTGATTGTCATATCCTCTGCGCACAAGCGTGAACTATACTCAATGTGTGTGCACCTGCACTAATAGCCGAATAGTTCAAAGCCCAACTAAACCAAATGATAAAATATAATTAACGAAAATGATTAATATAAAAAAAATCATTCCGTCATTATATAACACAAAGACGAAAAAAGTATTATTTAGTTAAAATATTTTTTTATCAATTCAATCAAACTTGTAGAGTGTTTGCCAATAGTCCGGGAGACTGGGGATCAATCCCAGGTCGAGTCATAACAAAGACTTTAAAAATGGTACTTGATGCTGCTTTGCTTAGCACTCAGCACTATAAAGTGAGAATCAAGGGTAAAGTGGAGCAATGCTGGGAATGAAGTAGCGCCCTTCCCTACACTTTGGTGAGGTAGCTATTGAAAAGGGAGCCTTGGGGTCACCTTCGACTAAGGTCGACAACTTTATATTAATCAATAAAATCCCAGTCATCTGCAGTGAGTGGAAGAGTTTAATCAATGGAGTTTAATTCTAAGACTTTTTTAAGCTGATTTTTTTCCTATAACATAGAATGAAGAATCGTAAAGTAAAGGGCAATTCAAAATAAAGGTTAAAGGAAATCAAATCGTCTATTTTTGTTAACTGTTGAAGATCTCGGTGATGTTTTTGTAAGTTTAATTTGCTCACACAGAAAATCTCTAAAAAAAGCTATCTTTGCAGATATTTTAAGTTTAAATTACTTCAAATACAAATTACTAAGAGAGGATGGCTTCCTTTTTTTTCCTATTTGAACCTTAAGACTCCTACAACTGTAGACCTTTTACCTTGGGTTCCTGGCTCGAAAAATAGCAGAAAATGTTAAATGTTCTCTTCTGTTATTTAAATGCTTTATAGGCTGTTGTAACATTCTATAGACAATTTTGAATATATCAAAAAAATAAGAAAATTGTATATACTCGGGTGAGTCAAAAGTTTTGCAATATTTTAGTAGTACATGAGGTACAATTCAGCAACTCCAAATGCTTTTAACAAGATCATGAAGTGGGTGAACACACTGGATTGTGAGATGCCGAGGTCACCTGAGTGCTATTCACTGGATTTGTCTCTATAATCTGGTTGCCCAGTCAGCTGGGGCTGTAGAATACACTGACTGCACTTCTGCAGAGGGGGAAGACCCCCTCTCCAATGAGTGTCCTGGATATGACACTAAACAATCTGATGGTGAGGTTCCAGTGATGCTGGGGCTTTGGGGAATGCAGAGCACCCCTTCATTGCCATTGCTTCCAGGTCCTTGTCATTGTTTGCACACAGTTAAATGGTTTCAAGTATTGCTACAGGGTGGAACGATAAAATTGTCGCCCTAGAAAAGACGACATGATTCCATTTCCGTTTAGTGAAAACCGCTTTTCTTTTTTTGTTGCAGACCATCAACTAGTTGGCCAGTTGTGTACAAATCCCAAGAGCGATAGGAGCCTTCTATCATGTCTGAAAGTGACACAATGTTCAACGAACGAGATTGGAGTTGCGCCGCTGTATAACACATGCTCTCTACCCATCCATGTTATGACAACAGGACGATTGCCAGCATCCTCAGAATGCAAATCTGGATGGTTCAACATGCCCAGGGTGATGAAAACAAAGTTTCCGGCTACAGTTATGGTCTTTGGTGTGGTTTCAAGTGAGGGCCACATCATGCCACCTCACATCTTCAAAGTTGGCTTGAAAGTCAACACCAAAGTGTACATGGATGTGCTAAAGAATGTGGTGATCCCCTGGTGCAATCAGGTGGCCGGTGGCAGACCCTGGGTGTAGCAGCAGGACTCGACGCTGGCCCACAAGTCCAAAGAGACCCAGGCTTGACTTCAGAAGGAGTGCTACGACTTTGTACCCTTCTCTCACTGGCTCCCCACCTCCTCCCCCGACCTGAACCCGCTGGACTACTTCGTTGGTCATACATCAAGAACATCACCAACATGACCTCCCACAACACCAAAGCCAGCCCGATGTAATTTAATGTCATGCCCACAGCATAAAATTGATTGGTTCATTATTACAAACTTTTAATTATCTTATAGGAAATCTTTACTTACTGAGTTTGTTAAGCTCGGATTGCAAACGATTGCTGTGATCAATCAAACGCTGTCTGTCCTGTGAAATTGTAGCTATGCGCTTAACAGCGTCAACAAGTTTCATCTGTAGTTTGCTCACTAAAGAATTAGAGTCGTCACTAGAAGTAGATATCTGGTAGGTCGGCTCCTGGTCAGTCTGGTTGAGAGTGGCAGCACGCTGCCTAAGATTAAGAATTTCTTCTTGAAGTTGTTGAATGGTCAGTTCCTAGAAAAAAATCAAACAATAAATACGAGGGTAATTCAATAAATTAGGGTAATTAAAAAAAAAAAGAAGCAAAATAAAATTTTTTCAATGTTTTTCTTAAATGAGGTATGACTGAAAATTTTAAAATTCAACCCTTTTGCAGAATATGACATTTTAGTTGTTTTATCAGTTGCTCAATGTAAGGCATTTTCCAATTGGCTGCACATTGACCAATTCAAAGTTAATCTATAGAAACATCACTAAGAAGCCTCTTTCTCTGGTGTAGGATTGTGTAAAGGTCGTTTTACAAAATATCATAAGTAAAAACAAGTATTTTATTGTTTTCATACTACTGTACTATGACACACAATTACTGATCAAATTATATTTTCTTGGGGGCTTTTTTTTTATATAAATCAGATGCTATTAAATATGTATAAAAACTGATATGTATTTATTATTATATTACATAATAGCTCTATCACAGATATTGAGCACTCTCTAAATTATACTGAATTAATCAACTTAGTTAAGTAAAAGTAAAGTTGGCGACCGAAAGTGAACATAATAGCGCAACTGGAGTACAAACTCACTTAGTACGATCTCACAGTCCTTCACTTTAATCATTACACCACGAGGACACCCCCTATGTTATCAGAGGAAGAGATTAGTTGGAAGTGATTATTCTGGCTTTGTGGGGAGTTAGAAAAATATAACACTGTTCCAGGGACTCTGTGCAACCCACTCCCCCCAAATTAAAACTTTTTTAAGAAACAACTGTACAAAAAATTAAAATATGAATGAACATAAAATAACCCCAGTTGGGTTGATATGCCGTTAAAATCAGTCAAGCAATTTTTATCATCGCGGCTTTTCGAATTATTGTCTTCATCGTTATTACTACATTCATAATGTTTCGGACAATATGTCCTGTGGCCTTCTTCATCTTGTAGAACTTGGGAGCCTTTACAGAACTTCAAACCACGTCCTTTATTTAATCCATGGGGGTCGCTTGCTTTAATTTTGTAAACCATTAATGGGTACAAGTGTTAAGTATTCCTGTATTGTTAATCCCTGTGGAATACACAGGCAGAATGATAAACTTGTAGTTTAAATGGTAGCTTAATGTAAGGAATTTACTTTTGACTACTCAAAGACCAATTCAATGTTAATTTATAGAAACATCACTAAGAAGCCTCTTTCTCTGGTGTAGGATTGTGTAAAGGTCGTTTTGCAAAATATCATAAGTAAAAACAAGTATTTTATTGTTTTCATACTATTGTACCATGACACACAATTACTGATCAAATTATATTTTCTTGGGGGCTTTTTATAAATGATTAATCAACTTAGCTAAACATGCCCGTTTATTTTCTGAATACAGCAATATGTGTGTAATGAAATGTTAATCTTTTTGCAAGTGAAGTGAGATTTTTGTCACCAATAGTACACAGGCAGAGCAACATTTTTGTTGTTTTATCAGTAGCTAAATGTAAGGTATTGTCCTATTGGCTGCTTGTTGACCAATTTAATGTTAATTTATAAAAACATCGCAAAGAGGCCCCACTCATGTGTAGGATTATGTAAAGGTTGTTTTACTAAATACCTTAATTAAAAGTGAGTGCTTTATTCTTTTCAAGCTTTTGTACCATGAAAGACAATTGCAGATAAAATTATTATTATGTTTTTCACGTATGATTAATTGACTTGTTTGAACACACCCTCAATTTAGCAAATTTTTTGAAAATAATTTGCAAAGATTTAAAAATATAATCTGCCTGTAAAAGGGTTAAGAAAATAGTTGTGTAATATAATAGCCGAAGAATTTCAGTTCATGCCTTTGGGTTTAGTTAGGCTGAGAACCTTTCGGCTCAGCACATGGGTGAGTGAGGTGCAACCTTGATGCAGGTGGTAATGCGTGAGCGCGCACAGAACGGACATGTCACTCAGAAATGTCACAATAGTCCGAGATGAAACGGGGTGACAGGGTGTGGGTGACGTCACGCACTGGAAGCATGCAGAGGTTTGTGTGAGAATTTAAAGAAAGTTAGAGAGTTGAGTACTAGACGCCAAACGAAGAGGTTTGACTTTTGGAGCTTGCAGACGCAAGGCGAACTTGCGCCCTATGGGGGCTGCTCGAGATGGGGGCCAAATGAATAAGACAGCATAGCAAGATTGTGTCTCTCCTCCTAACGTCAAAACCTTTAACTCAAAGTTAATAAAAAGGTTTCGTACCTGAACAAGAAGTCGTTAAGTGTTTTTGAATTTCGAGATTCCTATGTTCTATCGTAATGAACATTATATGTCTATTTCGCACATGACCATATTTGTGTATATGGCTATGTAACAGTTGGTTGGTTATGTTTTATGGCATATCAATTCTTGTGGGTTATTTAATTCTAAAGCCTATTTATATTTGAAAAGTAAATAGTTTGTAGGTAACATTATTTTTAAATCACGTTTTCCATTATACATAGCTAAAATGTTAAGTTATTTGTTTGCACTCAGTTTAAATATCAAACAGTTCTATTTGACCTGTAGATAGGACCCTATCAGATAATACCACTCCGGGTCAGAGTGGACCTGAGAGAATGAAAGGGTACTCCACATTTTTCAAAATATCCAATGCTGGAGCCTCAGCATCAGATTGTTTAATGTCATAAATATCAATACTCGAAACCATTTAACTGTGTGCAAGCAATAAATAGCAATACTTGAAACCATTTAACTGTGTGCAAACAATAAATAGCAATAATTGATATTTGTTGGGGGTGGAATCTTACCCTTCTGCATAGTGTATTCTAGAGCCCCAGCTGACTGAGTTGTCTATCAACACTTGTTTCACTATTTTAAAGTCCTGATGAAGGTTCATTAAAACCAAAACGTTTTAACGTTGACTTTCCTGCGTAATAAATTCATCACTCTTGAATTACTTTGTTTTTCAATTCTCTCCATACTGTCTTTCTCTTTCCATTATTTACTTCCATATGTATGTGTGTGTGTCTCATTGTTAGATTATATGTATCGATATTTTGGGGCATGTTTTTAAATGTTCTTGACACATATGTTAAGTAGAGCCAATCTAAAACGTAAAAATATTCACAATGTTAAATATGACTGAGTTTCATGCACGTTAAACTGAACAATCGTCAGGTGAGCATTAAGTATTTGTGTGCTTGTTTACCTATTTTTAAAAATTCCTTTTTAACATACTGAGAGCGTCTGTATTTGAGGGTGGGTTTAAAAGTAGAGAAGATAAAGAAAGAAAAAAAAAATTAAAATATGTAGAAAAAAACTAGATAGATAACAAGATAGATAGAACAGACTGAGATAGGTAGATAGAAAGGAAAAAAAAATAGATAGGCAGACAGATATGAACGGAGTGAGATAGATATATAGAGACTTATGAGCAAACTAAGAAAGAAAGAAAGAAAGAAAGAAAAATAGATAGACAGACAGATATGAACAGACTGAATGGAGATGCCCGTGGTGTCATAGTTATTGTCGTAGGAAATGGACACGGTGACACGAGTTCAAATCCTGGACGAGACTAATTGTATTTCACATAGCACTAATACCCTTGGGAAAGGTATGAATCCAATTATTCTCCTTCTATCTATGGGTAAATAGTAGGACAGACTGAGTTCTTCAGCTTTGGTAAGGCAACTAGTCTAGGAGAAGGAAAACTTTGAAATCAAACCTGTAAACTCCGCTTAAAAATTGACCTTGTGTCATATCCTGCACGAGTGGAGGGGTTGGTAAATGAACAGACTGTGATAGATATATAAAGACTTATGAGCCAACTAAGAAAGAAAGAAAGAAAGAAAGTAAGAAAAATAGATAAATATGAACAGACTGATATAGGTAGATAGACAGATATGTAAAAATTCATGAGCTGACTAAAATAGATAGATAGATAAGAGTATGGATAAATAGTTCTAATATATTGAGTAGATTTGAACTGACTCATCCTAAAGTATCCATTCTTTTCATGGAAGTATCCGTTCTTCTCATGGAAGTACCTTATGCAATTGTGCATGATTTCATAAAATCAGTTTTGCCCAGTCAGCTAGGGCTGTAGAATACACTGACTGCACCTCTGCAGTGGGGTAAGACCCCCCGCTAACGAGTGTCCTTATATATGACACTAAACAATCTGATGGTGAGGTTCCAGCAGTACTGGAGCTTTGGGGAATGTGGGTACCCCTTTATTGCCATTGCTCCCAGGTCCACTCTGGCCCGGAGTGGTAGCACCTGATAGGGCCCTATCTATGGGTTAAATAGGACTAACAGCATACTAATGCTAAACTGAATTGTTTGAATAAACTGGATAGCTTGAAATAAATGTTTTTGACAATTAAACCGTGCTTACATTTAAACTGCGTGCTTATGCTTAACTGAATTATTATTAAAATAGAACTGTTTTTCAACATTGAAACTGTATTTACCCTTAACTGAATTGTTACATATAACTGCTTGAATAGTTTGAAATAGAAATGTTTTTGACCATTAAACTGTGTTTTAAAAAGAACAGATTATTTACATAAAAATGGATTTGGCATTAAATAACCTACAAAGGTTGATATGGCATAAAACCCAACAAACCAAACCATGAATTCAGTTATTAATTATGTACACTTTCACACTTTATGAATTGTCTTCGAGTGTTGATGATTAGTATTACTTATTAATAACTGAGATGCTTACGATAAATTCACTACTTGCATTCGCCCACTCGACTGGGGCTGTAGAATACACCGACTGCATCTCTGCAGATGGGTAAGACCCCCACCCTCGATAAGTGTCCTGAATATGACATTAAACAATTACTTTATAACATATGACATGGATTTTCGGTTCATTCCTGGTGACCCCATGTGCTTTGACAAACTGTCACATTGTGATTAGTAAACAGGGTAATGGCAGTGGTTGGGGTAGGCAGGTCCAACAGGTGTGTAACCAGAAGGAGACCACATGATAACCATGCGCTCAGATTTAGACAGAGGAAGAGAATTTGGAGTCGAGCGAGGGACACGCAGCCGATCAGAGGGTTAGGTCGTCTCAAACAATACAGCTTGCAAGTGGGTGCAAGCATTACCTCCCTGGCTCCCTGAAGAAGATTTGGGACAAGAAGTCCCCTCTCTGAGTATATGTCTCTCCATCTATCTCTCAAACTAAGAACAAACTGTGGGCCCCTTTCAAGAATAAAATGAGAGAGGTATATTTTTATAAAGAAGTGTTTCTCTCACTCATTGAATTGCGTAAATCATGTTTGACTGTTATGCAACACAATCTGATGGTGAGGCTCCAGTAATGCTGGAGCTTTGGGAAATGTAGAGTACCCTTTCATTGGCATTGCTCCCAGATCCACTCTGACCCAGAGTGGTAGCACCTGACAGGGTCTTATCTATGGGTCAAACAGAACTATTTGACATTTTAACTGAATGAAAACAAATGACTTATGCTAAATAGAACTGTTTGATCATTTAACAATGTGTAAACAACAAATGATTTATGTTTAATTGAATTGTTAATAAGACATAGCAATACTTGGAACTATTTAACTGTGTGCAAATGAATGAATAGTGCTGAATAGAGTAATTAGAGTTAAATAGCAATACTTGTAACCACTTCAGTGTATATAAACAAATGATTAATAGAAAATAGAATTATTCATGTGAAATAGAAATGGTTGAAAACGTTTGACAGGGTGAAAAAAAAAAATGAGCTCAGGATCATTTAAAAATCTTATGAACAAAAGATCTTTACAAATCATACATATATAATATACATGTATAAAGAGGATTTGGTATTAAATAACCTACAATGGTTGATATGCCATAAAACCCAACCAAACCAAATCATATATATCTAATATATATGTATAAAGAGGATTTGGTATTAAATAACCTACAATGGTTGATATGCCATAAAGCCCAACCAAACCAAATCATATATATTTAATATATATGTATTAAGAGGATTTGGCATAAAATAACCTACAATTGTTGATATGCCATAAAGCCCAACCAAACCAAATCATATATATCTAATATATATGTATAAAGAGGATTTGGCATAAAATAACCCACAATGGTTGATATGCCATAAAACCCAACCAACCACAATGGATTTTTGAATGAAGGATTTTAGATTCTTCAAGTTAATAAAACAGTTCTGATTACCGTCCACTTCATTCGTACTTTTTTTTTATCAAAACTCACCTGAGCACCAAAATTTAAGGTTGGTCTTTTTTCAGACAACTCCACTTTTAATGAAGACACCTAAAAAAAAAATAGATGGAGACAGTTAACATCAGTCAAAGGACAATCAAATTTATCATAATCATTTGTGTATAAAACAAAATTCACATAACGTTACTTTTTTAATTAAAGATTACATTCTTTTAATTTATCATTTCGCGAATGTTATTATTTTATGTACAAACATATTGTTTGATAATTATCAAATTTACCATAATCATTTGTGTAGAAGACAAAATTCACATAATGTTACTTTTTTAATTAAAGATTACATTCTTTTAATTTATCATTTCGCGAATGTTATTATTTTATGTACAAACATATTGTTTGATTATTATCAAAAAACAGCCCAGTTGGCTGGGGGGTGGGGGTGGGGTGGAGTTTTGGAGAATACATCGACTGCATCACAACAAAGGGGTAAGAATGCCCCGCCCCCTAACAACAAGTGTTCTGGATATGACATTAAACAATCTGATGGCAAGGCTCCAGTTTTGGCAATTTGGGGAATGTGGTGTACCCCTTCCTTGTCATTGCTCCCAGGTCCACTCTGACCTGGAGTGATACCACCTGAGAGGGTCCTATCTATGAGTCAAATAGAACAAACTGTGCGCAAACAAATGGCTGATGTTAAATTGTGACTTATATAGCAATACTTGAAATCATTTAACTGAATGCAAAAAAGAGCTCAGGCTCATTTAAGAATGTTATCTACAAAATACGGGGTGCATTTAATAAGTTTCCAGACTTTTTTTGTACAGGCATTTAAAATCGTTGTAGACTCTTGAAAATTCACTAGGTTATTGCTATACATCTTATGAGATGACTGACCAATTTTTATGATTTCAGCTTCTAATGAACAGCTACAGCAGCAATTTGAATACACCCTACTAAAGCCTGATTATCACAGCTGGTGAATTTCAAAAATCCAATCTGGACGTCAGGACACTTTAGAAGAATGATATGCAATAAAATTGTGTTTTAAACTTGGAAAAAATGCCACAGAAACATATGAAATGCTTCAGTCTGCTTTTGGACCATCTTGTATGAATCGAGCATCAGTTTTTAAGTGGCATAAGAGATTCAAGGAAGGCAGGGAGTCTGTGAGCGATGATGACAGGTGTGGGAGGAGTAAGGAAGTCAATACACCAGAGTTGATTGGCCAAAGGGTTAGGGTTAGGGTTACTATGTTGAGGTTTTAAGGGAGTTCAGAAAGAGATTCCGTCGGAAGAGGCCAGCACTCTTCAAATCGGGTCAGTGGCATTTCCAGCAGGACAATGAACCAGTCTACAACTCCATCCTTGTCACAGACTATTTGACCAAGATGGGCATCAAGACAGTTTGTCACCCTCCCTATAGTACAGACCTTGCTCCCTGTGACTTTTGGTTATTCCCTAAGCTCAAAGGCTGTCGTTATGAGACAATTGAGGAGATGAAAGAAGCTGTGACGAAGGTCATTGACACGCTCACACAAGAAGACTTCCATGGAGCCTTCTAGAAGTTGCTGGAATGGTACAACAAGTGCATTGCCGCCAGAGGAGATTACTTCAAAGGGGACTAGAGTTTCATGTGTGTACTATCAATAAAAGTGCCCATACGAAAAAGGTCTGGAAACTTATTTAATGATCCTCGTATATTTAATATATATGTGTAAATAAAATTTAGCATTGAATAACCTACATTAGTTGATATACCATCAAACCAAACCTTATCAGAAAATATTCTAATTTCTAAAATATAAAAATAAAACCATTTGAAATTTTAGAATATTTTGATGAAATAACATGAAATCAACATTATGTTTTTTATTTATTTTTCAGTGAAATATCCGTCAGTCATGTCCATTCAGTGAAGCTGTAATATAATGGCCAAGGGATTTCGTTTTATATATCTTACCTTTGGGTTTAGTTAGGCTGAGAACCTTTCGGCTCAGTGCATGGGTTAGTTAGGTGCAAACATGAGCGCAGGTGTTCACGCGCGCACAGAGCGGACGTATCATTCAGAGATGTCACAATAAAAATCCCAGATAGAGGATGTGACCAGGGATGTGAGTGACGTCACGTACCAGAAGCGTGGGCTGAGATTTGAGAAAAGTCAGTGAGTTGAGATTGAGACCTGGGCGAGGCGAGACGAATTTGTGCGCTACGGGCATCGCACGTGATGCGGGGGGGGG
This sequence comes from Sepioteuthis lessoniana, assembly GCA_963585895.1. Lineage (NCBI taxonomy): Eukaryota > Metazoa > Mollusca > Cephalopoda > Myopsida > Loliginidae > Sepioteuthis > Sepioteuthis lessoniana. Next base: position 2,158,414 of record OY757942.1, read on the forward strand.
GAAGCAGATGGAAAAGTCAGCATAGAAAGATTGTGTATCTCTCTCCTTATGTTGAAAAACCTTTTAACTCAAAGGTAATAAAAAGTTTCGTACCTGAACTAAGAAGTCGTAAGTCTTTTTGCGTTTCGGGATTCCTATGTTATCTATATATGAGTTATGAACATTCTATGTACATTTCACGTATTCATATCTGGATATGCTACAAAGCATCAATTTAGTAAAATGCCCATGAGTCAAATGTCTGTCGGCCATTTGTCTGGCCACATCAAAAGTTTATATTTAATAGAAGAACGTGGAAGACTGTGACTTTTGTTTCCAAATAAAATCTGAAGTTTACCTCATTTCTTAAAGTTGTTATCTCAATATTGTTTTCCAGATTGGCCCGATGATATTCATCTGCTGTACCTCTGGCTTCTGTCAATTGTAATTCAAGTTCTGTAATCCGCTTCTTCAGGCCATTTATCTCAGCCTGTGATCTTTGTGTGTTCACACTCAACTCGTATTTCAATTGGTCCAAAGCAATTTGCTTTTTCTGAGGCTGGAATTAGCAAGAAAGACATTTTATCAATCAGTGTCATATAGGAATACTTACAACTAGTTGATAATCTTAGCAGTGATTGATTGATTTTAACAGCATGTCACCCTGTTTAGGGTTGTGACACTATGAGGTGGGGTGTGCAAAGCTGACGATCTTTTTGTTTGTTTTGGCGCGAAACCAAACAAAGGCCTGAGCCCGCGATCTTCGACGTGACCGGAAGTGGGTAAGGGAATGCGTCAGAGAGTTGGAAGAAGGAACGCAGAGAAGGAGTGAGCGAAGGGAGACGCAGAAGGGCAGCAGAAGAGACCAGTCGGCATGAGATAGGGTCCAGGAGCAGTGAGGGAAGACCAGTCAAGATGAGTCAGCATTCCTCGTGGCTTGTAGAAATTTCGCAAAAAAAAACTACACATCATCGATAGTCTACAGATGCACAAGGAATGCAGAGTGTCACAACTTAACCTTCTCGCACTTGAGTTAACCCAAGCTCATATTGTTCGTTTGTTCTTTGTTCTTTTTCTCCCATTCCCTTGATTGTATTTTTTGTGGCCATAAAGAAATGTGTGATACCCCTATCAGAACCACTAGATGATTCACTGGCCAAGATTGAAATGGTTTAAAGAAGTTGATGTAACCGGGGGGCCAAGGGGATATTGTCACAGGGTTATTTTATGGCAAGACATTAGGAAATTGCATTTATATGTTTAATGTTTAAACACCTTTTCTTTTCCAATGAATGGTATTTCTATGTCTAACAAGAAAAAGCTTAAAACATTAAACATAGAATTTTGAGTTGTTGTAACATATTGGCCCCCGACCCAGCCATCAATCAAGAAACAGGTGCATCCGGTCGAAGATATTAAAGATATCACCTTGACCTGTGGACGGGTTGAAATCAGTTCAATTGTGACACCCACGGGAAGCAGGTGGGTATCAAACAATTATATAACCGGTGCCACAGACAGTTTGAGTTAGTTGGAGTTCAAGGCAGGCAGAGTTCAGTTTGAGGCAGTGAGTTCCAGTCATTGTTGGAGATAAGATGCCATAGTAAGAGCCAGCGCCAGACAGAGGTAATTACAATTGGAGAACTAAATAAAACAATAAAACAACGAAGAACCTTTTCGTCCGGCTCTTTTCAAGTATTAAATACTGGAAATTTGATAAAAACAGTGTATATATATATATATATATATATATAATATATAATAAGGATGGCCAGATAGAGGGGGAGAAAAAAAATTCATAGAAATATAAATCACCTCTAGAAATTTAAGATGGGATTTATTTCTAGCTCTATGCAGGACAGAAAAACAATCATCTTCATAACGAGTTCTGCAACTATTTATAGTGAGCAAATGCTCACCAATTGCCGAAGCCATTGCTTGAGAATGCCCAGATGTTAATCAGCCTGACAAAAGAGATCTGGGTATATGCTGCCTCACCCTAACTTCAAGACGTTGACAAGTCATACATATATATGTCGAATTGCATCGACAAACAAATTAGACAGCTTGTCCTTGTTCGTAGAATTAAAGGCCGGCCTCAAAGTGAATATTGAATATATTAAATATATATATATATATATAATAAATAATAATTTTTATTATTATTATTATATAATATCTCTTTCACAGATATTGAGCACTCTCCAAATTATACCGCATTTGGTCTGCCATAAATCCACCAAGTGAGATAATGACAACCATACATTGTTATAATATATATATATATATATATATCATTAAGAAAATTCAATTGATATAATTCGTTATAAACTTATTCACCAGCTAGTTAACTAGTTCTTCAGATGGGATTTGAACAGAAATGCATTTCTTTTTAACCATTACATGTGAATTTTTAAAAATTTCTATATATATTAATTAGGTGTGCACTGGGCACTCTATTTGGATTATTCGCAGACTTTAATGATTTAGTGTATATATATAAACAAAGTATTGAATTTTAGGTAAACATAATGTGTTTGTTTACTTGTTCTGTAGAGACTTTTAAATTTTCCTCCAAGAATGTAATTCGGACTTGTTGCTTCCTAGCATGTGCCAGTAATTCTGTTTTCTCTTTCTTCAAATCACCTGGAAAATAGAATTCACAAATAAAGATACAAATAAAAAACAAAAAACAAAATACAGGCAAAGTCATTTTGAGGATAATGTCCAGTTTACAGCTTTTATTTACTAACTGTAGAGTAAATTAATTTGGGTTCATTATAATAAATTAAGACGCATAATAATATATTCGGGTGCATAATAATAAATTGTTGTTGTTGTTGGCGACTGTAGTTAAGGGCGACTATGGTCAAGGGTGACCAGAAAGCTCCCTTTTCAATAGCTACTACACTAAAATGTAGGGGAGGGTGCTACTCTTTTCCCTGGATTGCTCCATTTTACCCTTGATATATACCTTATATTGCTGAATGTTAAGCAAGGTTGTATCAAGTACCATTTTTAAAGTCTTTAGTATGACGTGACCTGGGATTGAACTCAGGTCTCCCGGACCATTGGCGAACACTCTAACCAATAGGCCAATGCATAATGATAAATTAGAATGCACAATAATATTCAGCAACTTGGTGTAACTAAAAAAGGCTAGGTCAGTGTGATTAAAAGAGTTACCAATTATATTTGTAACATGGTGTGAATCGTATATATATAAAAAAAAAAGCAACAATAAGACGGACTGAAACAAGTAACATAATTATTAATGTATAAGATGAACTTTTTCCAAATTTTTATGTCCAAAATTGAATGGCATGTATTATCATCATCATCATCATGTCGTGCTGGTAGCACGGATATCCCTGACCCTCTGTCGCCACTCCTCCCTATCGTTCATCGCCCTAGGCAGGTCTTCAGGACAACATCCCGTATCCTCACATAGCTGCTGAATGTATGTTCGTGCTAGTCGTCCTGCTTTTGCACGGCCATGTGTTGGGGTCCATAAGAGAACATCTCTTATGAGTTCGTCCCTGCTTCTCCAGCAGTGTCTTTTATGTCTGGTTTGTCTAACTTGAATAGTTTTCGTGATAGGAGGCAGGTGGCCGTACAGTTGGTGTCTTGTGGGGTGTTGCCGCCAGGACTTGTTCAAGATTGCTCGTAGCATTCTTGTGTAATTGCCGTCTAGCTTCTTCTCCAGCCGTTTTGTTAGCGTCCATGTAGTGCACCCATATAGCAGTATCGATGTGACCGCTGCCTGGAAGAAACTGCGTTTCATTTTATCGGTTAGGTCTGATTTCTATATAATCAATAGCCTATTGATAGCTGTCCATGCTTTCGTTAACCTCGTGTCGATGTCCTTTTCGGTTGATGCGATGCTGCTTTTTCTAGCCATGTGCATTGTCATATTTGGATGGCATGACTGAAAGTAAGTTATATCTAGGGTCCAAACTAACTAATCTTTTACAAAAACTTGTTTTATACTGTTACAGAGAAAGTGTCACTGGAACGTGTGTTTGTTTATAATTTGTTTTTTCTACAGTGAATTTAATTTCGCATTTTGTATTTGCCCAAAACACTGTGTAAATTTTGAATTTCAAAACATTTTATGAGCAACATAAATTCTTATTTTTAGTCGATACAAACCAGAAAAAAAAAATTGAAGAAATGTTAAATTTAGTATCAATTTAACTGCAATAAATTCCAAAATGTCAATGCGTATTATATACAAGGGATATTTTTCCCAGAATTTTGAAGCCAAAAGTTAGGGGTGAGTATTATACATGAATACATGATTAATTACAATAACAAAATAATCGTAATAATGAAGAGTACTCATTAGTCTAGAGGGTAGAGTGTTCGCCAATGACCTGGGAGACCTGGGTTCAATCCTAGGTCACATCACACCAAAGACTTTAAAAATAGTTCTAGTTGGTTTCAGAAGTCTAGTTGAAGAGGAATCAACCTATTGGGCGCTAGTCAACTCACTTAACTTGCAAAATGAACCGATGGATGTTTACCAATCAGACATCAGCAAAATGCTGTGGTTTTCCACTTCAAACTTAGTCTCTTTTATGTTCCTCAAATCTCGCCACTTCATGGAGGTTTATCTCATTCTCCTCCATAAAACAAGTCACACACCTCTTGCATCCTTTTCTTCTAGTTTCCGCGTGCCGGTAGCAGAGAGAGCACACCTTCTGTTTCTTCGAGGTAAGATTGTTCGTGGCATTACTACTACAATAGTATTTGACACCTCCTTGCTTAACACTCAGCAATATAAGGTATGTCTCAAGGGTCAAGTGCAGCAATCCAGGGAAAGAAGCAGCGCCCTCCCCTACACCTCAGTGTAGTAGCTATCGAAAAGGAAGCCTTCTAGTCATTCTTGAATACGGTCGCCAACTTCACTTTACTTTTTATATCAACCCAGAATGTAATAAAAAAGCTGCTTAAGTGTCCATTAATCCCCTCTCTTTATTGAGGTTTTGTTAAGGTTGCTAATTAAAGTAACAGCTTTTTGTTGCTAAGAACCGGGGGTGGGTGGGCAGTAAGGTAGTTATCTAGACAGTGGTTTGCCAAAGTGCTCACTCATCCACTGTTTTTTTTTTTATAAGCCTTGACAAGGTTGCTAACTGAAGTAACAGCTTTTTACTACTATGACCTGCAAAAGTAAGGTAGCTGATTACATTTTCATTGTTGGAAACAGTTACATTAAACCAGCAATTCTTCATCAACAATCATAGTACCACAAGAATAATTTATTATGATCCTAATATTGTTGATTTTTAATTAAAGAATTTTCATTATTAGTGTTTTATTACTAGTTTTACACTGTTATTATCATTGATTTGGTTTATATACAATTGTCCTAATAGGTAGAGTGTTTGCCAATGGTCTGGAAGATTTGGGCTTAATCCCAGGTCGTGTCATACCAAAGACTCAAAAAATAGTACTTGATGCTCCCTTGCTTAACACTCAGTATTATAAGGTACAGATCAAGGGTAAAGTGGTGCAATCAAGGAAAAGGAGTAGTGCCCTGCCCTACACTTTGGTGTGGTAGCTATTGGAAAGGAAGCCTTCAGGTCACCCTCGACTACAGTCGCCAAATTTACAATAAAAGCTGTAAACACATTATGTTGATAACTTTTTTAAATGCGCCTAAGCTCATTCCTTTGCACACAGTTAAATGGTTCCAAGTATTGTAATGTATCACTAACAATTCATTTAAACATCAGTCATTTGTTTACACACAGCTAAATGATCAAACAGTTCTATTTCTAACAATTCAATTTAGCAAAAGTTAACAAAGTTAAATGGTTCCAAGAATTGCAATGTATCACTAACAATTCATTTAAACATCAGTCATTTGTTTACACACAGCTAAACTATCAAACAGTTCTATTTCTAACAATTCAATTTAGCAAAAGTCAATGAAGTTAAATGGTTCCAAGTATTGCAATGTATCACTAACAATTCATTTAAACGTCAACTATTTCTTTACACACAGCTAAATGATCAAACAGTTCTATTTCTAACAATTCAATTTAGCATAAGTCAACAAACTTAAATGGTTCCAAGTATTACTATGTATTACAAACATCGGTTAAAGTTCCTGTCTATCTCATGGGGGGGGTGTCCTCGTGGTGTAATGGTTAAAACGATGGATTGCGGAATCTTAGTAAGCGAGTTTGAACTCCAGTCGCGCTATTACATTCACTTTTGGACAAATACCCTTGGGATAGGTATGAACCCCCTTATCCGTCTAGCAATGGGTTATATAGTACCACAACTGTTCATCTAGAAGGATGGCTTTGGCATCAAATAACCTACGAGGGTTGATATGCCATTAAACAAAGAAACCAAACCAAATCTATCTCATGGAAACAAGTAATTCCTTTGTTTATCTCTCTCGTTTCAGGGCAACTACTGTAAAAAGTGTAGGTGCAATAAATTTTTGTATCAAGAAACCAACTGAGCCGTTTTGTGTCATGTTGAAAGGGTAATGATACTCCCACATTCTGTTTGGTGCTGTAGCATAACATAGGAGCAAAATACTCTGAATTCAAATCAGCTTTACTTTGCTTAAAAATTGACTATGTGTCACACCTTACTCATGGGGGAGGGATTGAGTAAATACATTCTTCAATTTAAAATTGACCTTGTGTCAAACTCTACTCATGGGAGAGGGGTTGAGTAAATATATACTCAACTTTAAAATTGACCTTGTGTCATCCCCTCCTCATGGTAGAGGAATTTGGTAAATAAATACTCCTCTTAAAAATTGATTTTGTCTCATACCCTGCCCATGGTGGAGGGGTTGAGTAAATAAATACTCCTCTTAAAAGTTGGCCTTGTGTCACACCCTGCTTATGGTGGAGGGGGGTTTGTAAATATATACTCCACTTTAAAATTGATGTTGAGTCACACCCTGCTCATGGTGGTACTATCTGACCCATAGCTGGGGGATAAGAGGATACATGCCTTTCCTAAGGGTATTAGTCCAAAAGTGAATGCAATAACTTGCTTACTTTGATGGTGTGGTGGCTGTTCAGCATGTTAGTCATCACACCAGTTCCTACGACCCAATTGTAATAAATTGTGCGACATTTCCGCAATCCATTTTGATCACAACTTACCTAAAGCCTGATTAAGTGATTGGATATGTGTTCGAATGACTGTGTTGTCAGAGAGGTTTGCAATTTGATCTGGATTCACCTCACCAGGCAGTTTGATGTCAAGTGGTGCATCTCTGCCTACATCGGACAGGTTCTGTTTGAGCATCCGATTCTCTTTCTTTAATTCCTTTAAGGAATTTTCCAAAGATTGCACATATTCTTAAATAGAATTAAAAAAATCAAATAAAAAAAATGCAAATAAGTGCTTGAAAATGTATCAATATTCTGTTATATATATCATGTGAGAAAGAAAAAGTCATGGAATAAGGATTATAATTTTGATGTCTGGTTAGAACATTTTCCCTTTAATATCTGTTTTGTATGGTTAAAAAAGAAGATAAAGATTTGGTTCGGCAAGCTTGAAGGACACACAAGAACGGTTCAGAATACATTATCAAAAAGGATCATAATTTTGATTTCTAATTTGGATATTTTCACAGTAATATCTACTTTATATGGTTAAAAAAAAAAGATAAAGATTTGGTTTGGCAAGTTTGATGGAAACAAAGGAACGGTTCAGAATATTTACGTTATCAAAAAGGATCATAATTTTGATTTCTAATTTGGATATTTTCTCAATAATATCTACTTTATATGGCTAAAAAAAAAAGATAAAGATTTGGTTTGACAAGTTTGATGGAAACAAAGGAACGGTTCAGAATATTTACGTTATCAAAAAGGATCATAATTTTGATTTCTAGTTTGGATATTTTCACTATAATATCTACTTTATATGGTTAAACAAGAAGATAAAGATTTGGTTTGGCAAGCTTGAAGGACACAAAGGAATGGTTCAGAAAACTTACGTTATCAAAAAGGATCATAATTTTGATTTCTAGTTTGGATATTTTCAGCCACAGATCTACTTTATATTATTGAACATATGAGGAACGTCCAAAAAGTTCTAAGCCTTAAGCAAAATAAAGAGCCATAATTGAATATTTTTGTTATAAAACTAAGAAAACTAATTCTGATTTTGGTCTTAATTTATGTGCAGGTTAGGCTCAGTCAAACGTGAGAAGGGAGTGAGGAATGTAAAATCTAGGTGAGGCTTAGAGCTTTCTGAATAAACCTTATATACATATATATATATATATATATATATGTATGTGTGTGTGCATATATATATATATATATATATATATTTAATATAATTTATATTTAAATCAATATAATTTTATTATATATATATATATACATGTATATATATATCATTATGTAAATGAACAAATATGAAAAAAACAAGTATTCAGAGGATGATTTTCTTTAGAGTTACCAATGTTAATTGTTTCGGTTCTTAGATTAAACCTTTATCAGGGCATTTGAATATGGGATGTATCTTCAGAATTATGCTCAATTTAAGTTTTTATTTTTTAAATGAAATGAAAAAGAGACAGCTTTTAACATTCTATTTCCGTGAGCGGCATTTTGTATCAACGATGTAGTGTTCAAAATTTTTCTGAAAACAAAAAAAAAATCTGTACACACATATACACACACATATATATATATATATATATATAATCAGGACTTAAGTCCTGGCAGCAACACCCCACAAGACACCAACTGTACGGCCACCTGCCCCCTATCACGAAAACTATTCAAGTTAGGCGAACCAGACATGCAGGACATTGCTGGAGAAGCAGAGATGAACTCATAAGAGATGTACTCTTATGGATCCCCACACACGGCCGCGCAAAAGCAGGACGACCAGCACGAACGTACATTCAGCAGCTATGTGAGGATACAGGTTGTTGTCCTGAAGACCTACCTAGGGCGATGAACGATAGGGAGGAGTGGCGAGAGAGGGTCAGGGATATCCGTGCTGCCAGCACGATATGATGATGATGATGATATATAATCAATGAAACCAAACTATTTCAAATAAGAGATTTTATAATTCTTTAGTCCTAATTTGACTAAATAAAGATATAAGCTGAAAAAGCCAGTTTTAATAGTGTAATCAAAATGATAAAATTATATATTAACAAAACAAAAAAATCACCTTCTGAAAGACTTGGTATTTTCTTTTCAGTGTTATCTGTCTCAGTATTCTTTTGGGGTGATTCTTGCTGTGTTTTTTCAATTTCAGACATTTGTTGCCGCATTTCTTTTATCACTGAACGCAGATTTGAATTCTGCTCCCGCAGCGACAACAGTTCCTCAGTAGAATTGGCATTTACTTCCAAGTTACAAGAGGGAACCTACAAGAACCAGAAAAAAAGAACAGTCAATAGCCCTGTTTAAAAATGTTATATTCATGTATGACAGTGTAGACAAGGGTACAGAGAGTGGAAGAGAAGCAACTTGCTGACCAGGAATGTAATGCTATCTGCTTGATAGCAGGGGTGCAAGAAATGGTAATAAACAACAATAGAATCAACAAATCTTTATTACTTATATTAGTTCAGATGTTGCATACTGATCCTTGACTGAACTGTCAATCAGAGATTTCTCTGCACAGGATGCACCTGTGTAAATAAGCAGACACAGTCTCATAGTTGAAAGGGAATTGTGGGCATTGTGAAATGATATATGCAGATGCCTGCGTGAGATACAGGCAGTCACAGCTAGCAGCCAGAAAAGAATCGTTCAGTTACGGAGCACACCAGCAAGTGGCTGGGCACCCTGCTGGGGCAGTGGCCAACAGTGAGCTTCCAGTTGAGTACTTCCTGGGCAAAAACCAGAAGAAATGTTAAGTGGGGCCCTAAATAATTCAGTTTAGCATAAATCATTTGTTTGCACATAGTTTAAATGTCAAACTTCTATTCAACCCATAGATAGAACCTTATCAGCTGCTACCACACCCGGCTAGAGTTGACCTGGGTACAATAGCAATGAAGAGATACTCCAGATTACCCAAAACTGGAGCCTCACCATCAGATTGTTTTATGTCATATCCAGGACACTTGTTGGACAAGGGAGGGTTTTACCCCTCTGCAGAGATGCAGTTGGTGTAATCTTCAGCCCCAGCTGACTGGTTTGTAAAAGTGAGTGTTGTACACAAATAGTTACAGTAATTGAAGAAAAAAATTATAAATTCTCTGGACAAAAATACTAGTAAAAGTTGGCAACCATAGTTGAGGGCGACCAGAAGGGTCCCTTTTCAAGAACTACAACACCGAGGTGTCGGGGTACTATTTACCAACCCCTCCGCTCGGGCAGGATATGACATAAGGTCAAATTTAAGCGGAGTTTAACAGGTTTGAATTCAGAGTTTTCCTTCTCCTAGACTAGTTGCCTAACCATGGCTGAAGAACCTAGTCTGTCCTACTATTTACCCATAGCTGGAGGGAGAATAATTGGATTCATACCTTTCCCAAGGGTATTAGTGCTATGTGAAATGCAATCAGTCTCGTCCAGGATTTGAACTCGTATCGCCGTGTTCATTTCCTACGGCGATAACGACTACACCACGGGCACCTCCACCGAGGTGTAGGGGAGGACGCAACTCCTTTCCCGGGATTGCTCCACTTTACCCTCGATATGTACCTTATATTGCTGAGTGTTAAGCAAGGAGGTATCAAGTACCATCTTAAAAGTCTTTGGTATTATGATGTCAAATTTACTAAAATCCCAAAACGGGACTTTATTTTTTACACATGTGAAGACGGGGCAGACTGGCACTTGATCCCTTGTAGAATAAGTCCTCGTTCAGAGTCCTTTCTCGGGCATGTAGGAACTGGCATATTATGTGGGGGTTAATTTATGGCTAGACTGACCGCCGTTGGTAAGGGGTTTCCAAATTTCACACTATACACACACCCACCAAGGCCACTAGTTCTTCCTCCCCTAGAACAATGGAAAATATGGACCTCTAGGTTTAGAAGTAATATTAATTATAGTAGTTGACAACTCTGGTTTCCCGTGTGATATTTTAAAAAGAATTCAAATAGGACTAATTAAGCGAGGATAAGGCAAATAGAGGCTGAAATAGAAACATGAAATAACAACTGGGTAGCAAATGATACAAATAACAACTTCAACACGTGGGAACATGAAAATATGTCAATTTATTTTACTACACACGCTGATACACAAATTCAACACGTCGGCGATATCATTAACGGATAGTACATAAACATAAATGTCTTTCTTTTCTATTCTTTTCTTTCTTCTTTAGTCTTTCCTCAAATTGAGAGAGAGAGAGGATATATAATTGGGCATAGGGAGAAACAGTCTCAAAGTTTACTTATCTTATTCTGATGGATTCCTTTGGAGAATATTTCCTCTTTTACGGGCTAACAGACTTTAGGTTATTTTTAGTCCTGGCTTGATGATATGGCTCCTTCTTGTCCAAGATACTTTTCATCTTCCTTTACCCGGAGTCTTGGCTTTTGATTCGTTCGCCACAAACTCTGTCCAAAGAACTGATTTTCTTCTTCCCTACTTCTGCTGACGGAAGGAGCTTCCACTTCCGCCTTAGGGTTCTAGCCAATCATTTTGGCTTCTATCTTCTTCCTTCCCCTGGTCAGGTGATTCGAGTGAGGTCCAGATAGCCTGACCCACATTCTTTACTTTCTCCGACAGGCCATGAGGAACTGACCCATATTACTATCATGTCTTAACGGTCATTCTTTTGGGTGGCCTGCTAACTCAAACACGGAGGGGTAGGGGACATTCTTTATCTCTCCTCTCTCAGTGGGAGATCACGTGACAGTATGATATGACCTGGAATTGAACCCAGGTCTCCTGGACCATTGGCGAACACTTTACATAAGTCAAAAGTTTTGCAATATTTTGGTACATGTTAGTAGTATTGGGGTAGTTGGTACGCAAACATGTTGTGCATTGCTTCCTTTTGTGTGTGATTTGAAAGTGATACAAACGAACGTGGTTTAATAGAGGAACTTATATTTTATGATTTCAAACTAGGCCATTTGCTATTCAAAAGAGGGAAGTGCAGTTGATCAGAGTACAGAACCAAGATAGTTGAAGAAATTTACAAGAACCTCAATGACCAGTCAAAGTTAATTAAGCTAAAAAAGCATGAATTACAAGGCTGTGTACCAAGAAAATCTGGCAAGTAGCAGTCAGAAAATACCAGGTGGGAATGCTATCTTACAGTCTCGTGTGGTCCATCATCTTTGCAGCTTCAGAACTGTCGAATCACACCTCATGTTACTAAAATATTGAAAAGCTTTTGACATCCGAGTAAATACAATAAAAAAGTGGCAAAAACATATTAAAAAAATAAAGTAAGTAAAGTTGGTGACCATCGTCGAGGGCGACCCGAAGCTACAACACTGAGGTGTAGGGGAGGGTGTTACTCGTCACGCAATAAATAAAAGTCTGCCATAAATAAAAAATTAATTCTCAGGGTGTTACTCCTTTCCCTGGATTGCACCCTTGATACGTACCTTATATTGCTGAGTGTTAAGCAAGGAGGTATCAAGTACCATTTTTAAAGTCTTTGGTATGACACGACCTGGGATTGAACCCAGGTCTCCCACTAGACTAATGATAGAATTCTATAAAAATAAGATTTTCATATTGATTTATAAAGGGTGCAGAAGCAAAATATAGAATAATGTTTAAAACATTTTTTTTTAGTCTAATTAGTCCAATTTTTTAAAAAACATGATAAATATGAATTTTTATGATTAGCCTTATTATTTAAGTACTTTTTCATTAAAATTTAGCCCAATATGAGTGAGCAAGAAAAGAAATGACAAAGAATCTATGATTTGCTTAACACTGAAACAAAGCCCAAAAAAATTTCTGAAATAATTTGTGTTTCTTTATGGCCTCCATCAAGCCCAGACCGTAACCCACTCGATTACGCTATATGGGGTGTTTTAGAAAACAAAATGAATGCAACTTCCCATCCAAATATTGGTTTGCTTAAGACTGTTATTGAGAAGGAATGGAATAAAATGTCTAAAGAATTTATTTTGCAAACATGCAAATCATTTCAAAGGCGTCTTGATAAAATAATTGAAAAAATGGTGAGCATATTGTATAAATTTACTGATTTGTGTCTATCTTCTTATTTTGTTGTTTATAATCGAAAATTAAAATTAATTTTGTTTTGTAATAGAGTTGTTGGTTATTATACTAGAATATTCCTAATTTTGCTTCTGCACCCTGTAATTTCTTTTTCAAAATGTTGAATGAGATTCTTGACTGATGATTTTTATCTGCTAATAATTCCAAATGCTGTACCTTGTCTTGTTCAGGAATTTCAATATTATATGAAGAAAGAATTTCATATGCTCTGTTTCTTTCCAGTTCCATGGTTCGAAGAAGCTGACCTCGCTGCTCTAATTTTCGTGTTTGCTCTTTCACAGATGATAATGCCTTAAAAAAAAATGAATACAATTTGGAACAAGATATTACATGATAAGAAATAAGTTTGGAAAAAGACAAAAATAATTAAAAAAATGAATAGATTTTGATCAATACAATCAGTCAGAAAGACCACTGGGGTTGTAGAATATGCTGACTACATGTCTGCAGTGTCATATCCAGGATATGACAGTAAATTGTCTGATGGTGAGGCTCCAGTCCTGGAGCTTTAAGGAATGTGGAATACTCCTTCATAGCCTATATTCCTGAGACGAGGTATCATCTACATTATTTACATTTTTCGGACTATTTTCCACATCTTTGTCGCCATGTTTATCACAACGATGAAGGCAGTGGAGAACTTTCAGAGGGGAAATTAACAGGAGATAACTGAAAACTGACATCCATTAAACATGGCTCGTGGAACTAGAACAGTCTACCCCGGTAAGCGAAATAAAGGGTTAAGTTCGATATTCCACCCACCTGAAGAAGGCCGAAGCATACAACAACCGAAATGTTGTGATAAACATGGCGACAAAGATGAGGACAATAGTCCAAAAAATGTTAATAATGTCCTTCATTGCCATTACTCCTAGGTTCACTCTAACCCAGAGTGGTAATACCTGTTAGGGTCCCTTCTAGAGGTCAAACAGAACTATTCATTTATTTTCTATACTTGGAACCATTTCATTGTCTGCAAATGAATGAATAATGCTGAAAAGAATTGATAGTGTTGAATAGAAATACTTGAAAATGTGTACAAAGAAATCATTTAAATGTGAACAAACATACGATCTCTGGCTCATTTAAAAATAAAGTTACCTTCAAACTATTTGTTTACAAAGTATATATATATATATATATACCAGCTTATTGGCTTAGTTGGTCAAGTGTTTGCCAATGACCCAGGAGATCAGGATTCAATCCCAGGTCGAGTCATACTAAAGACTAATAAAATGGTACTTGATGCCACCTTGCTTAACACTCAGCATTATAAGGTACGGATCAAGGGTAAAGTGGAGCAATCTAGAGAAAGGAGTAGTGCTCTCCCCTACACCTCAGTGCTGTAGCTAATGAAAAGGGAGCCTTTGGGTCGTCCTTTACTATGGTCACCAGAACTAATTCCTGCTGTAATGTAATTGTCTCCCTCTTTGCTACTTATTTCTCCTTCCCTTCCAAGTTATTAGTAATCTGGTGAAAAAAAAAAAAAAAAAAATTTCCATATCCCCGAGAAATGAAGGCAATGTGCACATAAAAATTCAGCAAGTCAGACAATTCTAAAAGATTAAGCAGAATTTCGTCCCTTGACAGAGTTATGTCCCTTAGATTTTCCATGTTTCCAGTTCATAAATATGATCCTTCAAAATCAAATTTTTATTAAACTCTAAAATTTTATAAAAACATTTGCCAAATAATTTAGACCTTTTCTCAAAACTACCAGTTTTTGTCCACTTTCATCCAGTGTAATTTTTCCCTATTTTTAAGCCTAAAATAAGTAGAGTGTTCACCAGTGGTCCTTCTTTTAGATTGGTTGGCATACCAGGGTTAAAGAACTCATTCTGCCCTACTATTTACTTATAGTGGGAGGAAGAATAGTTGAATTTATATTTCCCCTACAGCACAATGTGAAATGCAAACAGCCTCATCCAGGGTTTGAACTCGGGTGCCATGTCAATTTCCTATGACTATAACCATTATACCAATTATGCCTCCAATATTATATGTATGGGTTGATTGCAAATTTATTAAAGTATTGCTGTCATTTTTTGATAACACAGATAAAGAATATTTGATATCATTCTGAAGAAAAGGTGGGGGGTCTTCATGGTGTGATGGTTAAAGTGATGGACTGCAGAATCGTAGTACGTGAATTTGAACCCCAGTCAAGCTATTACGTTCACTTTCAGACAAATACCCCTGGGAAAGGTATGAACCCCCTTATCCTCCCAGCTATGGGTTAAATAATACCACTACTGTTCTTCTAGAAGGATGGCTTTGACATTAAATAACCTACAAAGGTTGATATGCCATTAAACAAAAGAAACCAAACCAAACCAAACCAAACCAAACAAAAAAAAAAGGTCCACAAAATGAAGATGTGTTTAATATACCTCATCTCTGGCTTTAGTTAATTTTTGAACTAAAAACTCAGATTTCTGGAAACCATCTCTCTCTGCAGACTCGTATCGCTTTTGCCAATCAAGGTTGAGTTGGGATTTACTTTGCTCCAAAGCAGCCTCTCGTTCTATCGCAGCATTCATGTCTTTCTGGTACCTTAAAAGAAAAAAAAAAAAAAATTACAGCCCATCGCACAAGGCTTCTTTCTAAATTTCTGCAAATTTTTACTAACTGAAGGTCAGCTGAAAAGTTCATAGGCTGAGCAATGTACTCTCAAGAAATCTGACCAAAAATGGTTTATTTTTCAACATAGTCCCCTCCTTGTGGTCCACACATTTCTTCCATCAGCAATGCAATCACTGGATCCCACTGGTCAAACAAGTTATCAATGGTAGATATTTCTTTACCACCTGAACTTTTCAGCCCTGTGTTCCTCGAGAGGTAAAATTTCTGTTATTTTCCTGTGTTTTGAGCAAATCTGACCATCAGAACAGTTGGTTTGATTTAGTTTAGTTGTGTTTTAAGGGAAAATTCTTGTGGCCAAAACAGGTGGTAGGGCCAAAACAGGTGGTAATTATGATTTTTTTTTAATTACCCCGTTCTACTCAATGCTAAATCTAATCCTACTTCGAACATTATTTCAATGTCATCGGGCAGTTATCTAGCTGTTAGTAGCACACACACACACATACAAATTTCTCATGCAAAACAGCAGCAGAAAAAGATTTGAAAAAAAAAACCAGAAGAAAAATTAATACCTCCAAAACAGCTCATTGGCAATGATTTGTGTATAGGTGAAAAAATCTTAGATATCAAAGATAAGATAGGTGTCATAGTAAAATAATATGTAATTTTCAACATAATGTTGAAATTTTACAGGTTTACAAATAAAAATAGAGGACCTTTAAATAGAGAAACTGAATAGTCATCAGTTCACACCTTCATTGTAGGAGAAATCTCCATGGCAAAATGGTTAACAGGTTGTACTACAAGATTGTAGTAAGCGGGTTTGAACTGCAGTCACACTATAACATTCACTTTTGGACTAATACTCTTTTGAAAAGGTATGAACCCCCTTATTCTCCTAGTTATGGGTTAAATAGTACCACTGCAGTTCTTATTCAAGGATGGCTTTGGAATTAGATAAACAGTGAAGATTGATATGCCATTAAAAACAGAAACCTTCATTATGGAATTATTACACAGAGATTTGGTTTTTATTTGTTTAATGGCATATCAACCTTTGTGGGTTATTTGAGGCCAAAGCTATCTTTGCAGAAGGGCAGTAGTGGTAGCATTTAACCCACAGCTGGTGGTGGGGAGATAAGGAAGTTCATATCTTTCTCAAGAGTATTAGTTTGAAAATGAACGTAATAGCCCAACTGGAGTTTGAACTCACTTACTTTGAGTTTGCAGTTAAGCAAGTTAGCTACAACACCATGGGGACTCCTCTGCAATAGAGAGAAAGTGTGAACCAAACCAAACAATAAATTGACTGCAAATAAAAATCATGATCGAGGAGAACAAGATATTCTATTCCAAATGCACTTGCTCATTGAGTATCCCCTATAGAGAATATCCTAAGGAGTATGCCCTATAGAGTATACCCTAAGGAGTATGCCCTATAGACTATATCTTAAGGAGTATGCCTTATAGAGAATACCCTAAGGAGTATGCCCTATAGAGTATATCTTAAGGAGTATCCCCTATAGAGAATACCCTAAGGAGTATGCCTTATAGAGAATACCCTAAGGAGTATGCCCTATAGAGAATACCCTCATTGAGTTTGCCCTAAGGAGTATACCCTATAGAGTATATCTTAAGGAGTATGTCCTATAGAGTATATCTTAAGGAATATGCCCTATACAGAATACCCTAAGGAGTATACCCTATAGAGTATATCCTAAGGAGTATGCCCTATACAGAATACCCTAAGGAGTATGTCCTATAGAGTATATCTTAAGGAATATGCCCTATACAGAATACCCTTAGGAGTATGCCCTATAGAGAATACACTCATTGAGTTTGCCCTATTGAGAATACCGTAAGGAGTATGCCCTATAGAGAATACTCTAAAGAGCATGCCCTAAAAAGTATACCCTATAGAATATGCTGACTGAATCCCTTACAGACAGGTAAAATCCCTCTAAAAATAACTATGTGGTGGTGTTCTGGGTATAATACTAAAGAGCATTTGTTGAGTTTGGGAACACTGTGAAGAGTATGGAGTGACCCCATTTGTGGCCATTACTTCCAGGCCCACTCTGACCAGGAGTGGTAGTACCTGTTAGGGTCTCATCTAAAGTCTATATTAGAGAGAATACTTGAAACCATATGACCATGTGCAAATTTTTATTATTACATAGGAATACTTGAAACCATATAACTGTACATTAACTATTTGTAAAGAGAAAGAGAACAAGCACTGCCTTATCTGATGTGGCATACAGGCAGGGTATTTTTTCCAATGTGCCAATATTTGTTCCATATTTGGGCCATGTTACTATTTGTTGTGATATGTGAAACTGGAAACTCGATATGTACCAGCAGTTGATGACTTGCACACCAGCACTGGTATGGGTATCACCATTTTGAGTAAGACTGCTATAGAGTATGCTGGTTGCATCTCTTGCAGAGGGGTAAGTCCCCTCTAAAAAAAAAGTGGGGACTGTTCTGGATATAACGTAAGTATTAACAAGTATTTTATTTTAATTTAGTTTGGTTTGGTTGGATTTTATGGCATATCAACCATTGTAGGTTAATTAATGCCAAATCCTCTTTATACATATATATTGAATATAATTTGGTTTGGTTTGGTTGGGTTTTATGGCATATCAACCATTGTAGGTTATTTAATGACAAATACATAGATACATATATATTAAATATATATGATTTGGTTTGGTTGGGTTTTATGGCATATCAACCATTATAGGTTAATTAATGCCAAATCCTCTTTATACATGTATATATTAAATATATATTATTTGGTTTGGTTGGGTTTTATGGCATATCAACCATTGTAGGTTATTTAATGCCAAAACATCTTTATATATATGTATTAAATATATATGATTTGGTTTGGTTGGGTTTTATGGCATATCAACCATTGTAGGTTATTTAATGCCAAAATATCTTTATATATATGTATTAAATATATATGATTTGGTTTGGTTGGGTTTTATGGCATATCAACCATTGTAGGTTATTTAATGCCAAATCCTCTTTATACATATATATATTAAATATATATTATTTGGTTTGGTTGGGTTTTATGGCATATCAACTATTGCCGGTTATTTAATGCCAATCTTCTTTATACATATATACTAAATATATATGATTTGGTTTGGTTGGGTTTTATGGCATATCAACCATTGTATGTTATTTAATGCCAAATCCTCTTTATACATATATATTAAATATATATGATTTCGTTTGGTTTGATTTTATGGCATATCAACCATTATAGATTATTTAATGCCAAATCCTCTTTATACATATATATTAAATATATATGGTTTGGTTTGGTAGGGTTTTATGGAATATCAACCATTGTAGGTTATTTAATGCCTAAAGTTAGGGGTGCGTATTATGTACAAGATTTGTTTCTAGATTTTCTTAGTCCAAAGTTAGTGGTGTGTATTATACATAAGTGTGTTTTATACACAGATAATTACAACAAATATGGCATACAAAAACTGATTTTCTTACCTTTCAATAGTGTTTTTTAATTCCTGAATGTAAACATTCATTTTTGATTTTTCCTCTTTAATTTCTTGCATTTCAAGTTCTTGTCTCACATAAACCTGTGACGATATCTTCTTTTGAGATTGCATTTCATTGTTGCAATTTTCTATTTCTTTTTGAAACCTACAACATCAGCAGCAGTAAATAAAAAAAATCTTAGAAAAGAAAAAAATGAAAACAAAACAATTCATACAAAAGTGGGCGGAAAAAATAAATATGATTTAATATCTGATTTGATGATTTTTTCAACCAATCAGATCTAAGCACTGCAACACCAATGAAAGAAGTGTGTGGGCCACAATGTGAGGGACTATACTGAAAAATAAATCTCATTTGGTCATATTAGATGAGAATATCTTGGTCAGCTAAAGAACTTTTCAGCCAACCATAGTAAATGGTTGGTTGGTAGAGTTTTATGGCATATCAACCATTGTAGGTTATTTAATGCCAAAACATCTTTATATATATGTATTAAATATATATGATTTGGTTTGGTTGGGTTTTATGGCATATCAACCATTGTAGGTTATTTAATGCCAAATCCTCTTTATACATCTATATTAAATATATATGATTTGGTTCAGCTTGGTTTTATGGCATATCAACCCTTCTAGGTTATTTAATGCCAAATCCTCTTTATATATATATATATATATATTAAATATATATGATTTGGATTGGTTGAGTTTTATGGCATATCAACCATTGTATGTTATTTAATGCCAAATCCTCTTTATACATATATATTAAATATATATGATTTGGTTTGGTTGGGTTTTATGGCATATCAACCGTTGTAGGTTATTTAATGACAAATACATATATACATATATATTAGATATATATGATTTGGATTGGTTGGGTTTTATGGCATATCAACCATTGTAGGTTATTTAATGCCAAATCCTCTTTATACATATATATTAAATATATATGATTTTGATTGGTTGGGTTTTATAGCATATCAACCGTTGTAGGTTATTTAATGACAAATACATATATACATATATATTAAATATATATGATTTGGATTGGTTGGGTTTTATGGCATATCAACCATTGTAAGTTATTTAATGCCAAATCCTCTTTATACATATATATTAAATATATATGATTTGGTTTGGTTGGGTTTTATAGCATATCAACCGTTGTAGGTTATTTAATGACAAATACATATATACATATATATTAAATATATATGATTTGTAAACACATTTTGTAGATAACTTTCTTAAACAAACCTGAGCTCTTTTTTTGCACACAGTTAAATGGTTTCAAGTATTGTTATATAACAGTCACAATTTAACCTCAGTCATTTGTTTGCACACAGTTTGTTCTATTTGACCCATAGATAGGATCTTTTCAGGTGCTACCACTCAGGCTCAGAGTGGACCTGGGAGCAATGGCAATGAAGAGGTAATCCACATTTCCCAAATCTCCAAAGCTGGAGCCTCGCCATCAGATGATTTACTGTCATATCCAGGACACTCATGGGAAGTGTCTAACCCCTCCGCTGAGATCCAGTTGGTGTATTCTACAGCCTCAGCTAATTGGACTGGTTAGATAAGAAGAAATATATAAAAAAGTCCAATAATAAGACCCTAACTGCATCAGCATGGATATTCACATTCCTATAGAGTAACAACAAACCATCAAAGCCTGGTGATATCATGAGGTATGGCTGGGGTATTCTTGGTTAGTGATAATGATACTTCAGCCTTGAAAGCATGCCTGAATCTAGAGTCAGCATATGAAGAAGTCTTTGTTAGATTTATCTTTATATATATATATATATATATACATTTTTTTTTCTTTTCTATTGGAAAAACAAAAACCGGTCACATTAGGATTATAAATTTATTTAGATTAGATCTGAAGAAGTCCTGTTAATTTTTTTTCGTGTTTTTTGATTTTATCAAAAACACATAACAGGATGGAAATAAATTTATAATTCTAATGTGACCAGTTTTTGTCTTTCCTATAGAAATTATTGCTCTGTAATGTCAGTTACATTGAGCTCTTTACCAGGAAAATTTAATGTTCACTGTTGAATGGTTTTTTGTCCTGATAGAATTCCTCCCAACTCTGGTTTAACTGGACCGAATAATACTATATATATATATATATATATACTGACTCTGGTTTCAGGCATGCTTTCAAGGCTGAAGTATATATATGTATATTTTGGCAGCATTTCTTCGTTGATACAAATTTCATTAAACATAATAGACATTTTATGCCTACATATTTTCTTCTGGATCCATTTGAATTCTCGTATTACTTTTATCGTATTCAGGGGGAATTGATTTAGGTATTGTCCATAGTTGTATGTATCCCTAGTACTTTCTGCCTGACAAATTACACTCCGTAGACACTCTTACATAGTGGTAATATGCTAAAACAAAAGTTACATCCCTTTTGTAATAGATCCTCCCCTGATGATGGCCCAAAGTCGGGCAGAAAGTACTAGGGATACATACAACTATGGACAATACATAAATCAATTCCCCCCTGAATACGATAAAAGTAATACGGGAATTCGAACGGATCCAGAAGAAAATATGTAGGCATAAAATGTCTATTATGTTTAATATATATATATATATATATACTCATTTTTGATGATACAGACAAATTACTACTCCAACAAAAACAATAATACTGACCTTGTTGACTTCTTATAGAGAATAGATTTGGTTTGGTTTGGTTTGGTTGGGTTTTATAGTATGCCAACCATTTTTGGTTATTCAATAAAATAATCCAAAAATTGAAGGAGAGGCCCCCAGGGCATAGAGGTTAACATGATGGAGAGAGAAATCATATTAAATGAATTTGAACTCCCACTCGCATTATTATATCTACTTCCCGACTAATACCCTTAGGAAAAGTATGAACCCCCTTATCCCCCCCAACTATGGGCTGAATAGTACCACTATTGTTAGAGGGAGTCCCTGGGATATAGGGACTAACATGCTGGACTGCCACATCATAGTAAGTGAGTTCAAACTCCAGTCATGCTATTGCATTCCCTTTTGGACTAATGCCCTTGAGAGAGGTATGAACCTCTTTAAGTACCACTATAGTTCGGAGAAGTCCCTGGGGTGAAGAGGCTAACAGGCTGGACCACAATGTCATAGTAATCAAGTTTCAACTCCAGTAGCACTATTACATTCTCTTTCAGATTAATACTCTTGAGAAAGGCATGAACCCCCTTATTCCCCCAGCTATAAGTTAAAACCTACCACCACTGATCTTCTACATCCAACTACTATTGTTTTTCTACAAAGATGGCTTTGGCATCAAATAACCCGCTAAGGTTGATGGGCCTTTAAACAAAGAAACCAAACAAAACCAAGAATTGAACTCACAGCTGACTGGTAACTAGTGTTGTATATTGACCTTTGACCCGGCCAAACATGCCATTCCAAAGTGATGCATCAGAAGGAAGTGACACATTCCGATGGCAGTTATGAGAAGAAATCGCATAGGCGGGCTTGGCTGACAATATGGGACAAGGTAAAATCCCATGGTAAACTCATAGACTGATGCACCGGAAGAGAGTGACCTGTGAACTGCATGACAGTTATTTCCGCTTGATGACGATCAAACATGTCATTCCAAAGATTGAGTGGGCGATTGAACTATTATATAACTCGGTGAAGACAGGAAGTCAGTTAGTTGGAGATCAGATGAGTTAGAGACAAGATGTGGTAGAGAAAGCCACCAACTGGTAGAAGGGGCCCTCGGGACCCCCAGTGAGTTTTGGAGACCCGTAGGTGACAAGATGCAGTAGAGAAAGCCAGCATTAAGCAGAGAGGGCCCCCAGACCTCTGGTTGAGCAGCCCTGGAGAACAAGAAAGACACAACACTGATGGCCATAAGAGTGGGGGTCAATATATTGCAGTTCTGTTCGGTCTCCAACTCCCTCTCACACATAAACCTTTCAAATAAAGTGAGAGGTATATTTTTTTTAAAGAAGTCTTCGCCTGTCTTTATTATTGTGCGTGGATATGATTATGCATACAACATTTTATATTATCGTGTTGAATACACAACACTAGATACATTTAACAGATGCTTTTAGTCACTGGGTTATTGCATTGTATTTTTCAGACAAAAACAATTTTATAAAATACTGACATGAAATGGTAGCCAATAAAAATAGTTTATTTACCGTTTTATCTCAGCAGCCATTTCTTTTTCTTTTTCTTCCAATGTAGTTTTTAGATTTAACAATTCAGCTGCCATCGTTTC
Source organism: Sepioteuthis lessoniana (assembly GCA_963585895.1). Taxonomy (NCBI): domain Eukaryota; kingdom Metazoa; phylum Mollusca; class Cephalopoda; order Myopsida; family Loliginidae; genus Sepioteuthis; species Sepioteuthis lessoniana. The sequence continues at coordinate 2,181,981 of OY757942.1, forward strand.
TTTTTCTGACTGTAGATCACCGACTGCTAAAATGTGTGTCTTTTCTTGTTCAAGTAAAGCTGTACGTAATTTTTCAATTTCACATTCCCTTTGTCTAAAGTTGGCGTCTAGTTCATTAAACCTGATGTTAAAAGTAATACACAACAATGAATAAATGTCATCATATTAAAAACTAATTTTCTTTTAAGCAATTTTTTCTTTATTAGCTTCTGAAGAATTTTCCAACAGTACAAGCAGGGCCAATGCTAAGGTTTCATGTCCACCCCCAAATCTATGATACAATCCCCTCCAACCCACCCCCAAATCTATGATACAAGGCTCCCACTCTTCTACAGGTCAATTTTCATGATTTTGTATTCATAGAAAATATATATGAAACCCTCCCTTTCAGGGCCCCCAAGTAGGTGTGACCAATCCCCAACTTGGTCAGGGTGATGGGGAATAGCACACACCAGCCCTGAGTACAAGGGACACTCTGAAAGTACACATAGGGTGTTCCAAAAAAAATGTTACCATTTCAATTGGAGCAAATTTATAATATTTTTTAATTTATTATTATTATTATTATGATGATGATAATAATTATAATAATAATATTTTATATAATATATAATATATAATAATAATTATATAATGATATATATAATTATATATGTATAATTATAATTATAAATTATTGATAATTATTATATACATTATTATAATTATATATATATATATATAATTATATAATAATTATTATCATATCATATAATATTTTATATAATATTTTAATATAATAATAATAATAATAATAATAATAATAATAATAATAATATTTTATGATGATTTTTTAATTCATAATATTTTTTAATTAAAATCTGTTTAGATAATTTATTTACATTCAAAAGGATCATGTGCAGAAAAAAAAACTTTTACGTAACAATTACACAGAAATATAAATATGAATGTACAATGAATGCAATTCCCTAACCTACAGGGATAAAATAACCCAAGGTAAGTTGACATGCCATTAAAATCAATCAAACAACCTACAGGGTAATTAAAACTTTTATGGGAATATTTTTATGATAAGGTTTCTAACAGTCTCCATCTGTTCAGTGTACCTGTTGAGACATTCTAAGAATCTTCCACAAGTGGTCTCCATAATATCAATCCTGCTAGTCCTAAAAAGGTACTCTGATGGAAATGTTAACATTATTTTTTAAATCACCTGTGGGAGATTCCAAGAACGTCTTCATAAAGATGGTGAACAGGTAGAGACCGTTTGAAACGACATCATTAAGCTACTCCAATAGAAGTTTTACAATCCTTTTTTAATCACTTTGTAGATTGATTGATTCATTCATTTTAAAGGCATGTCAACCTGTCTAGGCTTATTTTATGCTTAAAGGTTAGGAAGTCTCATTTATTGTAAATTCATATTTACATTTTCATTCAGTTATTTTATCAATTTTTTTTTTTTGCACATGATCCAATTTAATACAAATAATTTTTAAATAGATCAACAGATACTACCTATCTGTTAGGATCCCATCTTTGGGTCTAATAGATCTGATTAAAAATTTAAAAACTCTGGGTCAGAGTTGACCTGGGAGTAATGGAAGTGAAGGGGTACTTCCCTTTCCCCAGATCTCTAGAACTGGAGCCTCAACATCAGATACAACTTAGTTTCATACCCAGGACCCCACCCTCTTTTTGGAGGAGGGGAGGTTTTACCTGTCTGCAAGGGATACACTCTGCATATTCTAAGCCCAGCTGACAGGGTGTATTTTCATTTTATATATATATATATATATACAATAAGCTATGTTGTATATATATATATATATATATACAACAAAGCTTATTTCATAATTATTATATATATCCAGGTGTATCAAAAAAGTTTTGTTTTTACAGACCCTTAAAGCAAATGATTTACTAATTTCTGAAAATTTTTCAACAAGAGATACTTGGAAAGTAGAGGTTCCTCTTGAAATTACTACAAATACAGGGAGTATGACGTTATAATCAGTTTTGGCCCTAAGTGCACATATTTAGGTGCAAGAATGCATATACAAAATTTGTGAGGAGGTCTATATAAGTATGTGGAAAAAGGTAAACAGACGAAAGATATATATTTGGTGTAGTTAATGATATATTTATTATTTATTTTTGCCAACATGTTTCAACCTCAAAATTTGTCTGCAAACAAAAGCATTCTTTTAAAAATTATACTAACTACAAGAATAAAATAAAACAATCATAAAAATAAATTTTTTTTTATGTAAGTCTAAAGTCATCATCAGGGCTAAATATTTTGGTTTCACAAAAACAAATAACACAAAGAAAATATATTTGAAATTGAAGGTAAAATGGCAGAAAACATAGAAGAACATTTAATTAATATTTACTTTCTCTGAAAGTCTTCTTGCATCTTGTCTTTATTACGGCAAACCGTAGAGAGATGAGCTTCCAGTTCAGTCTGCCTTCAAAAAAGAAAAAAAGAATTAATAAATGACGACTTATAAATGTCCGAGAGAATACACAAATGATAGGATTTTCGTATGTTAGGAAGCCACGGCAAAACTGGTATATTGTTGTAAGAGTTTTGTATAAAATTGGAATTAAAATTTTTGGCACTTCATTAGTAGAATGTAATATTCATTTAGATTAGTATTAGACAATTGGTATTTCATTAGTAGAATGAAATATTTATTTAGATTAAAATTAGACAAAATATTTTTGGTATTTCATTGGTAGAATGAAATATTTATTTAGATTAACATTGGACAAAATATTTTTGGTATTTCATTGGTAGAATGAAATATACATTTAGATTAAAATTGGACAAAATATTTTTGGTATTTCATTGGTAGAATGAAATATTTATTTAGATTAAAATTGGACAAAATATTTTTGGTATTTCATTGGTAGAATGAAATATTTATTTAGATTAAAATTGGACAAAATATTTTTGGTAATTCATTGGTCAAATGAAATATTTATTTAGATTAAAATTGGACAAAATATTTTTGTTATTTCATTGGTAGAATGAAATATCTATTTAGATTAACATTGGACAAAATATTTTTGGTATATCATAGGTCAAATGAAATATTTATTTAGATTAACATTGAACAAAATATTTTTGGTATTTCATTGGTCAAATGAAATATTTATTTAGATTAACATTGGAAAAATATTTTTGGTATTTCATTGGTTGAATGAAATATTCATTTAGATTAAAATTGGATAAAATATTTTTGGTATTTCATTGGTAGAATGAAATATACATTTAGATTAAAATTGGATAAAATATTTTTGGTATTTCATTGGTAGAATGAAATATTTATGTAGATTAACATTGGACAAAATATTTTTGGTATTTCATTGGTAGAATGAAATATCTATTTAGATTAACATTGGAGAAAATATTTTTGGTATTTCATTGGTTGAATGAAATATTTATTGAGATAAACATTGGACAAAATATTTTTGGTATTTCATTGGTCAAATGAAATATTTATTTAGATTAACATTGGACAAAATATTTTTGGTATTTTATTGGTCAAATGAAATATTTATTTAGATTAACATTGAACAAAAAATTTTGGTATTTCATTGGTTGAATGAAATATCTATTTAGATTAACATTGGACAAAATATTTTTGGTATTTCATTGGTCAAATGAAATATTTATTTAGATTAAAATTGGACAAAATATCTTTGGCATTTCAGTAGTGTTCGCTTAAAATTCTTTGCTCATACTCCTTTTATGATTCAACAGATTGTCAGAATCTGTGCGATTGTGGAGTAATTTCTTTGAAAGTTATTCTGATTTTTCCTACGAATTTTCTCGATTTTGTGTCAGATACGATTAAAAAGTCGGGCATTATAAACAGGTCATTATAAACCTTAGCAGCTATTGCAATATGAGTTAGGCCTTCGTAGTTCTTAGTGATTCTAAGGTCGCTTTTCTGAGGGAAAGAAAAGATGAAACCCTTCTTCCATTTCTCAATTGTGTTGTTTATAGACTATGTTACATGACCAAAAAGGTATGCAGTAAAATTTTCTTGTCTTCCAAACTTCAGGTGGATATTTCATCAAGGCTTGTAACTTTGCTATTTTTAAGTTTTTCAAAGCAGTGTCAAGTTATTCCTCTGTAAACTTAGTCCAATTTCTAATCGGCCATTAATAATTTTTTGAATAGGTTTGTCAGTGATTTCAGGAGCATTTCCAAACAGATTCTAGAAATGTTCTTTCCACTTCTGATGCCTTTCATTCTGGGTGGCAGATTTTTAGCTTTGCTCTCAAGGTACTCTTCCTTCTATTCACTTAATATTGTGTTTGCAATGCTAATCAGGATAATTTATCTTATCTTATTTTATCAATTTGACCTTGAATGTATTCTAATTATTCTTTTTGGTATGTATTATTATAATTGTATTATTATAATTGTATTTATTTATAAACAATATTCATATATTTATATAATATTATCATATATTATCCTATATTATTTATATTCTCATACTATTCATAAATAATATATATATATATGGAGAAAATTGATTTAGTCATGAGAACTTTTATTATTATTATTGTATTTATTTATAAATGATATTCATATATCATCATATATTCATATATTATCACATATCAGATAAAATCTATATTCTCATACTATTTATAAATAATATATATATATTTACCAACCCCTTCACTTAGGCAGGATATGACACAAGGTCAATTTTTAAGCAAAATTTTATAGTTTTGAATTCAGAGTTTTCCTTCTCCTATACTAGTTGTCTCACCAAGGCTGAATAAATCAGTCTGTCCTACTATTTACCCATAGCTGACAGGAGAATAATTGGATTCATACTTTTCCCAAGGGTATTAGTGATATATATATATATATATATATATATATGAGAACTTTTATTATCAATGCATTTATTTACCTGATTTGATGACCGGCAGTCAAATCTTTGATTTCCCATTCTTTCTGTTTTAAAGTCTTCTCCAATTCTTTCTGATTATTTTCAATTGCATTTAAGGAATTTTCAGCATCTTGCTGGTTGTTCTTCAGCAGTTCCAACTCTTTGGCAGAAATTTTAACCTAAAATCAGTTTGAAATTTTGTAAAGTAAAAAATGTAACTACAATCCAAACATTTCAGCCAAAATGGATGTGCTGAGTCATTGCCCTCCACAGGTACATCAATAAGACTTAGATGTGCATATTGAAATCATAATGAAATACTTCAATTCAGCTTTCATGAAATTTACCGTTAAAAACTATACCACCAAGTGGCAGGCACTTGAGATCGGCATCATGATGGGCTGTGTGATTTCCCCACTTCTTTTCCTTCTAGCCATGGAACTCATTTTACGAGGTGCAGCAAATATGTCAAAAGGAGTAATGAAAAATGAACATCTGACTCTTCCTTCTTCCAGAGCTTTTATGGACGACATCACCATTCTCGTCCTATCCCAAATCACTGCTGATGGTTTACTACAAAGGTATTATGACCTTTTCACATGGGCGAGAATGAAGGCTTAGCCAAAGAAAAGTCGAAGCCTATCATTAGTCGGAGGATCTGTCAAGGGGATCCATTTCAAAATTGGGGGTGATAAGTTCCCAACAGTCAGGGAGAAGCTGGTAAAGAGTCACGGACGTCTTTATTCAATCCCACTGACTGATTGCCATAGGGGTACAGAGGTCAGAAAGAAGCCTTGAAGGGGCTTAAATCAATTGATAAAACATGTTTACCCGGAAAGATGAAGGCTTGGTGTTACCAACATAGTCAGCTACCCCATCTTTTGTGGCCCTTAGAGATGTACAAGATTGCGATATCTCGTGTTGAACGGATCCAACAGTATAGTAACAAATACCTGCGTAAGTGGCTCAGAGTTCACTCTAGTTTTTTGAAAGTGGGTTTATATACCAATTTTGGAAACCTACAGCTCCCAATATCCTCACTGGTAGAAGAATTCAAAATTGGGAAAGTAAGCCTTCACATGATGATGAAGGACTCAGCCAACGAGATCATTCAGAAGGCGTATCCAGAAATAAAATCAGGTACAAAGTGGTTAGCCGTTAAGCCGTGGAATGCAGCCTACGAATCAAAGACATTATAGGCGTCACTCAAACCAATCGAGCTGGGCTGGGTAGCATGAGCAAAAAGGTATTCTCCAAAGTGGACCCAAAAGGAAAAAGAGACATGATGAGCGAAGAAGTCATGATGTTTGAGGAAGAGCAAAGAAAAGCCAGTGCTGTTACTCAGGCCAAACAATGTGCTTGGACAAAATGGAATGATATCGAACCAATTAAATTATCGTGGAAATCCTTAATTGCAATGGAACCACTGGCGATATCATTCCTTCTTTGCTCTACTTATGATCTCTTACCAAATGCGACTAACCTAAAATTATAGGGATATACCAATTCAGACCTGTGCTTGTCGTGTAAAAGTGATTGGGGTACTTTGTGCCACGTACTATCTGCATGTCCACACTTGCTTCAGATGTACACATGGTGACATAACAAGGTATTAGAAGTGATAATAGAGTTGTTAAGAGCACAATGTGAGACAGCAAACCAGCAATCTATAACAGCCAAGAAACCTATAATTCAGTTTCTCAAGGAAGGTGAATGTCCTGTGAAGAAACAAAAAAATCCTAACATGAAACTACTGAACAGAGCTAGTGACTAGAACGTTTCAGCAGATCTCAAGACATCTCTAAAATTTCCAGTTCACATTATTCAAACAGAAAAGCGGCCGGACATTGTAGCATGGTCCGATTCAAAGAAGCGTGTCCTCCTCATAGAATTGACAGTCCCCTGGGAAGAAAACCGGGAGGAAGCACACGAGTGGAAGAAAAACCGCTATGAGACACTGCGTGCCGACTGCGTGGAAAAGGGTTGGATATGTCATGTGATTCCTATTGAGGTTGGTGGTCGTGGTTTTATAGGACACTCAGTCATTTCGTTTCTTTCAAAAATAGGAATCACTGGCCGTAGTTTGAAAGTTGCCTCAAATCGTCTTCAGACCGCGGCGCAATATGCATCAAGTTGGATTTGGTCGAAAGTGAGAAGTTTTCAGCATGAAGGAAATACACGCGTAACCACCTTTCCTGTGTGATTACGTAAGAAACCATTACTGTAAACGTGTAATAACATCAACCGCTGAAAGTAAACGTGCTTTTTTGGTTTTTTTTTGTTTTTTAAATCACAAACTGCACACTGAAAATGAAGATTAACATCCAACGTAGTCTCTGCTCTTAACTGATCTGGCGTTAATATATATATATATAATTGATCTGGCGTTATATATATATATATATAACTGATCTGGCGTTATATATATATATATAACTGATCTGGCGTTATATATATATATATAATTCTCTTAATACCTTGTCCGGTGGCAAAAGCTGCTTGGTAGCGCCAGGCGTGGCAATACCGCCTTGAGCTACCGAAACTGTGTTATCACCCCTGGTTGGCGGCTGATGAGGACATGGTATCGCACGTGCTTTCACACGTTGTATGATGAAAAAAAAAAAAATTCTTGCTACTGGCCTAATGAGTAGAGTGTTTGCCAATGGTCTGGGAGACCAGGGTTCAATCCCAGGTCGAATCATACCAAAGACTCAGAAAATGGTACTTGATGCCGCCTTGCTTTGCATTCAGCATATTAAGGTAAGGATCAAGGGTAAAGTAGAGCAATCCAGGGAATAGAGTAGCACCCTCTCCTACACCTCGGTGAAAAAGGAGCCTTCGGGTCACCTTCGACTAAGGTCACCAACTTAACTTTATGCATAAGCTAATTAGAATATCACAGCTGGATAACTGACTTAAATATACAAAAGGGTCATTCGATGAATATGGGGAAATTTTTTTGGAGAAAAACAAAATAAAATTTTTCAAAGAATTTTGTTTCATAAATGAAAACTCTAAATTGTTTGGAATTGCTTTATAGCAAAAATTATTTTAATCTCACAAAATTATTTGCTTTGAGGCTATTCAAAATGGCAACCAATTAAACAAAAGACTCCAGGCTCGAACATACACTCACACACTTACAACCACACATAAACTTTCATATGAAATCCCAACGGTTTTTTGTCTGTATTTTTTTGTATTTTTTCGATTTTTGATTCATTCCATTTTCTTAACTGCCTGAAGATTGTTGTTTTGCAAAAAGCCCCATGAAACCCAGAGTTGCAGTCTAAATTCCATGAATTAAATATATATATCTAATATATATTTATCTATTATTATTATATAATAGCTCTATCCGAGATATTGAGTACTCTCCATATTATATTGCACTTGGTTCGACACATACCCATAAAGTGATTTAGTGACAACCAACACTCTTATAATATATATATATCATCATCATCATATCGCGCTGGTAGCACGGATATCCCTGACCCTCTCTCGCCACTCCTCCCTATCGTTATTCGCCCTAGGTAGGTCTTCAGGAGAGCATCCAGTGTCCTCACATAGCTGCTGAATGTATGTTCGCGCTGGTCATCCTGCTTTTGCACGGCCATGTGTGGGGGTCCACAGGAGTACATCTCTTATGAGGTCGTCCCTGCTTCTCCAGCAGTGTCCTGCATGTCTGGTTCGTCTAACTTGAATAGTTTTCGTGATAGGTGGCAGGTGGCCGTACAGCTGGTGTCTTGTGGGGTGTTGCCGCCAGGACTTGTTTAAGATTGAACGCAGCATTCTTGTGTAATTGCCGTCTAGCTTCTTCTCCAGCGGTTTTGTTAGCGTCCATGTAGTGCATCCATATAGCAGTATCGATGGTCACATGCCTGGAAGAAACTGCGTTTCATTTTATCGGTTAGGTCTGATTTCCATATAATCGATAGCCTATTGATAGCTATCCATGCTTTCGTTAACCTGGTTTTGATGTCCTTTTCGGTTGATTCGACGCTGCTTCCTAGGTATGTGAATTTGTCTACTAGTTTAAGAGGGGTTCCTTCTAGAGTGGAGATGTCCCCCATTTGATTATAGCACATGTATTCCGTTTTGTGTGCATTAACATAGAGGCCTATGCTTGTTGCTGCTCGTTCCAAACTATGCAGTAGTGTTTTGGCTTGGTCAGGTGTATTTGCCAGTATCGCTATGTCATCGGCGTAGTCAGCGTCAGTAATTGTTGTTGCGGGGTATCTTCTGCTTCTTTTCTTCATCAGTTCGAAGCCATTCTCTCTGATTTTGTCAATCGATGTTCTAAGTACGTAGTCTAGACAAATGATAAAGAGGTACGGCGCCAGCGTGTCCCCTTGTAGTACTCCTGCTACAATGTCAAAGTATTCTGTGTCTCCATCCGGTGATCGTACTTTTACTTTAATGTTTCTATAGAGAATCGTTATTGCTGCTACGGTTTCTTTAGGTATGCCGTACGCTAGTAGGATTTGTTCCATCTTTCCTCTGTGAATGGAATCGAAAGCCTTGGTAAAGTCAACAAATATTAATGTCGCTTGTAGGTTTTTTGCCCGTACACCTTCAAGGATTCTACGGATGGTTAATATTTGTGAGGTCGTGGATCTATTTCTTCGGAAGCCATTTTGGTTTTTTCTAAGTATGTTGTCGATTTTGGGTTCTATGCAGATATATATATATATATATATATATATATATATATATAATCCCTATTTACCGGCCTAGTGGGTAGAGTGTTTGCCAATGGTCCAGGAGACCTGGGTTCAATCCCAGGTCGCGTCATACCAAAGACTTCAAAAATGGTACTTGACACCTCCTTGCTCGACACTCAGCAATATAAGGTACGTATCAAAGGTAAAGTGGAGTAATCAAGGGAAAGGGGTAGCACCCACCCCTACACCTCGGTGTAGAAGCTATTGAAAAGGGAGCCTTCTGGTCACCCTCAACTATGGTCACCAACTACTATAATCCATATTTGTTGTTTTTCAACCTCAAATTAAACGTGTAAAGTCATCTGATGAAACAAAGAGTATAATGATATTCCTTGCCGAAATAAATTTATAATAACAATAATTTAACTGGGTTTAAGTTTTCTTCTAATTACATTATATATATATATGTGTGTAGTTGGACAGCAGTCTTTCATTTAAGCATGTTGGATTAAATAATAAGGACACATTTTGTCTATATAATTTATTAAGATCCTTTCAAGTTTCCTGATGTCTTGATTTCAAGTGGGAATTGGTGGATGAATTTACTGAAATTGTCCTGAGTGCTTTCAGATTTTTCAAAGGCCATCATCAGGGGTTGCTTCATTGTATAAAGAATGTTTTTTAAGGATTTTTTCATAACATTACAAATTGCATAAACGCAGAGTTGGATAAAAGAGCTTGGGACAAAATGTGTCTTTATTATTTAATCAATCATATATATATATATATATATATATATAACAGACATTTATGTATATAAAAGCAGAATTAGAAAAAAATGATGACAAGATAGTAAAAACCAGAATACTTACCTTTATTTGTTCGGCTTTCAGAGCATTGTTCATTTCATCCATTTTCAGGCGAAATTCATGTTCCCTTTTTTTTAAAGCATTGTCAAAATCTGGAAATTGACGAATTCTTTGATTTTAGAAGTATTTGAAAGCAATTTAAACTCCACTTTCTCTTCTTAGAATTTTTAGCATAAAGTTTAAAATAATTGCATGAAGTTTAGAAATATTATAAAATTTATTTATATATATAAAAAAAGATTTTTTAAAATTATAATTATTTTAAACTTTATGCTAACAGCGGAAATGCATTGCATATTATTTACAAAGGAAAATAAATTTGCAATAAAGTCTATTGTAAATGGTTTAATTGTAGAAATGCATCACAAATTCTTTTACTATAGAAATGCATAACAAAATATTTTCTGCAGAAATACATTATAATTTACTGTAGAAATGCATAACAAATTATTTACAACAGAAATGCATTGCAAATTATTTTACAGTAGAAAATGCATAAGAATTAGTCACTATAGAAATGTATTACAATTATTTACAACAGAAAGTATTATAATTTACTGTAGAAATACATGACAAATTATTTGCGGTAGAAATGCATAACAAATTATTTACTGCAGAAATGCATTATGAATTATTTATTGTAGAAATGCATAACAAATTATTTTATTAATGAAATGCATCGCAAATTATTTTACTATGGAAAAGCATCAATTATTTACTGCTGGAATGCATATCAAATTATTTATTAAAGAAAGACATTACTAATTATTTTACTGCAGAAATGTATTACAAATTATTTACTGTAGAAATGCATCATGAATCAGTTATTGTAGAAATGCATCACAGATTATTTATTGTCTCAATATCTTCAACAAAACTATTTACAGCAAGTAATTATGAAATATACAGCAGATATTTAAATTGATTTAATGTACAAATGATTTATTGTAGAAATCCATCACAATTGATTTATTGTAGAAAAATACAGCAAATAATTTACTACAGGATGTAAGCAAGATGTTGGCTCTCTATAGCGTCTTTTCTTTTATTGTTTTCAGCTTATGCCAAAGCCTGTGTGCTATACCCCTTTAAAAAGTGGACAATCATGGCTCTCTACAGCATCCTTCCTTTTATTGTTTTCAGCTCGTGCCAAAGCCTGTGTGCCATACCCCTTTAAAAAGTGGACAATCATGGCTCTCTACAGCATCCTTCCTTTTATTGATTACAGCTTATGCCAAAGCCTGTGTGCCATACCCCTTTAAAAAGTGGACAATCATGGCTCTCTACAGAATCCTTCCTTTTATTGTTTTCAGCTTATGCCAAAGCCTGTGTGCCATACCCCTTTAAAAAGTTGACAATCGTGGCTCTCTACAGCATCCTTCCTTTTATTGTTTTCAGCTTGTGCCAAAGCCTGTGTGCCATACCCCTTTAAAAAGTTGACAATCGTGGCTCTCTACAGCATCCTTCCTTTTATTGTTTTCAGCTTGTGCCAAAGCCTGTGTGCCATACCCCTTTAAAAAGTGGACAATCATGGCTCTCTACAGCATCCTTCCTTTTATTGTTTTCAGCTCGTGCCAAAGCCTGTGCGCCATACCCCTTTAAAAAGTGGACAATCGTGGCTCTCTACAGCATCCTTCCTTTTATTGTTTTCAGCTCGTGCCAAAGCCTGTGCGCCATACCCCTTTAAAAAGTTGACAATCGTGGCTCTCTACAGCATCCTTCCTTTTATTGTTTTCAGCTCGTGCCAAAGCCTGTGTGCCATACCCCTTTAAAAAGTGGACAATCATGGCTCTCTACAGCATCCTTCCTTTTATTGATTACAGCTTATGCCAAAGCCTGTGTGCCATACCCCTTTAAAAAGTGGACAATCATGGCTCTCTACAGCATCCTTCCTTTTATTGTTTTCAGCTTATGCCAAAGCCTGTGTGCTATACCCCTTTAAAAAGTGGACAATCATGGCTCTCTACAGCATCCTTCCTTTTATTGTTTTCAGCTCGTGCCAAAGCCTGTGTGCCATACCCCTTTAAAAAGTGGACAATCATGGCTCTCTACAGCATCCTTCCTTTTATTGATTACAGCTTATGCCAAAGCCTGTGTGCCATACCCCTTTAAAAAGTGGACAATCATGGCTCTCTACAGCATCCTTCCTTTTATTGATTACAGCTTATGCCAAAGCCTGTGTGCCATACCCCTTTAAAAAGTGGACAATCATGGCTCTCTACAGCATCTTTCCTTTTATTGTTTTCAGCTTGTGCCAAGGCCCGTGTGCCATACCCCTTTAAAAAGTGGACAATCATGGCTCTCTACAGCATCCTTCCTTTTATTGTTTTCAGCTCGTGCCAAAGCCTGTGTGCCATACCCCTTTAAAAAGTGGACAATCATGGCTCTCTACAGCATCCTTCCTTTTATTGTTTTCAGCTCGTGCCAAAGCCTGTGTGCCATACCCCTTTAAAAAGTGGACAATCATGGCTCTCTACAGCATCCTTCCTTTTATTGTTTTCAGCTCGTGCCAAAGCCTGTGTGCCATACCCCTTTAAAAAGTGGACAATCATGGCTCTCTACAGCATCCTTCCTTTTATTGTTTTCAGCTCGTGCCAAAGCCTGTGTGCCATACCCCTTTAAAAAGTGGACAATCATGGCTCTCTACAGCATCCTTCCTTTTATTGTTTTCAGCTCGTGCCAAAGCCTGTGTGCCATACCCCTTTAAAAAGTGGACAATCATGGCTCTCTACAGCATCCTTCCTTTTATTGTTTTCAGCTCGTGCCAAAGCCTGTGTGCCATACCCCTTTAAAAAGTGGACAATCATGGCTCTCTACAGCATCCTTCCTTTTATTGTTTTCAGCTCGTGCCAAAGCCTGTGTGCCATACCCCTTTAAAAAGTGGACAATCATGGCTCTCTACAGCATCCTTCCTTTTATTGTTTTCAGCTCGTGCCAAAGCCTGTGTGCCATACCCCTTTAAAAAGTGGACAATCATGGCTCTCTACAGCATCCTTCCTTTTATTGTTTTCAGCTCGTGCCAAAGCCTGTGTGCCATACCCCTTTAAAAAGTGGACAATCATGGCTCTCTACAGCATCCTTCCTTTTATTGTTTTCAGCTCGTGCCAAAGCCTGTGTGCCATACCCCTTTAAAAAGTGGACAATCATGGCTCTCTACAGCATCCTTCCTTTTATTGTTTTCAGCTCGTGCCAAAGCCTGTGTGCCATACCCCTTTAAAAAGTGGACAATCATGGCTCTCTACAGCATCCTTCCTTTTATTGTTTTCAGCTCGTGCCAAAGCCTGTGTGCCATACCCCTTTAAAAAGTGGACAATCATGGCTCTCTACAGCATCCTTCCTTTTATTGTTTTCAGCTCGTGCCAAAGCCTGTGTGCCATACCCCTTTAAAAAGTGGACAATCATGGCTCTCTACAGCATCCTTCCTTTTATTGTTTTCAGCTCGTGCCAAAGCCTGTGTGCCATACCCCTTTAAAAAGTGGACAATCATGGCTCTCTACAGCATCCTTCCTTTTATTGTTTTCAGCTCGTGCCAAAGCCTGTGTGCCATACCCCTTTAAAAAGTGGACAATCATGGCTCTCTACAGCATCCTTCCTTTTATTGTTTTCAGCTCGTGCCAAAGCCTGTGTGCCATACCCCTTTAAAAAGTGGACAATCATGGCTCTCTACAGCATCCTTCCTTTTATTGTTTTCAGCTCGTGCCAAAGCCTGTGTGCCATACCCCTTTAAAAAGTGGACAATCATGGCTCTCTACAGCATCCTTCCTTTTATTGTTTTCAGCTCGTGCCAAAGCCTGTGTGCCATACCCCTTTAAAAAGTGGACAATCATGGCTCTCTACAGCATCCTTCCTTTTATTGTTTTCAGCTCGTGCCAAAGCCTGTGTGCTATACCCCTTTAAAAAGTGGACAATCGTGGCTCTCTACAGCATCCTTCCTTTTATTGTTTTCAGCTCGTGCCAAAGCCTGTGTGCCATACCCCTTTAAAAAGTGGACAATCATGGCTCTCTACAGCATCCTTCCTTTTATTGTTTTCAGCTCGTGCCAAAGCCTGTGTGCCATACCCCTTTAAAAAGTGGACAATCATGGCTCTCTACAGCATCCTTCCTTTTATTGTTTTCAGCTCGTGCCAAAGCCTGTGTGCCATACCCCTTTAAAAAGTGGACAATCATGGCTCTCTACAGCATCCTTCCTTTTATTGTTTTCAGCTCGTGCCAAAGCCTGTGTGCCATACCCCTTTAAAAAGTGGACAATCATGGCTCTCTACAGCATCCTTCCTTTTATTGTTTTCAGCTCGTGCCAAAGCCTGTGTGCCATACCCCTTTAAAAAGTGGACAATCATGGCTCTCTACAGCATCCTTCCTTTTATTGTTTTCAGCTCGTGCCAAAGCCTGTGTGCCATACCCCTTTAAAAAGTGGACAATCATGGCTCTCTACAGCATCCTTCCTTTTATTGTTTTCAGCTCGTGCCAAAGCCTGTGTGCCATACCCCTTTAAAAAGTGGACAATCATGGCTCTCTACAGCATCCTTCCTTTTATTGTTTTCAGCTCGTGCCAAAGCCTGTGTGCCATACCCCTTTAAAAAGTGGACAATCATGGCTCTCTACAGCATCCTTCCTTTTATTGTTTTCAGCTCGTGCCAAAGCCTGTGTGCCATACCCCTTTAAAAAGTGGACAATCATGGCTCTCTACAGCATCCTTCCTTTTATTGTTTTCAGCTCGTGCCAAAGCCTGTGTGCCATACCCCTTTAAAAAGTGGACAATCATGGCTCTCTACAGCATCCTTCCTTTTATTGTTTTCAGCTCGTGCCAAAGCCTGTGTGCCATACCCCTTTAAAAAGTGGACAATCATGGCTCTCTACAGCATCCTTCCTTTTATTGTTTTCAGCTCGTGCCAAAGCCTGTGTGCCATACCCCTTTAAAAAGTGGACAATCATGGCTCTCTACAGCATCCTTCCTTTTATTGTTTTCAGCTCGTGCCAAAGCCTGTGTGCCATACCCCTTTAAAAAGTGGACAATCATGGCTCTCTACAGCATCCTTCCTTTTATTGTTTTCAGCTCGTGCCAAAGCCTGTGTGCCATACCCCTTTAAAAAGTGGACAATCATGGCTCTCTACAGCATCCTTCCTTTTATTGTTTTCAGCTCGTGCCAAAGCCTGTGTGCTATACCCCTTTAAAAAGTGGACAATCGTGGCTCTCTACAGCATCCTTCCTTTTATTGTTTTCAGCTCGTGCCAAAGCCTGTGTGCCATACCCCTTTAAAAAGTGGACAATCATGGCTCTCTACAGCATCCTTCCTTTTATTGTTTTCAGCTCGTGCCAAAGCCTGTGTGCCATACCCCTTTAAAAAGTGGACAATCATGGCTCTCTACAGCATCCTTCCTTTTATTGTTTTCAGCTCGTGCCAAAGCCTGTGTGCCATACCCCTTTAAAAAGTGGACAATCATGGCTCTCTACAGCATCCTTCCTTTTATTGTTTTCAGCTCGTGCCAAAGCCTGTGTGCCATACCCCTTTAAAAAGTGGACAATCATGGCTCTCTACAGCATCCTTCCTTTTATTGTTTTCAGCTCGTGCCAAAGCCTGTGTGCCATACCCCTTTAAAAAGTGGACAATCATGGCTCTCTACAGCATCCTTCCTTTTATTGTTTTCAGCTTATGCCAAAGCCTGTGTGCCATACCCCTTTAAAAAGTGGACAATCGTGGCTCTCTACAGCATCCTTCCTTTTATTGTTTTCAGCTTATGCCAAAGCCTGTGTGCCATACCCCTTTAAAAAGTGGACAATCATGGCTCTCTACAGCATCCTTCCTTTTATTGTTTTCAGCTCGTGCCAAAGCCTGTGTGCCATACCCCTTTAAAAAGTGGACAATCGTGGCTCTCTACAGCATCCTTCCTTTTATTGTTTTCAGCTCGTGCCAAAGCCTGTGTGCCATACCCCTTTAAAAAGTGGACAATCATGGCTCTCTACAGCATCCTTCCTTTTATTGTTTTCAGCTCGTGCCAAAGCCTGTGTGCCATACCCCTTTAAAAAGTGGACAATCATGGCTCTCTACAGCATCCTTCCTTTTATTGTTTTCAGCTTATGCCAAAGCCTGTGTGCCATACCCCTTTAAAAAGTGGACAATCGTGGCTCTCTACAGCATCCTTCCTTTTATTGTTTTCAGCTTGTGCCAAAGCCTGTGTGCTATACCCCTTTAAAAAGTGGACAATCATGGCTCTCTACAGCATCCTTCCTTTTATTGTTTTCAGCTCGTGCCAAAGCCTGTGTGCCATACCCCTTTAAAAAGTGGACAATCGTGGCTCTCTACAGCATCCTTCCTTTTATTGTTTTCAGCTTATGCCAAAGCCTGTGTGCCATACCCCTTTAAAAAGTGGACAATCATGGCTCTCTACAGCATCCTTCCTTTTATTGTTTTCAGCTCGTGCCAAAGCCTGTGTGCCATACCCCTTTAAAAAGTGGACAATCATGGCTCTCTACAGCATCCTTCCTTTTATTGTTTTCAGCTCGTGCCAAAGCCTGTGTGCCATACCCCTTTAAAAAGTGGACAATCATGGCTCTCTACAGCATCCTTCCTTTTATTGTTTTCAGCTCGTGCCAAAGCCTGTGTGCCATACCCCTTTAAAAAGTGGACAATCATGGCTCTCTACAGCATCCTTCCTTTTATTGTTTTCAGCTTATGCCAAAGCCTGTGTGCCATACCCCTTTAAAAAGTGGACAATCGTGGCTCTCTACAGCATCCTTCCTTTTATTGTTTTCAGCTTGTGCCAAAGCCTGTGTGCTATACCCCTTTAAAAAGTGGACAATCGTGGCTCTCTACAGCATCCTTCCTTTTATTGTTTTCAGCTCGTGCCAAAGCCTGTGTGCCATACCCCTTTAAAAAGTGGACAATCATGGCTCTCTACAGCATCCTTCCTTTTATTGTTTTCAGCTCGTGCCAAAGCCTGTGTGCCATACCCCTTTAAAAAGTGGACAATCGTGGCTCTCTACAGCATCCTTCCTTTTATTGTTTTCAGCTCGTGCCAAAGCCTGTGTGCCATACCCCTTTAAAAAGTGGACAATCATGGCTCTCTACAGCATCCTTCCTTTTATTGTTTTCAGCTCGTGCCAAAGCCTGTGTGCCATACCCCTTTAAAAAGTGGACAATCATGGCTCTCTACAGCATCCTTCCTTTTATTGTTTTCAGCTTATGCCAAAGCCTGTGTGCCATACCCCTTTAAAAAGTGGACAATCGTGGCTCTCTACAGCATCCTTCCTTTTATTGTTTTCAGCTTGTGCCAAAGCCTGTGTGCTATACCCCTTTAAAAAGTGGACAATCATGGCTCTCTACAGCATCCTTCCTTTTATTGTTTTCAGCTCGTGCCAAAGCCTGTGTGCCATACCCCTTTAAAAAGTGGACAATCGTGGCTCTCTACAGCATCCATCCTTTTATTGTTTTCAGCTTATGCCACAGCCTGTGTGCCATACCCCTTTAAAAAGTGGACAATCATGGCTCTCTACAGCATCCTTCCTTTTATTGTTTTCAGCTTATGCCAAAGCCTGTGTGCCATACCCCTTTAAAAAGTGGACAATCATGGCTCTCTACAGCATCCTTCCTTTTATTGTTTTCAGCTCGTGCCAAAGCCTGTGTGCCATACCCCTTTAAAAAGTGGACAATCATGGCTCTCTACAGCATCCTTCCTTTTATTGTTTTCAGCTTATGCCAAAGCCTGTGTGCCATACCCCTTTAAAAAGTGGACAATCGTGGCTCTCTACAGCATCCTTCCTTTTATTGTTTTCAGCTCGTGCCAAAGCCTGTGTGCCATACCCCTTTAAAAAGTGGACAATCATGGCTCTCTACAGCATCCTTCCTTTTATTGTTTTCAGCTCGTGCCAAAGCCTGTGTGCCATACCCCTTTAAAAAGTGGACAATCATGGCTCTCTACAGCATCCTTCCTTTTATTGTTTTCAGCTCGTGCCAAAGCCTGTGTGCCATACCCCTTTAAAAAGTGGACAATCATGGCTCTCTACAGCATCCTTCCTTTTATTGTTTTCAGCTCGTGCCAAAGCCTGTGTGCCATACCCCTTTAAAAAGTGGACAATCATGGCTCTCTACAGCATCCTTCCTTTTATTGTTTTCAGCTTATGCCAAAGCCTGTGTGCCATACCGCTTTAAAAAGTGGACAATCGTGGCTCTCTACAGCATCCTTCCTTTTATTGTTTTCAGCTTATGCCAAAGCCTGTGTGCCATACCCCTTTAAAAAGTGGACAATCATGGCTCTCTACAGCATCCTTCCTTTTATTGTTTTCAGCTCGTGCCAAAGCCTGTGTGCCATACCCCTTTAAAAAGTGGACAATCATGGCTCTCTACAGCATCCTTCCTTTTATTGTTTTCAGCTCGTGCCAAAGCCTGTGTGCCATACCCCTTTAAAAAGTGGACAATCATGGCTCTCTACAGCATCCTTCCTTTTATTGTTTTCAGCTCGTGCCAAAGCCTGTGTGCCATACCCCTTTAAAAAGTGGACAATCATGGCTCTCTACAGCATCCTTCCTTTTATTGTTTTCAGCTCGTGCCAAAGCCTGTGTGCCATACCCCTTTAAAAAGTGGACAATCATGGCTCTCTACAGCATCCTTCCTTTTATTGTTTTCAGCTCGTGCCAAAGCCTGTGTGCCATACCCCTTTAAAAAGTGGACAATCATGGCTCTCTACAGCATCCTTCCTTTTATTGTTTTCAGCTCGTGCCAAAGCCTGTGTGCCATACCCCTTTAAAAAGTGGACAATCATGGCTCTCTACAGCATCCTTCCTTTTATTGTTTTCAGCTCGTGCCAAAGCCTGTGTGCCATACCCCTTTAAAAAGTGGACAATCATGGCTCTCTACAGCATCCTTCCTTTTATTGTTTTCAGCTCGTGCCAAAGCCTGTGTGCCATACCCCTTTAAAAAGTGGACAATCATGGCTCTCTACAGCATCCTTCCTTTTATTGATTACAGCTTATGCCAAAGCCTGTGTGCCATACCCCTTTAAAAAGTGGACAATCATGGCTCTCTACAGAATCCTTCCTTTTATTGTTTTCAGCTTATGCCAAAGCCTGTGTGCCATACCCCTTTAAAAAGTTGACAATCGTGGCTCTCTACAGCATCCTTCCTTTTATTGTTTTCAGCTTGTGCCAAAGCCTGTGTGCCATACCCCTTTAAAAAGTGGACAATCATGGCTCTCTACAGCATCCTTCCTTTTATTGTTTTCAGCTTATGCCAAAGCCTGTGTGCCATACCCCTTTAAAAAGTGGACAATCATGGCTCTCTACAGCATCCTTCCTTTTATTGTTTTCAGCTTATGCCAAAGCCTGTGTGCCATACCCCTTTAAAAAGTTGACAATCATGGCTCTCTACAGCATCCTTCCTTTTATTGTTTTCAGCTTGTGCCAAAGCCTGTGTGCCATACCCCTTTAAAAAGTGGACAATCATGGCTCTCTACAGCATCCTTCCTTTTATTGTTTTCAGCCTGTGCCAAAGCCTGTGTGCCATACCCCTTTAAAATGTGGACAATCATGGCTCTCTACAGCATCCTGCCTTTTATTGTTTTCAGCTCGTGCCAAAGCCTGTGTGCCATACCCCTTTAAAAAGTTGACAATCATGGCTCTCTACAGCATCCTTCCTTTTATTGTTTTCAGCTTGTGCCAAAGCCTGTGTGCCATACCCCTTCAAAAAGTGGACAATCATGGCTCTCGACAACATCCTTCCTTTTATTTTCAGCTTGTGTGAATGTCTATGTAGATTGGTTGAAACACTGTACAGCATCTCATGTAGGGTGTCCCTTAGAAATATACATCCTCTTTGGTTGTTGAGGTTATGAGACAAGAAAAAAGAAAAAAAAGAAATGGAATTAATTAGAATCAGTTGAAAGAACTTCATCCACATAGAAACTGATAAGTGATACTCACTAACAGAGAGTTCCCTCTTCTGCAGCTCAAAAGATTCCTCTGCTTGTAACAACTGCTGTGTTAATTTTCTCCTAAGGTCTTCGTATTCTCTTCGTTCTTGATCTAATTTAGTTTCTTTACCCCTATAATGATAAAAATGCAGGGATATTCATATCAACACTTGATAATATTACACTCTACAGTAAAATCTTTCTCAGCCTAGTCAGCCTTGGGCTGTAGAATACACCAACTACATCTCTGCAAAATGGTAAGACTCTCCTCCAAATAAATATCCTGGATATGGCTCCAGTCTTGAAGTTTAGGGGAGTGTGGAGCACCCTTCCATTTCCATTACTCTCATGTCCACTTTAACCTGGTGGTAGTAATGCGTGTAATTTTGTTGGGTGCCTCAAAAAAATGGCAGGAGAGAACCACATATACACTGGTCAGAGAAACCAAAAATACACTGGTCAGAGAAACCAGAAATACATGGGTCAGAGAAACCACAAATATACTGGTGAGAGAAACCACTAATACACTGGTGAGAGAAACCACAAATACACTGGGCAGAGAAACCACAAATACACTGGGCAGAAAAACCACAAATACACGGGTCAGAGAAACCACTCATATTTATTACCAGTTGATAAACAGTCCAATCAGCTGAGGCTGTTGAATACACCAACTGCATCTCTGCAGAGGGATAAGATCCTCCACAATGAGTGTCCTGGATATGACAATAAACCTTCTAATTACTGGAGCTTTGGGGAATGCTGAGTACCTCTTCATTGCCATTGATCCCAGTTCCACTCTGGCCTGGAGAGGCAGCCCTAATCGGAGCCTATTTACGGGTTAAATAGGACTATCAAACTGTCCAATTTAACCCATAAATTTGACTGTTTAGCATTCAAACCAAGCACAAACAAATGACTTATGCTAAACTGAATTGGCTGAAATAAAACACTTTGACCATTTAACTGTGTGTAAACAAATGACTGATGTTTAAATGAATTGTTAGTGATACATTGCAATACTTGGAACCATTTAACTTTGCTGACTTTTGCTAAATTGAATTGTTAGAAATAGAACTGTTTGACATTTAGCTGAGTGTAAACAAATGACTGCTGTTTAATTGAATTGTCAGTGATACATCACAATACTTGGGACAATTAAGATTTGTTGACTTATGCTAAATTGAACTGCTTGATCATTTGATCAAATGACTGATCTTTAATTGAATTGTTAATTATACATAGCAATACTAGGAACCATTTAATTGCGTGCAAAAGAATGAGCTTAGGCTCATTTAAAAACATTATGAACAAAATGTTTACAAAACACATATATTTAATATATATGTGTAAACAAGATTTGGCATAAAATAACCTACAAAGGTTGATATGCCATAAAACCCAACCAAACCAAATCATATATATTTAATATATATGTATAAAGAGGATTTGGCATTAAATAACCTACAATGTTTGATATGCCATAAAACCAAACCAGTTGATATATTTATCCTTAGACCAGTCTCCTAAAATGTTTTATGGTTGGGTTTTGTTTTCATGAAGTCGTAACCCAAACCCTAACCCTAACTCTTTGGCCAATCAACTCTGGTGTATTGGCTTCCTTACTCCTTTCATGAAGGAGGAAATGGTCATACTTTCATTTATAAGACATTACTCCCCACTCTGCCCATCAATCGGAGTGGTGGGGTCAGTTTTACTTGAGCCCCAAGTTAAATGACTTTACTCTTTGTTGTCTTGGTCCCAACTCACTTTTTAAATCAAACAAAATCTTGATAAGTATCTATGTCTACATTTACTTTTTTTTTTTTAATCTATGTATTTGTAAAGATAACAGATATGAATATATAACATTCCAAATATAAGTACACCTCTTAAATATATACGAGGATCATTAAATAAGTTTACAGACTTTTTTCGTATGGGCACTTTTATTGATAGTACACACATCAAACTCTAGTCCCCTTCGAAGTAATCTCCTCCAGCTGCAATGCACTTGTACCATTCCAACAACTTCTGGAAGGACCCATGGAAGTCCTCTTGTGTGGGTGTATCAATGACCTTCATCACTGCCTCTTTCATCTCCTCAATTGTCTCATAATGACAGCCTCTGAGCTTAGGGAATAAGCAAAAGTCACAGGGAGCAAGGTCTGGACTATAGGGAGGAGGGTGAGGAACTGTCTTGATGCCCATCTTGGTCTAATAGTCTGTGACAAGGATGGAGTTGTGGACTGGTGCATTGTCCTGGTGGAAATGCCACTAACCTGATTTGAAGAGTGCTGGCCTCTTCCCAAGGAATCTCTTCCTGAACTCTCTTAAAACCTCAACATAGTAACCCTAACCCTAACCCTTTAGCCGATTAAATCTGGTGTATTGACTACCTTACTCCTCCCACACCTCTCATCATCCCTCACAGACTCCCTGCCTTCCTTATGCCACTCAAAAACTGATGCTCAATTCATGCAAGTTGCTCCAAGCAGCCTGAAGCATTCCATACATTTCTGTGGCATTTATTCCAAGTTTAAAACAGAATTTTATTGCATATCGTCCTCACGTCCAGATTGCATTTTTGAAATTTACCAGCTATGACAATCAGGCTTTAGTATTTAGGGTGTATTCCAATTCCTGCTGTAGCTGTTCATTTGAACCTGGAGTCATAAAAATTAATCAGTCATCTTATAAGATGTATAGTAATAACATACTGAATTTTCAAGAGTCTACAACAATTTTAAATGCCTGTACAAAATAAGTCTGGAAACCTATTGAATGCACCATGTATATATATATATATATATGTGTGTGTGTGTGTGTGTGTGTGTGTGTGATTTTATTTTAGATTCAAATGTTTCAATGCTGTAGAACTTGGTGATAGATACTACCTAATATTTTTTGGGGGGATTGTACAATGTTCCACAAGAAACAATAATATCGTGGTATCTTTGGTTAAGAAGAAAATTAACTTTTTATAAAAAAAATTAGGATTGTACTTAATTACAAGGGATACTGAATCATATTATAGCACTACAAATACACACCCACTCGAGAAAAAGCTTGACAGCTACTACAGCTAACTAAACGGATGGAGAAAAAGCTTGACGGCAACTACACAAGAATGCTGCGAGCAATATTGAACAAGTCCTGGAGGCCACACTCCACAAAGCACCTCCCATCATGAAAACTATCAAAGTTAGACGACCCAGACATGCAGGACACTGCTAGAGAAGTAGGGACAAGCTCATAAGTGATGTTCTTCTATGGAACCCCTCATATGGCTGAGCAAAAGCAGGACGACCAGCTCAAACCTACATACAGCAGCTCTGTGAGGATACAGGATGTAGCCCTGAGGACCTACCAGAAGCGATGAATGATAAAGAGGAGTGGCGAGAGAGGGTCAGGGATATCCTTGCTGGCGGCACGACATGATGATAATTATATATATATATATATACTCATATCACCTAAAGGGTGTCCTTGTGGTGTAATGGTTAAAGCGATGGACTGCGGAATCGTAGTAAGCAAGTTCGAACTCCTGTCGTGCTATTACAGTCACTTTCAGACAAATACCCTTGGGAAAAGTATGAACCACCTTATCCTCCCAGCTATGGGTTAAATAACATCACTGCAGTTCTACGAGAAGGATGGCTTGGGCATTAAATAACCCATGAAGGTTGATATGCCATTAATACAAAAACAACCAATTGTATCACCTAATCACCCATTAGTAAGTACACTTCAACAATCTTTTTGATAAAAAGTTAATCTTCTTTAAAATCAAAGATACTAGGATTTTATTATTTTTAGTGGAACATTATAGAATGAAAATACGATGGAATCTGGTATTAAATAATAACTAATGATATCCGTTTTGAGTGAATAATGTTCTACTAGAAATAATGATATTCTGGTATCTTTGATTTATAAAAAAATTAAACCTTATAAAAAAAGGAATACACAGTCAATAGCAAAACAAATGGTTTGTTGCTTTGTTATTTTATTATTGTTTTTATTTGTTTTTTTTTTAATCAATCTTTGTGGGTTATTTAATGCCCAAGCCATACTTATAGAAAAACAGTTGTACTATTTAATCTTGCAGCCATTGATGTTAGACTCTATGCCATGGGGATACCCCGAACAGTAGTGGTACTATTTAACCCATAGCTTGGGGGGGGGATAAGGAACTTCATACCTTTCCCAAGGGTATTGTTCGTGGTTTTAGAAGTCTAGTCGAAGTGGAATCAACCTATTGAGGGGGTAGTCAAATTATTTAAAACGCAAAATAAACTAATGGATGTTCACCAATCAGACATAAGCAAAATACTGCTCTCCTTTTTCCACCTCAAACTTAGTTTCTTATATGCTCATTAAATCTCGCCACTTCACGTGGGCTTATCACATTCTCCTCCATAAAATAAGTTACACCTCTTGTGTCCTTTTCTTCTTCTGGTTTCCGCGTGTCGGTAGCAGAGAGAGCACAACTTCTGTTTCTTCGAGGTAAGATTGTTTGTAGCATTACTACAACAGGTATTAGTACAAAAATAGACATAACAGTGTGACGGGTGTTCAAACTCTTTACAACGATGTAGCAGTCCATGATGTTAGACTCTATTTATTTACCTAACCCCTCCGCTCGGGCAGGATATGATACAAGGTCAATTTTTTAAGCTGAGTTTAACAGGTTTGAATTCAGAGTTTTCCTTCTCCTAAACTAGTTGCCTCACCAAGGCTGAAGAACCTAGTCTGTCCTACTATTTACCCATAGCTGGAGGGAGAATAATTGGATTCATACCTTTCCCAAGGGTATTAGTGCTATGTGAAATACAATCAGTCTCGTCCAGGATTTGAACTCGTGTTACCGTGTCCATATCCTGCGATGATAAGCATTACACCACGGGCACCTCCATTGATGTTAGACTCTATGCCATGGGGATACCCCGAACAGTAGTGGTACTATTTAACCCATAGCTGGGGGGGGGATAAGGAACTTCATACCTTTCCCAAGGGTTTTAGAACAAAAATGAGTGTAACAGTGTGACTTGAGTTCAATCTCGCTTACTACAAGCCCGCAGTCTAACACATTAGCCATTATGCCATGTGGACTCCGGGTAAAATTGTATTATATGTGAACACACACAGAGACATCCCTACCAACACCAAACTTAAACTTCCGAAGTTTAAACTCCATAGTAAAAGCATTCCACGGATTAAGAATGTAGAAAAAATCAAAATTAAATCACTTACATTCTATAATTGTCTATTTCGGCCTGCTTTTCTTGTAAACGTTGTTGGAAGTGCATTCGTAACTCAGTTTGGGATTTGTCAAATTCGGCAATTTGTCTTTGACATTCATCTTTTTTTATTTTTCCTTCGCTCAATTCAATATTGGCAACATTTAATTTTGCCCCCAAATCTGTTGACAAAAAAAAAAAATTATTATCAGTACTTTTTACTCAAATCATTAATTCCAAGGATGAATCAAAAGTTTTCAAATATTTTGGTATGGGCTAGTTTGCTATGCATATATCATGTGATCAAAGCAGTTCAAGTCATGAAAAGGTACCCATTATCATTGATCCTATTTACCCAACCCCTCTGCTCGGGCAGGATATGACACAAGGTCAATTTTTTAAGCTGAGTTTAACAGCTTTGAATTCAGAGTTTTCCTTCTCCTAGACTAGTTGCCTCACCAAGGTTGAAGAACCTAGTCTGCCCTACTATTTACCCATAGCTGGAAAGAGAATAATTGGATTCATACCTTTCCCAAGGGTATTAGTGCTATGTGAAATACAATCAGTCTCGTCCAGGATTTGAACTCGTGTCGCCGTGTCCAATTCCTACAACGATAACCATTACACCACGGGCACCCATTATCATTGATAGTGCCATGATAGTTGGTGCACTGGCATGTGCAATCCTTCACTCAGTGCAAGATTTGAAAACTGCACAGAAGAACATGCAATACAGTCTAATTTAAATTGGGTCATAACTCCTCAGAAGCAACCAAAAACATTTGTTGTTGTTGAATTACAACAATAATAACAATAGCACTTACCTACAGGTGTTCCAACTAGCATCCAGTTGGTAGACAAAAATAAAACAGGCTGTAACTTGATGCGTCGAGCGCCCCACATACGTGCAAGTATGGAACATGGCCTTTTTTGTGGGAACCAGGTGCAGGACCATAGGCTACACACACCTGACAGTTCCAAAAGCGCCTTGAGCTCTGTCAGCATTCTCCTAAAATGGGGCGCCAGGTGATAAACCTAGCTCCTTTGGAGAGGGTTAGAGCCTGAGGGGTCGGCCCCCTGAGGCTCAAGGACTGCCGGTCTCAGCTCATGTGACATGAATGCCAGCTTCTCAGAATCCATGTCAGACAGCCTGAACTGACTACCACTGGAACCAAGACACACCCTACCTGATCCACGTATCAGGCAACACGGCCAGCCAAAGTGTATCCCAGCCCAGTGGGCCAGGTTGTAACTTAAGATAGAAACTGTGCCACTACTAAGTTGAAGCTAGTAATTATATACAAACATGTTCACTTATAGACTGGTAACCAATCACAATCCAGGCAATGAACTTGCCCAGGTGGACACAATGGAATGCCCCAATGTGCTGTAAAGAACTCCCCTTCTTTAGAGTTTGGGCAGAAGTCTACTAAACTTGCTATGCAACTGAGTGTTGATTCTGACAACCTACCAAACTCAATAGTTGTGCGAAAGGTGAAGGAGCAGTTGATTACAGTAACCAGATGGTTCAAGAAATTTTAGTCGAGTTGTAAAAACATAGACGATAAGGCAACGTCAGGTAGGCTAAAAAGTGTGGATTCAGAGGTCATGCTCAAAGTCATCAATTCTTGAGCAACCTTATACCAACTCAGGAGACTGAGACTTTCGTCTAAGTCTCTTTCTCACACTTACAACCAATTTCGACCCTTTCAAGTGACAAAGAAGAGAGAGTTATATTTTTATAAACAAAAACGTTATCGCCTCTTTATTATGTCACTAAACAACAAACCTTAAGAAAGCCTCATATGACTAGTGAACTGTAACTTGGCTACCCGTTATATGCTGTTAAAATTTGGATATACACCCAATAAATAAACAACAAACCATTCCACCAATTTATACACAAATTCTTGAAATATGAGTCGACAAGTTGCTTGATCTGACAATAAATGCTTTGAATATTTTTGATGTGATAATGTTTTAGAATTCACTAAAAAAGCAGAAAACAAGAATAATTATGGCATCAGATACCATATCATGTATTCTTAGACTTCAATGGTTGGCAAAAGATTTATGCCTGGAATGGTGGATAATTCCAATATTTTAAAGTCATTTGATATAGGTTAGAGAGCTGCACGTGACTCACAAGCTGTGGTTAGTCACCCCTGTTATATAAGATGCTTAATTGTGTACACGTCTCCATTTAAATTTAAAATTCAAAAATAATCTAATCTTCAGTTTCAATACACTTTTTTATCACACCTCATGTATATATATATATATATATATATATATATATTTATCATTAAGGCTTTTCGGACTATTGTCTTCATCTTTATTGTTATTTCCACAACGTTTCAGCTAATATGTCCTCCGGCCTTCTTCAGGTGTTTGTTGAACTCGGGAATCTTCACGTAACTTTGAATTACGTCCTTTATTTAATCCACAGGGTTCGCCTCTTCTCATTCCGTTAGCCATAACCAGGTACAAGTGTTAAGTATTCCTGTATTGTTATTTGCCTGTAGTGAGGATTGAACCTGCAACCTCCAGATGATTGTCTCCTTATAAAGCTTAGGTAACCAACGCCTATAACCATTACACTATATGTCTTGCTAGATATATATATATATATTTTTTTTTTTTTTTCAGAATTTTTCCCATAAATGTTAACTCTACATTTTTTTAAAGAAAAATTGATCTAATTTTATAAAAATATTTGTTTTGAAGCGATTCAAAATGGTTACAAATTAAACAGAATGGAGAGAGGTCTGTCATCAAATTTTTGGTAGTAGGTGAAAATATTATGGACAATGATAATAATTGATGATTGAAGAAATTGGAATTGGAATCAAAGATTTGTTTACTAATTCCACAGCCCTGATACATGCAAGAATCAAACTAATTATGATTTAAAGAAAAAGAAGAAAATTAAGATATCAACCTTTTAGCAATATTTCAAAACGATCAAGTTCCATATCTCTTTGAGATATCAACTGAATGTTGTATTGAAAAGATTCTTTGAGTTTAGAATATTTTTTCTCAAGGGATTCGAGTTTTGAACTTTTTTCTTCACATTTTTGTTCCAAAGCTTTCACTCTGAAAAAAAATTTAAAAAATAAAAACAAAAAAAAGCAACACTGTAAACAAAATTCAATTACAGAAAATAATTGTGTAATAATAAAAAACAAACAAAGAAAAAACAATATTCTTTATTCTATTCTTCAGGATAGCATTATTTTTAGCATCTGATTTGACTTGTGGGGTATGTTTGCTGGATATTTTGCTCCCATAATTTATGTTGGCTCATCATTGAAAAGCAAACGATGTAAACGCCACGGACAAAAGAACAATCAAAACAAAGTAATATAAACAAAAATAAATTTATATATCAACAAGTACATGAAAAGAAAACATTACAAAACATTATTTTAGTATAGCTTGTTAAATATTCCTCTGTGTGTGTGTGAATGTAACTAACACGAATATTATGGTGGCAGACTAAATATTAAAAGTGTCCCGAAGACTATAAATGCATGTTGACTAAGTATTTTACGCCAGGTATCAAAAATATACACAGAAATATCACAATGTATTCTAGAAGGGCGAGTTTTCTCCCATGTTGGTCGTTTGTCTCTTTCGGGATTTGACAAAATGTTTGAGGCTGTGTTCGAGGCTGGAACAAGTCCAGCTGAAAAGGCAGAACAGGAAAGAAAAAGGTTACAGAGTATATATGTTGCGTGTATTGAGCTGGGTGTCACTAGCTGGCAAAGTCAAAATGTAAAAAAAAAAATGCTGTCTCTGGAAGTCAAAATGTGAGAGAAGGAGTTTTTGGAAGTCATGAGTAAATATAGCTAATCCTTGGCATGTGGTTGACTCCAAACACACCGTTTATTTTGTGCGAGACAAAATCAAAGGTGCAGACATAGTTGGGAGCATAAATCACGTAACTTTCCTGACCCATAGGTTCTTGAAACTAATTAATTTACTAACGTCCACCGTCTTTTTTTCAGGAATAAGTGAATCAGTATCCTATTTTCTAGAATTTTCTTGTATCACAGCCATTTTAAGAATATAGGAGTATAAATCCTATAGACTATAACCGCAAAAATTATCAAATATCTTTTACTTATTAATAGATCCATGTTGCTGCAAGATATAAAAAAATTTAAATTTCTTAACTTAAAAAAAAAATCATTTACTAAAAGGATTACCATATAGATTCAAGTATCAAACTTGTATATCATGTGATCTCTTAAATTTGATCTCCAAAAGCTAATTTCATCAGGACTTCGCTCAGTATAAAAGAGTCTTTAGATACACAAATAAGCTTTAGGAGAAAGTTTTATAAAA
Organism: Sepioteuthis lessoniana; assembly: GCA_963585895.1. Lineage (NCBI taxonomy): Eukaryota > Metazoa > Mollusca > Cephalopoda > Myopsida > Loliginidae > Sepioteuthis > Sepioteuthis lessoniana. The sequence continues at coordinate 2,211,938 of OY757942.1, forward strand.
AACAAAATGAAAATACTACCATGTACAAACATTGTAAAAGTTTTATTTAAAGAATTAATCACAGCTGACATATTTTACAACTGACTTTAACAATAAATCAAAAGAAGTAGAGATAATTAAACAACTACACCCTCTAAAAAATTAACCTAAATATATGGAACAAGATACTTGTTTTACAAGAATTAGCTTTGCTCTTGGTGATACTAATAATTAGGAATGAACATGTTTTTCTATTCTCTATAAATGGCAAACAGTTAGATGTACAGCTATCAAATATCCAATGCCTTTTACAATAAACTCATTTCCAATGCATTTTTATAGTAAAAATCATTTCCAATGCATTTTTATAGTAAAAATTATTTCCAATGCATTTTTATAGTAAAAATCATTTCCAATACATTTTTATAGTAAAAATCATTTCCAATGCATTTTTATAGTAAAAATCATTTCCAATGCATTTTTATAGTAAAAATCATTTCCAATACATTTTTATAGTAAAAATCATTTCCAATGCATTTTTATAGTAAAAATCATTTCCAATACATTTTTATAGTAAAAATCATTTCCAATGCATTTTTATAGTAAAAATCATTTCCAATACATTTTTATAGTAAAAATCATTTCCAATACATTTTTATAGTAAAAATAATTTCCAATGCATTTTTTAGGTAAAAATCATTTCCACTAAAACTTGAAAGGGCCTTAACTGCATCTGATGACAAGGCTCAGAGAAATGTGGAGTCATCCCTTCATTGACATTTTTATATGTTGACTGTATTAATGTTAAACAATTCAGTTTAGTGTAGATACAGTTTCAATGTCAAAAAACAGTTTCATTTCAAATAATTCAGTTTAGTGTAAGCACACAGTTTAAATGTAAGTACGGTTTAATAGTAAAAAATATTTCTATTTCAAGCTTTTCAGTTTAATCAAACAATTCAGTTTAGCATAAGTATGCCGTTAGTTCTATTTAGCCCATAGATAGGGCCCTATCAGGTGCGACCTCGCCGGGCCAGAGTGGACCCAAAAGCGATGGCAATAAAAGGGTACTCCCCATTCTCCAAAGTTTTGACATTACTGGAACCTCACCATCAGATTGTTTAGTGTCATATCCAGGACACTCATTGGGGGCTGGTCTTACCCCTCTGCAGAGGTGCAGTCGGTGTATTCTACAGCCCCAGCCGAGGATTTTGAAAAAGAGTCAGTTGGGAGTTGAGATTGGACCATAGAGGCAGACAGTTGAGTTTTCTACCGTTGCGGCAGCGGTTAAGTTTTTTGGGTCCTGACCGGCTGAGATGAATTGAGATCTTATACATCACAAGATGCGCCACGCATTGGTGGGGTCAGCATAGTATGGTCAGCATAGTAAGAATTGTGTCTCTCTCCTCGTGTCGAAGAACCGAAGTCAGGAATTAATAAACGGGTTTGTACCTGAACAAAAGAGTCCGCCTGCATTTGTATTTGCCTGTGTATTGTTTGTTTGTATCTGTATCATTATTACGGACATCACCAAATTATACAACATTGTGTTACATCATCCCTACGGCAGAGCTGTTTAGTAAATACATTATTATCATTCTTTAAAGCCCTGAATAATTTAGAAAACCACAAAAAAATATAGAAAAAAGAGTATAAATCTTTTGTCATTTAACTTCAATGGCATAGAACACACCTCATTTGGTATGCCTTGAACCATTCTTGTTCCTTCTCTGCAACAAGCTGTTTCCAATCGTCTGTTGAAGTCAATGGTCTGGCCATGGTTTAATTCTACACAGGAACTCAAGAAAATCTGGAAAAAAAAAGAAGATTAATTTCATTAAAACTGATTCATGAAATACAAGAAATTTGCAGAGTCAGATTTTTTTTAAATTTGTGACTTTTTTTCATATGGGAGCATCTTATACAATCAATAAAACTTTCATGCTCAAAACTAAAACTACTTTGCAAAATATTTTTCAAAAGAGTAACATATAAAAAAAAGAAAAAAAAATTAGAAAAAGAAAACAAAGTTTGTTTTGCAAATGAACGATACATTTTTTAAAGTTTTCATTCATGGTGAATATCATCTTTTAAATCATCCAAATTCTTGATCTATCTATCTTATTTTGTTTCTATCTATCTATCTATCTATCTATCTAATTTTGTTCCTATCTATCTATCTATCTCATTTTTTCTATCTATCTATCTATCTAATTTTTTCTATCTATCTATCTATCTATCTATCTCATTTTTTCTATCTATCTATCTATCTATCTATCTCATTTTTTCTATCTATCTATCTATCTATCTATCTCATTTTTTCTATCTATCTATCTATCTATCTATCTATCTCAGTCTGTACTGTGTTACTGAATTCCTCATTTTTATTAGATCAATATATTCAAAATATTCAAATGAAGCAATTTCTACTTTGATTTGCAAAACTAGTTTGCAAAATATATTTCAAAAATGTAACATATAAACAAAAAAAAAATTAGAAACAAACAAACATAAACAGTTTGTTTGTTTTTTTACAAATGAACAATACATATTTTTAAGTCTTTATTCATATTGAATATTATTTCTTTTAAACATTCAAATTCTTCATATCACAGATATAACAACAAAATGCTAATTTATACCTTTCTAAATAGAAGTACCAATATCATCATGGACCACTCTTACAATTGGAACACAATGAGTTAATGGGTTATCTAGTGTAAAAATAACACCATTCAATTCTTTCATTATTCAAATTTATTCAAATATATTCTAATAAAAGGAAAAAGAAAAAAAAAATCAGGACAAAAATTTTACCCGAAGGAAGTATTTTAAAAACTGTTTTTTCTGGTTCGGTTTCGGTTTCTTTGTTTAATGGCATATCAACCTTTGTAGGTTATTTAATGTGAAAGCCATTCTCCTAGTAAAACAGTAGTGGTTCTATTTAACCCATAGCTGGGAGGATAAGGGGGTTCATACCTTTCCCAAGGGTATTTGCCCGGAAGTGAACGTAATAGCGCGACTAGAGTACAAACTTGCTTACTATGATTCCACAATCCATCGCTTTAACCATTACACCATGAGGAAACCCCCAGAACAGTAGTGGTTCTATTTAACCCATAGCTGGGAGGATAAGGGGGTTCATACCTTTCCCAAGGGTATTTGCCCGAAAGTGAACGTAATAGCGCGACTAGAGTACGAACTTGCTTACTACGATTCCGCAGTCCATTGCTTTAACCATTACACCACGAGGACCCCCCCCTGTTTTTTCTAAAATTCTCATCAAGGTGAGTTTCAGCTGGGCTATTTTCAGGTGGGTGAGCTGCATTATTGACTCCTTTAGACCCCCCATTAGACCTTGCTGTCTAGTTTAAGCTATAAGCAGGCATAAGTGCCTGGACCTAAATTTGGGTCCAAGACCAGCTTGGCTCATTAGACTCACATTGCACTAAGTCGGTCAATGAGCCATACAGACCAGCAGGGTTCGAGTCTTCGCTCCTACCCCTCCCCTTAATCCCCACTTTAATCAGCCTTTGGAACATTTGACCTTGTGTCAAGCCCTGTCTGGCGGGAGGCAAAGGCCAATATAATCATCAAGATTCTTTTGTCTCTCTCTTGCCAGCTGATCCTTCCAATTATCACTCTTGTAAATCCTTTAGATGGCATCCAGTGTCTGCACAGAGAAAAAATTCTACATCTGTCAACTTTAACTTATTGAAACTGGCACATTGGCACAGTGGTAGAGTGTTCAACAACAGCCAAGGAGATCAGGGTTCAATCCCAGGTAGAGTCATACCAAACACTCAAAAAATGGTACTTGATGCCTCCTTGCTTAACACATTGGCGAACATTCTAACCATTATGTCAATGTCCGGTTAAAATTTTCTAGTAGGTAAGTCAAATGTCTACATTTCTTTAAAAAAAACAGTTATTTTACTCAAGTATTTGTTTTTCAACATAATCTCCTTCCTTATCAATGCCTGACAAACTCACAGAGCTTAGAATAAACCAACTTTATCCTACTTCATGTTGGCCTAATGAGTAGAGTCTTTGTCAATGGTCCGGGAGACCAGGGTTCAATCCCAGGTCGAGTCATACCAAAGACTCAAAAAATGGTACTTGATGCCTCCTTGCTTAACACTCAGCATTATAAGGTAGGGATCAAGAATAAGTGGAGTTATCCAGGGAAAGGAGTAGCGCCCTCCCCTACACCTGGGTGTAGTAGCTACTGAAAAGGGAGCCTTCAAGTCATCCTCGACTATAGTTGGCCAACTATTTTTAAATATGAATTATTTTTGATACAGAATCATCACCTATGCAGTATTGGACAAATTAAAATGAAATTTCAATGGCTTAGACACACATAGGAAGTGATTATTTTTCTTGAATATTTGATCCTTTAGTTGTAGTGAAAAATTATTAGCAAAGGACTAATCACAAATTGGGGGAAAGTTCCCATGTTGTAGTGGCTAATGTGCTGGACTTCAATGTCATAATAAGTGAGTTCAAACTCCAATTGAGCTATCATGTTCACTTTTAAATTACTGTTGCTTTGGCATTAAATAACCCATGAAGATTGATGTGCCATTAAAAAACATGAACAAATGAACCAACCAAATCAGGATATCAAATCAAAGAAAAAAAAATTCAAAGAAGTTTTCTATTTTTTGGGGTTTCAGAAAATTTTCTTCTTAGAAAATTATGACATTCTGCTACAACCATGGAAACTTTGAAAATATTAATCAAGGAAGATAATCACTTCCTATGTGTGTCTAAGCCACTTGAGTTTTAGTCAAATTTGGGGCAGTGATAAAAAAATGGTTCGGTTTTTTCAATGTCATATTTTTTTGTCCAATACTGTAGATAAAAACACCCCAACCAATTTTTTTTTTTAATAAAATTAAATTATTTTATTGCTTTTAGTCAAAAATTTTACAATCAAAATCAATATTTATTACCAAACTGTACAGCGCTGAAAATCTGTAACCAAAAATAAAATTGCACACAAATACAAGCACACACACACACACACACACACACACACACACACATAATGCAATTAGAAGAAAACTCAAATCTTGTTAAATTATCATTATAAATTTATTTCAGTAAAGAATGTTCTTATACGTTTCATCTCATCAGATGACTTTGTGGAGGAATGAGTATTTCTCTAAGATGTAAATCCAAGTGCCAGTTCCACAATATACAACAGAATTTATATAAACGACGTAGACAAAAGAAAAGTGACTAAAACAAGAATGCTAAAAACAAATTTTTTACTTTATCACGATTGGACAAAAAGAAAATACAAAGGCAGTAATGTTCATAAATTTTGCTCTGTGTGTGTGTGTGTGTGTGTGTGTGTGTGTATATGTGTGTGTGTGTGTGTTTGTGTGTTTGTGTGTGTGTATATGTAAAAACAAGAATATTTTTAGTCAGGAATAATAGTGGGAAAGAAAGAGGCGAACTTGTACTTACATACATGCGTCTGTGTGCACGTACGTGTGAGTTCTGCTATGTATAAGTCACCTAATCTACTGGTCATTCAAGCCCACTGTTAGCGTATTAGTGTATTTGAGTGCGTCTGATTTTCTCTTCAATGTGTGTCGTCTGTGTGCTGCTTCTCCCTTGAACTAAAAAATTTTGGGTTCTTATACTATTTGAGTGGATCGAAATGATATATTTTAAATTTGCATAGGTAGATTTTATTGCAGGTCAACTAAAGTTCAAATGTGTAAACACAACTTGTGACCTGATCTAACCTACGAGAATCATAGAAACTACTTGTTCATTGAGGCGCCAATTATTTTGGTTCTATGTAAAATCTTTCAGCAAGTTAGTGTTTGATCCGTTTTTTTGAGAATGTTCTAATCTATGTGTTTGCAGATTGGCTGAAAAATATTTTAAGTAAGTGAGGTTTGAATCCTTTTCTTCTAGAATATTCTGATTTCTGTTTTCTTAGGTAATTTAATTAAAAATAAAAAAGTGTGGATCCTACAACTTCACACGTTTAATTTGAGGTTGAAAAACAGCAAATATGGATTACAGTCTATATATATATGTATGAAAAGAAAAGGAAGAAAAAACCTATATCAATTTAAATAATATATATATATATGTGCAGTGCGAAAAATGCCAGAGAGTGTAATTAATACACTGTAAAATTTTTTCACAAAATTAAATCAATAACTATGACAGGCTATTGACTTATTAAGTCATCATCAATTTATCTTAACAAATATGAATTAAGCCTGATTTTGATTAAAAATCATTTTAAAATATTAAGTGAATTTAATGTTTTTAAATCAATTTTAAAGGAAACTAAAAAAACAAAATATTTCAAAACGTGTAAGACGCACTTTTTTTACAAATATTTTTCAAACACAAAATTTAGTATGAACATAACATCATTTTTTTAAAAGTAATTTTTCTTGCATCATGTTTTTCTTAGAAATGTTCTTCACTTGTCTGTCACACGTGATTATCAAAACTTTTTTTCAGCTAAAACAAAAAAAATGTTCAAAGGGAGGTAACTCGTTACTGACAAAAGGTTAGGGTTACCGAGAATTTAAACAAGTTTGCATTTCATCATCATCATGTCGCGCCGCCTGCGCGGATATCCCTGACCGTCTCTCGCCATTTCTCCCTATCATTCATCGCCTCCGGCAGGTCTTCAGGATTACAACCCGTGTCCTCACATAGCTGCTGTATGTAAGTTCGTGCTGGTCGTCCCACTCTTGCACATCCATGAGTGGGGGTCCACAGGAGTACATCGCTTATGAGCTCGTCCTTGCTTCTCCAGCAGTGTCCTGCGTGTCTGGTTCGTCGAACTTGTATAGTTTTTGTGATGGGGGGCAAGTGTCCGTATAGTTGGAGTCTCGTGGGGTGTTGTCGCCAGGACTTGTTTAATACTGCTCTCAACATTCTTGTGTAATTTCCGTCCAGCCTCCTCTCCAGCCGTTTCGTAAGCGTCCATGTGGTGCATCCATATAGCAGTATCGACACAACCGCTGCCTGGAAGAAACTGCGTTTCATTTTATCTGTTAGGTCCGACTTCCATATGATCGAGAGCCTATCGATAGCTGTCCATGCCTTCGTCAGTCGTGTGTCGATGTCCTTCTCGGTTGATGAGACGCTGCTTCCTAGGTAGGTGAATTTGTCGACTAGTTTCAGAGAGGCTCCGTCTAGTGTGGCAATGTTGCCTGTTTGGTTGTAACACATATATTCGGTTTTGTTTGCATTGACATGTAGGCCAATGCCAGCTGCAGCTCGTTCCAGACTATGTAGTAGTGTCTCTGCTTGATTAGGCGTATTCGCTAGTAACGCCAAGTCATCAGCGTAGTCGGCGTCCGTGATTGTTTTTGCGGGGTACCTTTTGCTTCTTCTCTTAGTCAGCTCAAAGCCATTTTCTCTGATTTTGTCTATCGAAGTCCTAAGCACATAGTCTAGACAGATGATAAAGAGGTACGGGGCTAGTGTGTCTCCTTGTAGTACTCCTGCAACAATGTCGAAGTATTCCGTGTCTCCATCTGGTGAACGTACTTTTACTTTGGTGTTTCTGTAGAGAATCATTATCGCTGCTACGGTTTCTTTTGGTAGGCCGTAAGCTAGTAGGATTTGCTCCATCTTCCCTCTGTGTATGGAATCGAAGGCCTTGGTAAAGTCGACAAATAGTAATGTCGCCTGTAAGTTTTTTGCCCGAACGCCTTCCAGGATTCTACGGATGGTCAGTATTTGTGAGGTTGTGGATCTGTTTCTCCGGAAGCCATTTTGGTTTTTCCTAAGGATGTTTTCCATTTTGGGTTCTATGCGGTTTCGTAGTAGGGCATTGTAGATTTTGGCTGCTATGGATGTAAGTGTTATCCCTCGGTAGTTCTTGGCTAGTCCGAGGTCGCCTTTTTTAGGGAATGGAAGGATGCATCCCTTCGTCCATCGTTCTATCCTATTTTGACTATAGACTGCGTTGCATTGCCGGAGCAGTATATCGTCGAATTGTCTCGTCTTCCACACTTCTGGGGGGATCTCGTCTAGCCCCGCCGCTTTCCTATTTTTAATTCTTCTGAGAACCGTGTCGAGTTCTTCTTTGGTGAAAGGACCTAGTTTTACGTCTAATTGCTTACTAATAATTCTGGTGATCGGTTCATCCGTTATTTCCGGTGGGTTTCCTAGTAGATTTTTGAAATGCTGTTCCCACAGTTTTATTCTTTCTTGTTGGCTTGCAGCTTTCAATTTTGCTTTGGCTGTGCTCTTCCTTCCACTTACTTCGTTTATTGTTTGCCAGGCTATCCTGGATTGCCTATCTTCCACCGAGTCTCTAATCTTATCTATCTGATTTTGTACGTATTCTGCCTGTTCTTTTAGGTATATTCCTGTTAATTGATGTTGCGCCTTTTCTAGTTCTCGTGCATTTGTATTTGTTGGGTTCTGTTGATAGTTTTTGGAGGCAGTCTTCACAAGTGCACGTTTTTCTCTAGCTGCTGGCGTTTCCCAAGGGACTCTATATTTAGTTCTAGGTTTTGTTGGAATACACTTTTCTGCCGCCTCCAGGTGTGCTTCTACAAAATTTTCATATTCGTCATTTGGGGTGCCTATTTCTACCTTCTCTTGTAGTGCTTCGAATCTGTTTCTTAATTCTAATGCATATTTATCTCTAATATCTCTGTTGTTGAGTAGGGCCCAGTCATAGTGCTTGGTCGTCGCTTTACGTGTGGCGTTTTTTCTTAGGCTTAGTCGTACTTTGGCCGTAACTATTCGATGATCGGAGGACACACCCTCGAAGGAGGAGTATGCCTCGCAATTCATCGCACTATTCTTCCATTTCCTGTTTATAAGGACGTAGTCTATCTGTGCTTTACTCTTATTCGCGTATGTGTAGGTCCATAATTTCCCCTCCCTTTTTTGAAAGTTTGTATTGAGGCAGGTTAATCTATTTTCTATCATGAAATCTATTAAATGCTGTCCATTCCTGTTAGACGCGTAGTGTAGGCTGTATTTGTTGTGTCTGTTTTTCCCGATTTGTGCATTCATATCTCCGCCAATGACTAGCAGGTTGTGTTTCGGAATGCTACGTACTAGGGAGGATAGATCTTCGTAGAAGGTGGCTATTTCGTTTTCTTCGCTAACATTGGTAGGGCTGTAGCAGGAGATAATTGTTGCTTTGGGGTTGCCATTAAACGTTGCGGCCATCATCCTAGGTTGTATTCTCTCAATGCTGTTCAGTGTTTTTAACGCTCTCGGTCCTAGAAGTATTCCCACCCCTCCTACCGATGCATTGACAGAGTTTTTCCATGCCGATACAGTCACCAGCATCCATCCATTTCCAGTTTCGTGATACTTGATATCTTCGGTGTGCGTGTATCGGTGCTCTTGTATGCAAATTATATCTATCTTATGTTCTACGGCTGATGCAGTTAGCTCTGATAGTTGACCTATTCTATTTAGGGTTCTTACGTTAAATGTCGCTATCTGTATTGTTTGTTTGCATTTTAGTAGTTTTTGTTTGTGTTTGAGCTCTGTAGCTGATTTTTCGAACACCGAGGCCAGGGCTCCAACCTCAGCAGGACGCGCCCCTTTTTTACCCGCGCGAAGAGCGATGCGGTTTATGGATCTGGTTTGAGTACTAGTCATGGTTATCTTTCGATGGCTGTTTTTGTTCTCATCTATAGAAGCCACTCTTATAGATGAGCAGCAGTAGTTCCCCGATCGAACTGGCAATCTTGAGCGTTAAGCCGCAAGACTCACACGTACAGCATGCTGCTTCCCATGTGTACGCGGTAGTAATAAAAAAAAAAAAAAAAAAAAAAAAAAAATTCTTTTTTTTATCTTAAGTTTTAACTTAGTTAAAGTCCAGGACTGCTGGATGTTAAAATTCAAAGAAATTTTGTGGTATATTTCATGGTTATCTAGTGGTGGACAGACAGAGAGAGAGAGAGAGAGACACACACACAGAGAGAGAGAGAGAAAGAAAGAGAGAGGAGGAGTCAACTCTTTTATGGCTTTCGTCTTTAGCACGTGTTAGACTACATTTGAGGTGTTTTGGATTTTTTTTTTTCCTTTCTTTTCAGGGGGGGGGCAATTTTGGGGGTTTTCTTTAGCAAATTTAGAAGTTCGCCTTCCAAAAGTAAAGTTTTCCTGAAAATTAACTCGCATAAGTCTTCATTCTTCATTTAAACAACACATAATACAGCTGAGATTTAAGACATTACTATTTTAAATCAAATGTGCATTTTTAAATGAATAGTTTAGTAGAATAAATTTACTGACCTCTGTGAAAAAACTTCTGGAAACGGAATCACTTCCAAACGTATGCATACTATTTCAACAAATGAAGGATTAAATTATTACTAATTTTAGTATTTATATTAAAGGTTCCACTCCTATATCATGGTCAACTGGTGGTGGACAGAGAGAGAGAGAGAAAGAAAGAGAGGAGGAGTCAACTCTTTTATGGCTTTCGTCTTTAGCACGTGTTAGACTACATTTGAGGTGTTTTGGATTTTTTTTTTTCCTTTCTTTTCAGGGGGGGGCAATTTTGGGGGTTTTCTTTAGCAAATTTAGAAGTTCGCCTTCCAAAAGTAAAGTTTTCCTGAAAATTAACTCGCATAAGTCTTCATTCTTCATTTAAACAACACATAATACAGCTGAGATTTAAGACATTACTATTTTAATTCAAATGTGCATTTTTAAATGAATAGTTTAGTAGAATAAATTTACTGACCTCTATGCATATTATTCAGCAAATAATTTTAAGCAAAAAATAAAATAATAACAATAATGTAAAGAAAATTAAAAAAAAAAAAAAGCCTTTTATAATGACAATTTCACAGTTTTTAAACATGAAAAATACACTAAAACTCAAAAAATAAAATAGATTCATTTATATATATATATATATATATATATATATATATATATATATATATATATATATATAAATGAATCTATATATAAATGAATCTGTTTTCATAGTATACTTGTCATTTATATATATACATATATATATATATATATATATATATATATATATATATATATATATATATATATATATATATATATAAATGACAAGTATACTATGAAAACATTAGTGATAACTTATAATGTTCTTAACTGGAAGCTAATGGCTTCTATAGATGAGAATAAAAACAGATCCATTGAAAGATTACCATGACTCACACTCAAACCACTTGTCCAAATCGCATCGTTCTTTGCACGGGTAAAAAAGGGATGCATCCTGCTGAGGTTGGAGCCCTGGCTCCAGTGTTAAAAAAAATCAGCAACAGAGCTCAAACTAAAACAAAAATTACTAAAATGCAAAAGCACAATACAAATAGCAACCTTCAACGTTAGAACTTGAAATAGAATAGGCCAACTACCAGAGCTGACAGCTTCTGCGATAGATCATAATATAGACATGATATGCATACAAGAACATAGATACATTCATAGCAAAGATGTTAAATATCACGATATTGACAATGGATAGACGTTTGTCTCTGCATCTGCATGAAAAAACTCTGTCAATGTTACGATAGGAGTTATAGGTATGCTTATAGGACCACAGGCCATAAAATCACTAAATAGCATCGAGAAAATACAACCGAGGATGATGGTAGCTACATTTAATGGCAACCCCAGCAAAACAATCATCTCCTGCTACAGCCCCACCAATGTTAGTGAAGAAACGGACCACATCGTCTTCTATAATGAGCTATCCTCCCTTGTTTGTAGCAAACCTACACGAGTGAGTTCGATTCTCATTGGGTGCCCAATTCATGCGGCCTTGTGCTACATCTAAGCAAAAAAAAAAGCTTAGTAAATTACCTCCCTTGTTTGTAGCATACCAAAACGCAACACTCTCATCATCGGTGGAGACATGAATACCAAAATTGGTAAAAACATAAACCACAAATTCAGCTTACACAACTCGTCAAACAGAAATGGGGAACATCTAACAGATGTCACGTCAGAAAATAGATTAACATGCCTCATTACTAAATTTCGGAAAAGAAAGGGAAAACTATGGACCGACACCTACACAAATAATATTAAAGCACAGATAGACTACGTCTTTATAAATAAGAAATGGAACTTCACCATCAGATTGTTTAGTGTCATATCCAGGACACTCGTTGGGGGAGGGGGGGCCTACCCCTCTGCAGAGGTGCAGTCAGTGTATTCTACAGCCCCAGCTGACTGGGCAAAAGTTTTATACTGTATTGTTAATAAATAGATATAACCATAACAATTCTTTATGAAAAAAATTAATTTTTTTTCTAAACCAAATACACCAGGGTTTTATTATTATTAGTGAAAGATAATAGTCAAAATGGATGTTAGATATTATTCTATTACTAAATTCTACAGTATGGAAACTACAACTAAAAATAAAATTATATATATATATATATATATATATATATATATATATATATATATATATAAGCACAACCCTAATAATTCTTTGGAAAATGTAAATTTTTTTTCTAAACTAAACATATTAGGATTTTATCATTGCTAGGAAAAGTGAACAGTCAAAACGGATATCATTAGGTATTATTCATTAACAAACTCTTTAAATAAAAATAAAATTGCATGAATATATAAAAGAAGTCTGTTTATTTTTGGACTGCTATGTATTTCAAATTTTTCCTTAGATACAATGTTGTAGAGTTTTAGCAATAAATAATACCTAATAATATTTGTTTCAGTTGTATAATGTTATAGAAGAAATAATAAAACCCTGGTGTGTTTGGGTTTGATAAAATTAAATTTTGTTAAAAAATCAGTAGGGGGTGTACTTATTTATGGGTGTTATATATATAAGTGTATATATATATATATATATATATACACACACACATGTATATATATATATATATGTATGTAATATCCAGTCAGTGACTGAAGGCAGTGGGTTTGGATTATTCTTGTGTAGAATATATGAGGAATATCATATAAATCTATGTGAATGATCAATGTATGGCTATTGTTACACCACTTATTCCCTTGCAGGTATTCCGCAACCTTCAGTCTGATGAGACGGAGAGTATAATAATATTCTCCGGCGAAACAAATTTATAACGACAACTTAACCAGGTTTGAGTTTTCTTCTAATTACACTATATATATATATATATAGGCAATTTCATTTTTGCTTACAGAATTTTATTACTGAAGAGGTTGATAATAAAAATTACAAACAATATTGGTTTTGATTGAATAAGATTTGACTAGAGATAATAAACTGATCAACTTTTTATAAAAATTGGTAGGGTGTACTTCTCTATGAGTAATTCTGCACTATATATACATATATATATATATATATATATATATATATATATATATATATATATATATATATATATATATACATAGTGCATTCAATAGGTTTCCAGACTTTTTTTGTATAGGCATTTAAAATTGTCATAGACTCTTGAAAATTCAGTATGTTATTGCTATACATCTTATGAGATGACTGACCAATTTTTATGATTTCATGTTCAAATGAACAGCTACAGTAGCAATTGGAATGCACCCTACTAAAGCCTGATTGTCACAGCTGGTGAATTTCAAAAAATGCAATCTGGATGTGAGGACACTTTAGAAGAATGATATGCAATAAAATTCTGTTTTAAACTTGGAAAAAATGCCACAGAAATGTATGGAATGCTTCAGACAGCTTTTCAACCATCTTGCATGACTCGAGCATCAGTTTTGAGTGGCATAAGAGATTCAAGGAAGGCACGGAGTCTGTGAGGGATGATGAGAGCTGTGGGAGGAGTAAGGAAGTCAATACACCAGAGTTGATAGGCCAAACGGTTAGGGTTAGGATTACTATGTTGAGGTTTTAAGGGAGTTCAGGAAGAGATTCCATCGGAAGAGGCCAGCACTCTTCAAATCGGGTCAGTGGCATTTCGACCAGGACATTACACCAGTCCACAACTCCATCATTGTCACAGACTATTTGACCAAGATGGGCATCAAGTCAGTTCCTCAGCCTTCCTACAGTCCAGACCTCGCTCCCTGTGACTTTTGCTTATTCCCTAAGCTCAGAGGCTGTCGTTATGAGACAATTGAGGAGATGAAAGAGGCTGTGACGAAGGTCATTGACACGCTCACACAAGAGGAGTTCTATGGGGCCTTCCAGAAGTTGTTGGAATGGTACAAGTGCATTGTAGCCGGAGGAGATTACTTCGAAGGGGACTAGAGTTTCATGTGTGTACTATCATTAAAAGTGCCCATACGAAAAAAGTCTGGAAACTTATTTAATGATCCTCGTATATATGTATATATATATATAATCTCATTGGCCCTGTCGGTAGAATGTTTGCCAATGGTCCGGGAGACCTGGGTTCAATCCCAGGTCGCATCATACCAAACACTTTAAAAATGGTACTTGATACCTCCTTACTTAACACTCAGCAATATAAGGTACGTATCAAGGGTAAAGTAGAGCAATCCTGGGAAAGGAGTAGCACCTTCCCCTACACCTCAGTGTAGTAGCCATTGAAAAGGGAGCCTTCAGGTCGTCCTCGACTACGGTCGCCAACAACTTTACTATATATACATATATATATAGATTATTTTTTCTTATTAAGTTCAGTATTGAAGAGTTAGTTAATACATAATACACATATTGGTTTTGACTGTAAAAGGTTCAAATAAAAGCAATAAAACAATTAACAATTTATTTTTAAAAATCGATATATGGTTTGACTATGGAAATATCTATGAGTGATGTAAAAATGCTATATTTCAATAAGTTAGAGTTAATGAATGTAGATTGTACTATCACAATATATGTGGGTGGACTATTTTGGAAACACCAGTTTTTAAAGTTTCCTATGGGTAAAGATTTTTGATAGATATGAATGGAAAGAAAGAAAGAAAAGATAGATAGATAGATAGATAGATAGATAGATAGATATGAACAGACTGAGATAGATAGACAGATAGATATTAACAGACTGAGATAGATAGATAGATAGATATTAACAGACTGAGATAGATAGATAGATATTAACAGACTGAGATAGATAGATAGATAGATAGATATGAACAGACTTAAATATTATCTGAGTTTGAAAATAACTAAGTTAATAACCGCAATTTGGGAATGTTAGTTGTTTTTTTTTGTTTTTTACCGTATCATAATTTTTCAATACATTTTTAAAAAGGAGGAAAAAAATATCTACATTGTTAAATCAAAACAAAACAAAACAAAACTTTCTTTAAAATATAAAACAATACAAAATAATTCAAATGACATTACGTGCTTTTTTTTTTAATTTCAAAAACTTGGACATATTAACGATATTTTTTCTTTGTAGAGAATAATTGTCCAAGATAAAACGGAGTAAGGGTAACCCTAAACCGAACTTTTGAGACCTTATTTTGTCAATGCAGGAACATTAGAAAACGAGAAAAATTTTGGCAAAGGAGTCAAGCTTTGGCTCGTTAACCAAAATCTTTCTCATTCCCCAATGACGCCTGCATCAGAAAAATAAGGTCTAAATGGTCCAGCTTTGGGTTACCCTTACCGCGCTATTAACCTAGTCTGTTTCTTTCAGATTTTTTTTTTTTAAATCGCGCCATAATTTAAATTTATTCCTTTCCCATCTAAAAAAAATGTCAGTAATAATATGAAATATTTTTTTTTTACCTTAATGTCGTTCACTTTAAAATGAATTCACTTCTAATTGACGACAGTGTAAAAATATTTCTTTTTTCACTTGTTGTCAAAGAGGAAAACATTTTTTTTTGAATCTCCGTTTTTCGTTTAACTCATTTTTATCTCCAATTTTCAACTTGAATTTTTCAAATAATCAAACCATTTTTTTTTCAAATAACGAAGTAATTAATTAATTAGCTGGCTAAAAACTTCATTTATTTTCGATAATCGTGGAAATTCACAGAATTAATAACATAAATGTAAATATATCAAGAAGTAGTTGTAACGAACTTCGAAGAAACAGGTTCAAGCATGCAAAAACACATTGTGAACAAAACAGGATTTGTTTGCACGGTACGAGTGACCAAAAGTGACAAAATAAAAACGGTTGGACACTTTTCTTTGAAGAATCAAAATATTAAATGTTGGTTGGTTGTGTTTCACGGCACATCAACACTTGTAGGTTATTTAAAGCCAAATCCTGTTCATACATTTTTTTAAAACAAAAATTTTTAAAAAAATATACAATATATGTATATTATTTGTAAACGAATAGTTTAAACAATTTTTAAATGTGTTTAGCATTAGTTTAGTGTAGGATGATTTTAGCTGGAGAAGTTGGTTTGTTAGTTGCGAGAGAGATAGTGTAACGTATGTGTGTTTACGTTGAGTTGTTTCCTCGCTGAGTTTGTAAGGTCCCTCGCAAATAGTTGTTAGGAAATAAAAGGAGGATGATGAAGAAGAAGTAAGATGGCGAAGGTCGAAAGGTGTTTTTAGAAATAGGTTTTTATTTGCAGCATGGAATATTGGATTTGCTTTTGGTGCTGCAAGACTCGTGAAGGTTTGTGAGTATTGAGACGATCGAAAACTCAGTGGCAAAAGTTATGTCGCGGGGCCGGTATATGTGAAGGTTGTTTAATGAGTCGTTTGATTGACAGAGGACTTGATAAAAAACAGAGATAAGTAAATAAATTTAAATTCAGATTTTATTGAGCGAATCTTACACAAAAAAAAAAATATGGAAATCGCAGTTGTTGTATCAAGTCGGTTTAGTCTCTGATGGGTATCGAAAATCTATGTTGCAGAAAGTCTTAGACTCAGCTGTCAATTAGTTTGTATCGACAGCACGTCTAGAAAGTGAGGATGGTCTCTGTGCTTGGTCCAGATATTAGGTGTTGCTGTATGGTCAGGTGTAGATGTTGCTGGAGACGGTCAAGGATGTTGACGCATTGATGGCAAAAGCTGGATGATCAATGTCCCTGTTGCGCAGTACTTTGGTTTAACTTCGAAGTTGCCTTGAAGAGTTGGTGCTAGTCCGAACAGTGAGTTCCTCGTGGACTAGATGATGCAGATGCTGGTTACAGAGGCTGTGTGTTCGCCAATGGTCCGGGAGACCGGGGTTCAATCCCAGGCCGAGTCATACCAAAGACTCAAAAAATGGTACTTGATGCCGCCTTGCTTAACACTCAGCATTATAAGGTGAGGATCAAGGGTAAAGTGGGAGAAATCCTGGGAATGGAGTAGCGCCCTCCCCTACACCTTGGTGTAGTAGCTATTGAAAAGGGAGCTTTTGGGTCACCTGCGACTAAAAATAAATGAATACACCAAGTTCCATTTGGTAGGGAAATTCGTTTTTTCTGTGTTTTTCAACGTATTCTGACTGAATAAAACAGTCAAATTCCTCGTATTTAGTTAAACTCTTTTAGCAAGGATAATTGTTATGTTGTTATTTCCTCGCTAAATGTGTTGATGGAAATAAAGAAGAGAAGAACCAAGATACCGAATAGTGGACTATTATATGTTTATTTTGTATCATATTACATAGCCGTAAACAGAACAATTTCTTTGCAATAGTAATATAATACTTTAAAAATACCAAAGTATTTATGTCTTTCCTGATATCAACTTAATTTTCAACTTATCATATTGCAGTATAAATTTCCAAAAAATCTTTTAATACATTTAACTTTGTAAACAAATGTCTGATGTTAAATTGATTTGTGAGTGATACATAGCAATACTTGGAACCATTCAACTTTGACTTATGCTAAATTGAATTGATAGAAATAGAACTGTTTGATCACTTAACTGTGTGTAACAAATGACTGATGTTAAATTGATTTGTTAGTGATACATAGCAATACTCGGAACCATTTAACTTTGACTAATGCTAAATTGAATTGTTTGAAATAGAACTGTTTGTTCACTTAACTGTGTGTAACAAATGACTGATGTTAAATTGATTTGTTAGTGATACATAGCAATACTTGGAACCATTCAAATTTTTTGCCTTATGCTAAATTGAATTGATAGAAATAGAACTGTTTGATCACTTAACTGTGTGTAACAAATGACTGATGTTAAATTGATTTGTTAGTGATACATAGCAATACTCGGAACCATTTAACTTTGACTTATGCTAAATTGAATTGTTTGAAATAGAACTGTTTCATCACTTAACTGTGTGTAACAAATGACTGATGTTAAATTGATTTGTTAGTGATACATAGCAATACTTGGAACCATTTGACTTCAAACAAATGAATGAGTAATGTTGAATAGAATTATTAGTGATAAATAGAAGTACTTGAAACTCTATGATCATATGCATAAATTGAAATAATGGTCGGTTGGTTGGTTGGTTCGTTCGTTGAGTTTGATGCCATATCAAGCTTTGTAGGTTATTTAATGCCAAATCTATTTTTATACAAATAATCAGTTCTATTTCAAACAATTCGGTTTACCATGAGTACAATTTAATTGTCAAAACATTTCAGTTCTATTTCAAACAATTCAGTTTAGTATAAGTACGCAGTTTAAATATAAGTACAGTTTAATTGTCAAAAACATTTCTATTTCAAGCTATTTAGTTTAGTCAAACAGTTCTAATTCGGCTAATTCAGTTTAGTATAAGTACAGATTTTGTTTAAACACATGTAATATCAAAACAGTTTTATATTAAACAAATCAGTTTAGTGTAAGTACAGTTTCAATGTCGAAAAACAGTTCCATTTCAAATAATTCAGTTTAGCATAAGCACACAGTTTAAATGTAGGTACGTTTTAATTGTCAAAAACATTTTTATCTCAAGCTATTCAGTTTAGTCAAACAATTCCGTTTAGCATAAGTATGCTGTTAGTTCTATTTAACCTATAGGTGCTACCACGCCGGGCCAGAGTAGACCTGGAAGTAATGGCAATATAATGAAGTTGATTAAGTTACCTTCTCCGTTATATTTAAAGTAAATATATGAGTCGAACGAAGATACCAAAAGTTTTAAATTTAGAAGTTTATTAAAGGCTTGAGTTGAGAGTAGGCTTTGTGCTGGTAGTCGTAGTGGGGAGAAAACAGTTAAAAAGTGATGAGCAGTCATTTGGCGTTCAGCCAGTAGTTCTAGGTCCCATAGGTTTTGGAGTGAAGAATAAATGTCTTCAAAATAGATAAGCAGAATAGAGATGGAATAAGGCAGCTAGGTATCTGTGCGTGATTTGCACCGCTACAGTCATAGCAAAGGTTGTGTTGCTGAATAAGGGCAGGAATGATGTAGTCAGCCATAAGCGTAGTCCTATAGCAGTGGGAGAGAGAAGAATGATGATCTCCCACAGAGTTAGGAGGAATGAAATAGTTGAATGTCTGAGCGAATTACGCGTCGCTGTAGACATCGCAAGAGTTAAAGGCGACATAAAAGTGTTCCTGTAAGTGACGGAATAAATACATCTAATTTATATTCAACTGGGAACCATTGGTCAAGGAGGGTAGACTCAAAGGTCCATTAATTAGATGGCTTTCTACATGGTGTAATGGTTCTGCTGCTATGAAGAGAGAGGACAGAAAGTACGTCCGTCCTGCTTGAAACATTTTGAGGAAGAGAGAATTTGACGGGCTTTCACCATTTTTATTTTGCCCGGGAAAAATGGTCCGGGCAGAATAGGATAAGTCATCCTCATTGGGTGAAAATATGCGACGACCATGACGGTCAAATTAATTTACATGCCAAACAAAAATACGAAGTTCTTTCTGCTACAGCAATGAAGGGGTGCTCCGAATTCCGCAAAGCTCCAGCATCACTGGAACTTCATCATCAGATTGTTTAGTGTTATATCCAGGACACTTATTGGTGGGAGTCTTCATATTTACCAACCCCTACGCTCGGGCAGGGTATGACACATGGTCAATTTTTAAGTGGAGTTTAACAGGTTTGAATTCAGAGTTTTCCTTCTCCTAGACTAGTTGCCTTACCAAGGCTGAAGAACCCAGTCTGCTCTACTATTTACCCATAGCTGGAAGGAGAATAATTGGATTCATACCTTTCCCAAAGGTATTAGTGCTATGTGAAATGCTGTCAGTCTCGTCCCGGATTTGAACACGTGTCGCCGTGTCCATTTCCTACGTCGATAACCATTACACCACGGACACTTATTGGGGAGGGTTTTATTCCTCTGCAAAGGCGCAGTCGGTGTATTCTACAGCCCCAGCCGACTGGGCAAACATGTATTCGTATCATGCGTTTTATTTTGAGAGCTTTTAGCCATAATTTTTGTTGTTAGGAAGAAGGAAAGTGTTGTGTTTTAGTAAGGGTTTTAGTTACGTGTTTTTGGCGAGGAGAAGTTGTGACGTGGGTGTGTGTATTGAATGTATCTAATTCATATTCAACTGGGATTCCTTGGTCTGAGATAGACGCAAGGAAATCCTTAAATTAGATAGGTTCCCTCATGTGTCCATGTTGCTGCTGCTATTGAAGAACGGCCAGTGGGACATCTGCTCTGGACGGTGTTGTTCAGCCAAAGAGAGTGTGTTTGACAGCTTACCCAATTTCTGCTGCCCGGGAAAGAGATCCGGGTTGAATAGGATGGGTCATCCTGATTGGGTGAAAATATACGTCGAATTAAATTGCGCGCCAAACCAAAATACCTTCTGCTACAAGCTAAATAAAATACTTTTGTAGACATTGAACATACAAAAAACAAACAAAAAACTGTAAATTGAGAAGTAGTCACTCTGTTTTCACAACCACTCTCGTATTTTTCTTACTGATAATAAACAAGACTAAAAATCTTATCTATCTAAGTGTGTGTATATATGCGTCGGAGAGGATATTTTTTGTCTATTATCAACGAGAACTAGAGCCACCTAATTTTCAGTGACCCTGAAGCATGTTTTTTATATACTAGCTGAAGAAAATTACAAATTCTTTTAATTTTTTTACTCGAGGGATTCAATTTATTATATCAGTATAATGCAAAACTGGACCCTTACTTTGTATACATCTGGTTGGCTAAATTGATTGGTTGGTTGATTGGGTTTTATGGCATATCAGACATTGCAGGTTATCTAATGCCAAATCCTCTTTATACATATATATTAAATATATATGATTTCGTTTGGTTGGGTTTTACGGCATATCAACCATTGTTGGTTATTTAATGCCAAATCCTCTTTATACATATATATGAAATATATATGATTTGGTTTGGTTGGGTTTTATGGTATATCAACCATTGTAGGTTATTTAATGCCAAATCCTCATTATTCAAATATATTAAATATATATGATTTGGTTTGGTTGTGTTTTATGGCATATCAACTATTATAGGTTATTTAATGCCAAATACTCTTTATACATATATATGAAATATATATGATTTGGTTTGGTTGGGTTTTATGGCATATTAACCATTGTAGGTTATTTAATGCCAAATCCTCATTATTCAAATATATTAGATATATATGATTTGGTTTGGTTGGGTTTTATGGCATATCAACCATTGTTGGCTATTTCATGCAAAAACCAGTTTATACATATATATTAAATATGTACGATTTGGTTTGGTTGAGTTTTCTGGCATATCAACCATTGTAGGTTATTTAATGCCAAATTCTTTTTTTATACATATATATTAAATATATATGATTTGGTTTGGTTTGGTTTTATGGCATTCAACCCTTGTAGGTTATTTCATACCAAATCCTCTTTATACATATATATTAAATATATACGATTTGGTTTGGTTGGGTTTTATGGCATATCAACCCTTGTAGGTTATTTAATACCGAATCCTCTTTACACATATATATCAAATATATATGATTTGGTTTGGTTTGGTTTGGTTTTATGGCATATCAACTCTCGTAGGTTATTTAATACCAAATTCTCTTTATATATTAAATATACATGATTTGCTTTGGTTTGATTTTATGGTATATCACCCTTGGTAAGTTATTTAATGCCGAATCCTCTGTATACATGTATATTAAATATATATGATTTGCAAACAAATAATTTGTAGGTCACATTACCTTTAGATGGGCTAGCACTTAATTATTTGCACATAGTTTAATAGTTTCAAGTATTGCTGTCAAACACTGATATTTTTATTTTCACACAGTAAAATGGTTTCCAGAATGGCTATCAAACACTAATAGTTCTATTTGCATACAGTTAAATGGTTTAAAGTATTGCTGTCTAACACTGATAGTTTTATTTGCACAGTGTTAAATGGTTTCAAGTTTAGTAAATGATTGAACAGTTCTATTTAACCTATAGATAGGACCCTCAAAGGTACTACCACTCCAGGTCAGAGTTGACCTGGGAGTAATGGCAATGAAGATCACCAGAACTGGAACCTTACCATCAGATTCGATTTAATGCAAAATTATTGCCTTAGGATTTCATACTAGAAAGTACTGTTTACAGTAGCATATTTTTCAAGGAAATCAAAAGAGATGGGTCCTTTCATGTCCCTGAACAGTGTCTGCATGACCTCCTTTCACATTCCCCAGAGCTCCATTTGGTTAAATTGAATCTTAAGCTTTTTTTAAAATTGTATAAATTCGTCAGCTACCTCAAAATATCAACAGAAACTAAAGTTATCGCCCCTTTTTCTATTAGATTTTTCCTTGGTCTATTTTTATCAGCCATAAAAATGTCAAGTACCCCTTCATTGCCATTACTCCCATATCCACTTTGACCCTGAGCCGTAGTACTTTTTAGGGTCCGATGAATGGGTCAAATAGATCTGTTTAAAAATTACTTGAATTCCATCTGTAGCGTAAATTTTATTTACATACACATATTTTAAAACTAATTAACAAAGGAAACAATTTAGAACATTCTAGAAAAAAAGGATCAAAACCACATACACAAAATTCGCACCCACGTGTTTTTAAACCAATCAAGTATTTTCCTCAAAAAAAAAAAAACATTCATACCCGTTTTGATCCACTTATGGGTTATAAAAGAAAGCGATGGACCAATTCTAGACACATCTCCGCTGCTGACTAAAAGAAGTCACGCTACTGAACTGTTCCCTTACTGCACCAAAAACCGAGAGGCGACACGCTGTCAAGCAAAGACATATTACCCTTCCTTCTTCTTCTAACAAGGAAAAAAAAAGAGTTTACAATTACAGAAATCAAACAATCAACAAGCGAGCGAAAACAACAACATCAGCAACAACCACATTGGAAATTATTTGCGAGGAATATGTACGACCTCAAAATTTTGTTTTATACATCAGACGCATCTCGCAACATCCCCGACACATCTTATTGTGTGCAAAAAAATAAATAGATCTTAAGAAACAAGAAGGTATTAAATAAATGAGGTGAAATATTGCCTTAGGATTTCATACTAGAAAGAACTATTTACAGTAGCATATTTTTCAAGGAAATCAATAGAGATGGGTCCTTTTATGTCCCAGAACAGTGTCTGCATGACCTCCTTTAAATGTCAAACACTTCTATTTGACCCATAGAGAGGACCCTATCAGGTACTACCACACTGGGCCAAAATGGATCCGGAAGCGATGGCAATGAAGAGGTACTCCGCATTCCCCAAAGCTCCAGTATTACTGGAGCCTCACAGATTATTTAATGTCATATCTAGCACACTCACTAGCGGGCGGTGAGGGGCGTCATACCCTTCAGCAGAGATGCAGTCGGTGTATTCTACAGACCCAGCCAATTGGTCTCTAATATGATTAAAATTTTCTCAGTCTGTTATTGAACAAAACTTGAAGTGATAAGCAAAAACGGATATGACTATTTAAATCAGTGACAACAAATTAGCCAATCACAACACTCAAGGTCATTAGAAATTTTGTTTGCTATCGTTGTTCCATAGCCAGATTTGAATACGTGAAATGGACATATTCATACCGGTACGCAAAACGTTCAGAATGTTCGTAACATACATACATAGAACATAGGAATCTCGAAACACGAAAAACACTTACGACTTCTTAGTTCTGGTACGAAACTTTTTGTTACCTTTGAGCTTAAAGGTTCTTCGACATAAGGAGAGAGATACACATTCTTTCTATTCTGGCTTTTTTATCTGCCCCCCATCTCGTGCGGCACCCGCCACAAGGCCTCCGCGAGCAAGCGAAAGTCAAACGTCTTCTTCCGAGACAGGACTCAACTCTACTAACTTTCTTCAAAATTCCCCAAATCCTCTGCGTGCTTCCGGTGCGTGACGTCATTCGCACTCTGTAGCCCCGTTTCCTATCTGGGCTATTGGGACATCTCTGAGTGACACGTCCGCTCCGCGCGCGCATGCGAACACCTGCGTTAATGTCGCACCTAAATAACCCATGCGCTGAGCCGAAAGGTTCTCAGCCTAACTAAACCCAAAGGCCTAAAACGAAATCCCCCGGCCATTATGTTACATTGTCAGTTTCTATGGATTTTTTAAATCTTATTTTAATTTTTGGATTTTTTGGTTGTGGACAGATAAAGCTGCATATCTATTTGATTATTTTGGCGAGTCTGTAGGGAACGAATAAATAAATAAAAAGTTAAATTTTAAAAAAATAAATAAATAGATAAAAAGAAAACTATTAAATTTGAAGAAACTCCCAGAGGTCTCTAACGGAAAAGGAGATGACGCATGCGTAAAAGAAAAAAGGCATTCCTTTTGAAAAAGGAGACGATATTATCTTTGCCTTTCAGGAAGTGTCCGTCGAACCAACAAGACCATTTTGCTGTCTGGTGTTTTGGGCACCATGCCTACGTCTTGGGACATAGTGTCGGTTAGTCCCTTCACCCAGTAAATAAAGGAAAGTATAGAAGAAATGTTTTCGTCTCTTATCTATTTCTATCTTTTCTTTTTGTATATTTCTTTTGGGACTTTCTTTGCGCCGGCCAGTTAACGTGGGGTAAAATAATATAACCAAAATATGGAGTCAGATATTGCCCTTAGCCCTTGACCTTCAAAGCTTTCAAACACCACAAGTCAAAAGTTTTGCAATATTTCAAACATTTCAGCATCTGTCGACAAAGCCAAATTCATGAAGGTGTTGATTCTGCCAACAACATACAAGTTTTTGTGCTTGGCGGTTGTTCAACCATTTCAAACAAAACTTTATAGTCGTTTTCAGGAGAATTGTTTTTGCGAGAATTATAGCCGTTTTTGCAAGAACTGTTTTTGTTAGAATTAAAGTCGTTATTGTGAGAATTGTTCTTGTGAGAAATATAATCGTTTTTGCACGAATTAAAGCTGTTTTTGTGCGATTTATTTTTGCGAGAATTAGAATCGTTTTTGTGAGAATCATAGTCATTGGCCTAATGTGTAGAGTATTCACCAATGGCCCTGGAGACCGTGGTTCAATCCCAGGTCGTGTCATACCAAAGACTCAAGTTGAAAATGTTAAATAAAAACATAGCATTAGTGATTCCCGTTGGCCTAATGAGTAGAGTTTTCGCCAGTGATCTGGGAGATGGTAGTTCAATCCCAAGTCAAGTCATACCAAAGACTCAAAAAATGGTAATTGATGCTGCCTTGTTTAGCACTCAGCACTATAAGGTAAAGATCAAGGGTAAAGTGGAGCAATCCAGGGAATGGAGTCGCGTCCTCCCATATACCTAGGTGTAGTAGCAATTGAAACGGGAGCCTTCGGGTTACACTCGACTAAGGTCACTGATTCTTACTTATAGTCGTTTTTGTGAGAATTGTTTTTGTGAGAATTGTTTTTGTGAGAATTTTAATCGTTTATGCAAGAATTGTTTTTGCAAGAATTATAATTGTTTTTGCAAGAATTATAGCCGTTTTTGCAAGAATTGTTTTTGCAAGAATTATAGTCGTCTTTTTAGAATAGTTCAGGTGGGAATTATAGTGGTTTTTGCAAGAATTGTTTTTGCGAGAATCAAAGTCGTTTTTGTAAGTATTATTGTCTATTTTATGAGAATTATAGATGTTTTTGCGAGAATTGTTTTTGCAAGAATTGTTCTTGTGAGAATTATAGTTGTTTTTAGCAAGAATTATAGCCGTTTTTGCTAGATTTGTTTTTGCAAGAATTACATTCGTATTTTTATGAATTATTTTTGCGAAAATTATTGTTGTTTTTGTGCGAAATGTTCTTGTGAGAACTATAAATATTTTTGCCAGGATCGTTTTGGGGGGAAATTATAGTCGTGGTGTTTGCGAGAATTGTTTTCGTGCAATTTTAGTAATTTTAGGGAGAATCATAGTCGTTTTTGCAAGAATTATCTTTGTGAGAATTACAGTAGTTTTTGTGAGAATTGTTTTTGCGGGAATTGTTTTTGTAAGAAACAGCCGTTCTTGCAAGAATTATAGTCATTTTTGAGAAAATTGTTTTTGTGAGAATTACAGTCCTTTTTGCGAGAATTGTTTTTGCGATAATTATAGTCATTTTTGTGAGAATTGTTCTTGTGAGAATTATAGCCATTTTTGTGAGAATTGTTTTTAGTCCTTTTTGCGAAAATTATAGTTACTTTTGTGAGAATTGTTCCTTTGAGAATTATTGTCTTTTTTGAGAGAATTGCCTTTGCAAGAATTATAGCCGTTTTTGCGAGAATTGTTTTTGCGAGAATTATAGTCCTTTTTGCGAGAATTATAGTTACTTGTGTGAGAATTGTTCTTGTGAGAATTATAGTCTTTTTTGCGAGAATTGTTTTTGCGAGGATTGTTTTTGCGAGAATTATAATCGTTTTTGTGAAAGTTATTGTCGTTTTTATGAGAATTGTTTTTGTGAGAATTATAGTCATTTTGATTGTATAATGTTCCACTCAAAATAATACAATCCTGGTGTAATATATTGTTGTTGTGGGTGTTAGTATGTTCAGTAGGCTGTGGGGATTTAGGAATTAACAGTAAAACTCCCAACCGGATATTGACTCGTCGGCTGCCAGATACAAAATGTATAAACGCGTCGCCACGCATAAGGCTCCACGCATCCATCCGGTTAAAAATCAGAAAAAAGAAAAATAATAAAAAGTAAAGTAGCCAATGGGAAGCAGTCGCGCCAAAATTAGAAGGATTTTGGAGTAACGAATTTGGAGCCGGTGGAGAGAGATAAATACCCAGATTTTCTGTGAACCAAAATCAGTGAGAACAAAAGGAGACACAAGAAAGAACGAAGACGCGATAACCAGGAGTGAAGTGACGTCCGCCCTCGAGTTAAGAGCCGAAACTACCTCTCTGCTAGTTCCACTACCTGACCATAAAAGAAAGAAAGAAAAGAAAAGAAAAGAAAAAAGGAATAAGTACTCTTTAAAAACATTCTCTTCCTTTACCCTGTTTCTTGATATCTGACTTTCCACCACTTCGAAAATTTACTACTCACAAAGGAGAACTTTTGAACATTCAAATCCAAGTTGACGTTTTTGTTTTATAAAAATTGTTTAATTATTAGATGTTCCTTGTTTGTCTTGTGTTAAATGAAGCTTTTTCTCATTGTATGTTGTAACACTCCAAACCCAACCAACAAAGCCATAAGGCTTAAGGATAACATAGGGCGTGCGTACTTTAGATAAGCCATTTTTATTCTGAATGGGCGAGTGTGTGTGTATTCCTACGCCAAGGGGTTGTAATCTTGCGCAAAGAGAAATAGTCCATGATATTACTACACCTGGTATTCTTTCATTTTCATTACTCCTGGGTCCACTTTGACCTTGAGTGGTAGTACCTGTTAGGGTTCTATCTGTTAGGATCTGTTTAAAAATATATGATATAAATGTGGAATAAAGTGACTCCCGAATCTCTAGGCATAAAATAACACCAGACGGGTTAACATGCCGGTAAAATCAATCAGTCAATTTTTTTTCTAAAGTTCAAATATGATTATTCGCCTACTATCAGGAGCAGACAACTCGTCTCTTACCTTCCGAGTAGGATCCTTTTCGTTGTACATCCTTAGGAAGTCGTCCAAAATTTCATAGAAACAATCACAAATGAAATCGATCCTGGCCATTTCTATGTTGGTCTTGCCGTAGAAACCTACCGTTAAACAATAAAAGAGAATAGATATAAATGTGGCATTTTTAATCAATATTTTAGTAGTACATGAATGTAATACTGTACCATAGGACTAACGTTTTGGGCTGTAAAGAAAGAAGTCCGCAGAAAAAGAAATACTCAAACTCGAAGGCAAGGGAAGAAAATATAGCAATCGTTTATTATTCAGCTATGATCGCTGCAACTCAAAAAGTTCATTTTAGTTGTGTCCTTCTTCTCACTTCCTCTCGGTGGTAACGGGGTGTGGGTGAGAGCTGGCTGTTTGATAAAATAATAAAAGAGAATAGATGCAAAGGTGGCATGTTTAATCAATATTTAGTAGTACATGAATGTAATACCTGTTAGAAACAAGTTTCTTTGTTGATCTTTGCTAAAAGGACTGTGGCGTGGTATACTACAGCCCCCATTTTCGTGCGCATGTGACGTTGAATTCTATTCTGACCCGAAGAGATCGATATCTCGGTCATTGTCCTCTGTAGATGGCTGTTACGTAGAATGTGTATCGCCGAGGGCAGTCTGGTACTTGACACTTCACAAAATAAATCCCGATCAAGACTCCTATTTCGGGCGTATGATAAACAGACAAATAACGTGGAGGTTAATTCGGGGCTAGACTGACCTCAGATGTTGGTAAGAGGGTGCCAATTCACTTTCACATACACCACCAAGTCCTTTGTCTTCCTACCCCCTCAGATCACGAAAGAACGAACTTCTAGGTTTGATAATATTAACTGCAGACAGATTTCCAAAATCCTCTTGTAATGTTTAAGGAGGCAATAAGACGTTAGCAAGAATTAATGAAAGCGGTACGAGGCTGAAACAAGATACATGCACAAGAAGTCAAATCGACAGAGGAAATAATACAACCAAAAGATTTCATCACAAGGGTGCATTTAAAATATAACAAAATTTTAATATGCGACGACCGAACAAATAATGATGAGATTTAAAAAAACAGTTTTTTTCTTTTCTCTTTTTAAAATTAAGCCAACAGGAAAACATCAAACAAAAATGTCTCTCAACAGTCCTTTTTCTTCTTTCTCTTTCTTCTTTCTTTCTTTTTCTCTTATTTGAGTAATAGTGTCTAAGCCGCCGGACCGTGGCGTGTAGCAATGTTTATTCTGTAAATTTAACTATTGATGTAACAGCCTTCTACAGAGGACAATGACTGAGATATCGATCTCTTCAGGTCAGAGAACAATTTAGCGTCACAGGACGATCTGACTGACTAGATACATTGCGTCTTCAGGTTTTCATCGGAAACAAACTAACTTGATGTCAACATTCCCAAGCAGTTAAAATTCGGCGAGAAGAAGACTAGAGAGTATGGGATAAGAACAATATTAATTTTGAACAGACTGAGGCGGAGCGGGTCATTAAGTGTTAGTAAGGAGGGCAGCTTGAGTAATGGGTGCGTGCGTAGATGAATTCATTAGGCTGAAGTGAGA
This sequence comes from Sepioteuthis lessoniana, assembly GCA_963585895.1. NCBI lineage: Eukaryota > Metazoa > Mollusca > Cephalopoda > Myopsida > Loliginidae > Sepioteuthis > Sepioteuthis lessoniana. Next base: position 2,241,294 of record OY757942.1, read on the forward strand.
TTTATCCGTAGCGAGTAGTAGGAGTAGTAGTAGAGAGAGAGAGAGAGAGAGAGAGAAAGAGAGAGAGAGAGAGAGAGAGAGAAAGAGAGAGCGCCTACATTGTAGTAGTCCCAATTCTCTTTTCGTTGTCGTCAGTTACTGACGGTGATTCATCTGTTTTCAAATGTTAAACAACTAACAACTGTTGATTGTACTGGCAGTTTTGGCTGCTGGAAATCACGTGTCTACTTGTAGCGGCTGGTCTGCCGAGAAGAAAATGTCCCTGGTGTTTAAGTTGAAAAGTATCGTAGACTGAAGGTTTTCGGCTGTTGAATGTTGAATCTCGACTTACGATTTAATTGCTGCTTCCAGTATTGTAGAACAACTGAAGTGATAATACCGGGTGTCTCAATATACATGGGACCCTTGTGACTGCTAATAACTCCACTAATAATAATGTTGTGTTTTTTTGGTTTTTTTTTTAGATTCGAAAATAGTATACTATAACAACTATTAATACTTGATCATAATGCTTTGGACAAGAAAGGGAAAAATATTTTGCGTCACTACTTTTTTGGAGACAAAATCATTCAAAACTGGGCAAGCAAAATTTCGCAGGAAGTTTAACTTTAACTGTAAGAACCGGAGGGCAAAGAAGGTGCAGGACCTGAGACGTGAATTTAGGGCACTCAAGAAAAAGTACAAACAGGGCAGTGAGGGAGAACGCCAACCATTAACAGAGCTCAGAGAGATATTAAGGACTTTACCTGTTATCTTGATCCAAACTTGGCTCAGTGCAAGTGAGTGTACTCATACAAGATATAGAATAAAGACAAGTTTGTGGTATGTTTACCTTTATAATTCGCCGCGACTGGGAGAGAAGTGGCGTAAGTCGTTTCTCATTGGCCAATACCATTTTAAAAACTCATTAGAAGTAGCATTTAAATTTTTTTTTCTTTTGAGGTGTGAACTGTGTGATTTTGCGTGCTGGGCGTATTTTTACTGCAGGATCGCCGGCTGGAACAATAATTTCGGTAGGGTCACTTGGGAGAGCAAGTATGATGTTTGGAAGACCCGAAACTTGTAAGGACCCCAAGAACATCACTGACGAGGCGATCCTGTGCCCTTTTTTTTTAAGTGTGTGACTACAACAATTATCCCCAGAAAAGCCAAATTTATCGTTGGGTACACAAATTTCAAGCCACAGGGTCAGTAAACAACCCCAACAAGAAGGCAGAAAATCCCAGATCTGACAGGAAGTTGACTACACGATGTCCTGACAATGTGGATGCAGTGAGAGATTCTGTCAGAAGGAGTCCGAAAAAGCCCCTCCAAAGATATTCCCGAGAACTTGGTCTTTCACGAGCATAAGTGTAAAGAATCTTAATGGAGGATCTTCAGTTGTACCCATAAAGAATCCAGAATCCAGATCAAGCATATACTCACACACCAACTGACATGGAGTTTATTGTCTCATTAAAAAATCATAATGATATTAATCGGTTGTATCTATTTTGAGACATCCTGTTTTTAACCCATATCTAAACGAAGAAAGAAGTTCATTCCTTTTCCAAAGGTATAGGTCTGAGGGTGAACGTAATAACGCGACTGGAGGTCAAGTATGACTGCTTTGATAAAACCAAATATAGCTTATCACTAAAAATATGTTTTATCTTTCTTTTCACGGAAATAACTAAAGTTTCTAAGATTTGTAAAGATCGTGAGAGTTTTTATATCATTTGTTAAAATCTTCATGTATGTATATACCCAACCCCTCACACATAAGCAGAATGCGGCACGTCAATTTTAAAGTTGAGTATTATCATAATTATCAAGGTGTAATAACAGCACGAATTTCTGACTATCCCTCACCATCCATTTCGATCTTAACAGGTCCTCTAGACGGCATCCAGTGTCCACAGAGCTGATGAATGTAATTTTTTGCTAGTCCGCCAACACTGATGTGTGACTGTGTAGGAGTCCATAGCAGAACATCACTCATGAGTCCGTCTTTACTTACCTAGCAGTACCAGGCTCATCTTCTTTGGATTTTTTGAGAGCTGGTAAGTAAGTGGCCATACAGTTGCAGTTTTGTGGGTTGCTGCATCCAGTCTTTGTTCAAAACAGCATGCAGCATCCTTGTGAAGTTCTCATGTTGCTTTTTCTCTTAGTTGTAGAATATTGGTTAGCTCAAGTAGAGTGGCTTCTAAAACTTCTCTGAGTAATTTGGTTGAGAATAAGTAAATGAATGGACACCACTCATGCAAATGTGTTGGGTAGGTCCATTCTTGTAAAGTGAACCAATCCATATGCTGCTTATGCACTCTTCAATAAAAGAGGTGAGCTTTAACTGGCTAGCTTTTCCAAGGAGGCAGCAATGTTACTTTTGGCTTGTACAGGTGAGTGCTGTTTATTGTTATTCTATATCTCCCCCTCCCCCATGGGCAATGGTCTTTCGGGGGGTGGATAAGTTCCTTCAATCCTGGTTTGTTGTGTGGAAGCAGACGGGATAAAGCTCGAGCGGGCCTTGTCTGCGTTATCACTGCTGGCTGGTTGGTACTGCTTGGTGGCAGGGGTGGCTGTGGTGCTGTTTCACTGTCTGTGGTTTGCAATGCCGGTGCTTTGCTTTCATCATTCCTTTCTAGTATTGGTGTTCCATTAAAAGGACTTAGGGGTTACCACGTTCCATTAAAAAGACGTGGGGTTACCGGGGTTTCGAGTTTCCTGAGGAATCTGCGGTTCCGCAAGGTTATCCTCCCTGATCCGTCGACTCTGATCCAGTATTGGTTGTGAGGGAGAGTTTCAATGTCCTGGCCTGTTGTACTCCACCGACCATTGTTTGTGCACTGGATAGACACTATTTGCCCCTTTAAGAGTGGTCGTAGTGTGTGGGCGGTACGGTTGTATTTTTCTATGAGCCGGGCGTTGCGTCGAGACAGGCTTTTTTCACGGTTTGGAGCTGGGGCTATCCATTCTCATATGGCTTGTATAATGTTGCGTGGGACGGCACAAAGTCATCAACTTATTCTCAACCAAATTACTCAGAGAAGTTTTGGAAGCCAATCCACATGCTGCTTATGCACTCTTCAATAAAAGAGGTGAGCTTTAGCTGGCTAGCTTTTCCAAGGAGGCAGCCATGTTACTTTTGGCTTGTACAGGTGAGTGCTGTTTATTGTTATTCTATATTAGTGTTTCACCAGAGTCTAAGTAGTGCATCTATACAGTAGTACTGACATGATTACAGCAAGGAAGAATTCTTGATTTACCCTAAGGAAATCTGATTTCTCAGATGACATAAAAAGTGGAGTATAGTTGGTTTGAATTAAGAGTTTACGTTCTCAGTTTTCATACCAAGGTTTTACTATTTATGGATATCTGAGGAGAGAAGAGATGGATTTTTGCATTTTTCAAGGGCATTAGCATAAAGTGAAACAGCCTTGTATCTCTGTTCATAACTTTTTTTTCCAAGACAAAATTTGTTTACATGACCTTGAAAACCTTTTCCTTCGGCAAGACAATTCGCCTTATAGAGACTAAAGAGTATAGTGTGTTTTACTATTTATTGAAAGGGAATTCAAATAAATGGACTTCAAACAATAATAATCCTTATGTATGGTAATGCAAGGGAGGAGGTAAAGAAAGAGAGAGAGAGAAAAAAAGGAAAGGCTGACTTGATGAGGACAACATTGTACCACTCACCATTTCGGCAGAGTGTTAATAAGAATTAATTACAAAGAGGAATGGTTCGGTTTTCTTGTTTAATAGCATATCCATATTAACCACACCCCCGCTGGGGCAAGATATGACACATGGTCAATTTTTAAACGGAGTTTAACAGGTTTGAATTCAGAGTATTCCTTCTAAACTAGTTGCCTTACCAAGGCTGAAGAACCTAGTCTACCCTACTATTTACCCATAGCTGGAGGGAGAATAATTGGATTCATACCTTTCCCAAGGGTATTAGTGCTATGTGAAATGCAATCAGTCTCGTCCAGAATTTGAACTCGTGTCGTCGTGTCCATTTCCTACGAAGATAACCATTACACCACAGGCACTTCCATAATGGCATATCAACCTTCGTAGGTTATTTAATGCTAAATCCATCCTTCTGGAAGAACAGCAGTGGTACTATTTAACGCATTGCTGGTAGGATAAGGGGGTTCATAACTTTCCTAAGGGTATTCGGCCGAAAGTGAACGTAATAGCGCGACTGGAGTTTGAATTCACTTACTACGATTCTGCAGTCCAGCGCTTTAACCATTACACCACAAGGAACCCCCTCCCAAAGAGGAATGTGTTTATCAGCGAAATAAAGACTTTACAGTATGAATGTACAATGACAGCTGTAAGTAAGTAAAGTTGGTTACCGTAGTTGAGGGTGACTCGAAGGCTCCTTTTTCGATAGCTACTACACCAAGGTGTAGGGGAGGGCATTACTCCTTTCCCAGGATTGCACCACTTTACCCTTGATCCATACCTTATAATGCTGAGTGTTAAACAAAGAGGCATCAAGTACCATTTTCTGAGTTTTTAGTATGACCCGACCTGGGATTGAACCCAGGCCTCCCAGGCCATTGACGAACACACTAACCACCATGCTAATATCCGGTGAATTGGAATTTAAGATATAAAAGTCAAGGAAAAAGAAGTTAAATTAAAGAAGAAATTAAATAAAAACAATGTTTGGGTAAATATTTTTCAAGTTCAAAATGATCTATGAACAAGTAGTGTATGAAAAGGGATACAAAAAGGTAAAAAGTCTTATTTGACTTCAGTGGCTTTAATATATTTCAATGTCAAGGAGAGACAAAGTCATTCATTGAAAGTAGAGACAAAGTCTCTCATATATTCAATGAACTGAGATAACAAGACATGTCCACATTGTTTGAATAACAGAGATGAAAAGAGAAGTCGTCTTTATTGATCAAAGAACAGAGATGAAAAGGTAGGAGAAACAATCCTCATATTTCGACATGAGCACAAGGCGTCTTAAGAATCGTACCCAAAAACCAAAGGAAAGATAATTACTGTTTCTCTAATTTAAGCTAAAATCTAAGTCTCAGAAAGTCGCTTGATACACAAATATGTCTGGTATTTGTAATTATTTCTTAGGCAAAATATCTTTATAGTTTTTGTCGACTGGTGAGGTCATTTATTATAAGTTACACACCAGGTGGAGAAGCCTTGGTTAACCTCGTTCTCAGGGTCTCAAATCACCAATATCAATCGAAAGTATAGAGTTAGTCATCATTTTGCTTGACATTAGTGACCTAAAGGAAATTTTTCATAATTTATTCTTATATGTCATAAGTATTACAGTATACAAGCAGCTGTCTGATTTTAGCAATGAGAGTACAATAAATATGCTTTGAAATTGATTTTATGATATACTTGTAAATGCATTTTTATAGTAAAAATCATTTCCAATGCATTTTTATAGTAAAAATCATTTAAAGTGTCTTTTTATATTAAAAATCATTTCCACTGCATTTTTATATTAAAAATCATTTCCAATGCATTTTTATATTAAAAATCATTTCCAATGCATTTTTATAGTAAAAATCATTTCCAATGCATTTTTATAGTAAAAATCATTTAAAATGTCTTTTTATATTAAAAATCATTTCCACTGCATTTTTATATTAAAAATGATTCCCAATGCATATTCATAGAAAAAAAAAATCATTTCCAATGTATTTTTATTATAAGAATCTTTTACAATGCATTTTTATAGTAAAAATCCATTTCAATCCATTTTTATAGAAAAGAAATCATTTACAATGTATTTTTATAGCAAAATAATTTGCGATGCATTTTATAGTAAAAATCATTTCCAATGTATTTTTATTGTAAAAATCATTTCAATGCATTTTTATAGTAAGACCCATTTCCAATGCATTTTTATAGTAAAAATCATTTCCAATGCATTTTTATAGTAAGACCCATTTCCAATGCATTTTTATAGTAAAAATCATTTCAATGCATTTTTATAGTAAGACCCATTTCCAATGCATTTTTATAGTAAAAATCATTTCAATGCATTTTTATAGTAAGACCCATTTCCAATGCATTTTTATAGTAAAAATCATTTCAATGCATTTTTATAGTAAGACCCATTTCCAATGCATTTTTATAGTAAAAATCATTTCAATGCATTTTTATAGTAAGACCCATTTCCAATGCATTTTTATAGTAAAAATCATTTCCAATGCATTTTTATAGTAAAAATCATTTTCAGTGCATTTTTATAGTAAGACCCATTTCCAATGCATTTTTATAGTAAAAATCATTTCCAATGCATTTTTATAGTAAAAATCATTTCCAATGCATTTTTATAGTAAAAATCATTTTCAGTGCATTTTTATAGTAAGACCCATTTCCAATGCATTTTTATAGTAAAAAATCCATTCAAATGCATTTTTAAACAATTCAGTTTAGCATAAGTATGCCGTTAGTTCTATTTAACCATAGATAGGACCCTTTTCAGGTGACACCACTCCGGGTCAGAATGGACCTGGGAGTGATGGCAATAAAGAGGTATTCCGCATTCTCCAAAGCTTCAGCCTTACTGGAACCTCACCGTCAGACTGTTTAGTGTCATATCCAGGACACCCGTTGCGGAAGTCTTTTGTATTATGGGGAGTTAGAGGAGGGGAGGTCACTAGGTGCAATATGGTTGCCTTTGCTAAGTCTCCCAGCACAAAGCCAGGTGACCTTGCCGGTCATTGTGTCACTAGTGCAATGTGAATCTATAGGTGTCATTGTTTGGCCTCCAGGTGGCCTGGTGTTAGACTGGAATAGCAAATTAATGCTGTTGGCCTTCACTTGTTAGAAGTGGGTCTTACCTCTCTGCAGAGATGCAGTTAGTGTATCTTGCGGCCCCAACCGACTGGACTAAGGATTGTTTTTGTAAATACAAGTGGATTGATACTGATTAGATATTTTCCCTCCAAAATTGCTATGAATCTAACACAAAGTCGAAAAGTTTACGTTACTTATACTTATCTAAGATTTAGAAAATCATGTTATGGCTTGATATCTGCAACTCATTTAATGCCAAGAAAAACACTAGAGTAATATTTGCATATGAAGAAATTGAACCGAACTGCTCTAGTTATATATATATATATATATATATATATATATATATATATATGGAAGTAAATGAAGGATTGTAATCCGACAATATGTAGAAAAATTGATAACAAGGTAATCCACGTGGAAGGAGAGATTTATTAAGAAGTCGACACTATAGCGTTTCGGTTCTACTGAACCATCATCAGAACCATGAGGGGTGATATTAGCGATGTTAAGTCAACGATGGATGTTTAAAAATGCAAAATACAAAAACCTAGGGGAAAGTTTGTATAATAAAAAAAAGTTGGCCGTTTGATTGGTGAATCAGCGTTTGTTGTTTTAAATTACGTCATTTGACTTATTAGGAATATATAAATAAAATACAATAAAATAAAAAATATATATATATAAATAAATCTCTCCTTCCACTTGGATCGTTGTTATCAATTTTATATATATATATATATATATATATATATATATATATATATATATATATATATATATATATGTTCAGACCACAGATTGTTTCCTTTTTGAAACCTTCAAGTGAAGACATTTGAGTCTTCTTGTTATTTTTCTTATGTCTGGGTCACGATGGGGAAGAAAGTACCCTATATTAGCTCAAGCACTTTTTATCACTTCACTCGTCATCATCAGGGGTTGTGTTAAGTTGTTTGTTGCTGTGAGTTTTAGTTATATTTATTTGGAGTGATTTTTCTTAATAGATGGAGTTGGCTTATTCTGTTAGGATGGGTGGTTTGTGATTGAATATGTTTAATATGTTAATGCCTGCGTTTAATTGCCCAGTTTGCTGGGGCTGTAGCCCCCATGACTGTCCTGATCGATAGCGAGAGAGAGAGAGAGAGAGAGAGAGAGAGAGAGAGAGAGAGAGAGAGAGAGAGAGAGATGCATAGAAAGAGTGAAAGAAACAGAAATAGCTAGGTAGCTAGCTAGCTTGACTGATAGATAGATAGATAGATAGATTGATAGAAACAGAGATAGATAGATAGATAGATAGATAGAAACAGAGATAGATAGATAGATAGATAGATAGATAGAAACAGAGATAGATAGATAGATAGATAGATAGATAGATAGATAGATAGATAGATAGATAGATAGAAACAGAGATAGATAGATAGATAGAAACAGAGACAGATAGATAGATAGATAGATAGATAGATAGATAGATAGATAGATAGATAGATAGATAGATAGAAACAGAGATAGATAGATAGATAGATAGATAGATAGATAGAAAGAAACAGAGATAGATAGATAGATAGATAGATAGATAGATAGATAGAAACAGAGATAGATAGATAGATAGATAGATACATAGATACATAGAAAGAAACAGAGATAGATAGATAGATAGTAGATAGATAGATAGATAGATAGAAAGAAAGAAAGAAACAGAGATAGATAGTTGGATAGATATATATATATTTTAGGTTTGGTTTCGTTTGGTTTCTTTGTAGAAGAATAGTAGTGGTACAATTTGACTCATAGATAATGGAGAAAAGTGGGCTCTTAACTATCCTAAGGGTATTAGCCCAAAAGTGAGCTTAATAGTACCACTGGAGTTCAAACTTGTATACTACGATCTCATAGATAAGAACTGTACCCATTACTCCACTGGGAGTCCAATTCCGTAATTGAAGACTCGCATGTCATAAACCATGTTTATAATAGAAATGATTTAGAATCATCATCATCATTATTATCAAGTTATGTAGACAGCTCAGATTCCCCTGATTCTATCTCTCAATCTGTCCCTATCATCCATCGCTCCCGGCATGTCTTTCAAACTACATCCTATTCAGAGCTGATGTAAATAAGTTCTTGCTAGTCGGCCAACACTGGCATGTCCAAGCGTAAGAGGTCCATAAAAGAACGTCAATTATGAATTTATCCTTACTTCTACAGCGGTACTCCTACACGTCTTGTTGGTCATTGATGAATGGTTTTTGAGATTCAAAATATCAATGTTATTATATATTTTATCTTTTTTGAAATGAACAAAATAAAAACAGGAAATGTAGCAGAAAAAAACTAAACATTTTTAGGACCCCCCCCAAAAAAAAGATTAAAACATTACCATTTAGCATTGTCCTCTCAGGAAAGACTCTGACCTCCTCCATTGCTCGCTCCAGTATCTACAGTAACCACTCCACGCCCTTGTAAATTATCAATATATTGATTGCATTAGCCAACTGATATCCAAGTACATGGTTTTGGCGTCAAGCAACAACAGGAAATAATGACCATTCACAAATAATTTTATCTTTATAATAACTCAGCTTTTATATTTGGGTGAGTCAAAAGTTTTGCAATATTTTAATAACATGAGGCTTCTATGGTTTGAAGCACAGGCTTTAACATACACAGTTACAGGCTGGCTGAGTCGGTTGGGGCTGTAAAATACATTGACTGCATCTCTGCAGTGGAGTGAGACCCCACCAACGAGTGTCCTAGATATGACATTAAGCTTTGGGGAATATGGAGTACCCCTTCATTGCCATTGCTCCCAGGTCCACTCTGGCCCAGCATGGTAGCTCCTGATAGGGTTCTATCTATGGGTTAAACAGAACTAACAGCATACTTATATTAAACTGAATTGTTTGACTAAGCTGAATAGCTTGAAATAGAAATGTTTTTGACAATTAAACTGTACTTACATTTAAACTGCGTGCTTATGCTAAACTGAATTGTTTGAAATGGAACTGTTTTTTGACATTGAAACTGTACTTGCACTAAACTGATTTGTTTGGTGTGGAACTGTTTTGACATTTAACTGTGTGTAGACAGGGTCTGTACTTGTACTGGGCTGAATTGGCTGAATAAGAACTGCTTGACTGAACTGAGTTGCTTGAGGTGGAGGTGTTTTTCACGAATGGACTGTACTTGTATTTGGGCTGCATGCTTGTCCTGAACTGAACTGTTTGTAGGTTATTTAATGCCAAAGCTATCCTTTTTGAAGAGCAGTAATATTATTTAACCCATAGCTGTGGGAATGAGGGGTTTCAAACATTTCCCACGGGTATTTGTTCAAAAGTAATAGCATGACAGGAGTTTGAACTTATTTTGATGCCTCATACGGCTCATTGTGGGTAAAGTGTTCGCCAATGGTCAGGGAGACCTGGGTTCAATCCCAGGTCGCGCCATACCAAAAACTTTTAAAATGGTACTTGATACCTCCTTGCTTAACACTCAGTAATATAAGGTACATATTAAGGGTAAAGTGGAGCAATTCAGGGAAAGGAGTAGTATCCTCCCCTACACTTCGGTGTAATAGCTATTGAAAAGGGAGTTTTCTGGTCGCCCTCGACTAAAGGGAGACAACTTTACTTAATTTGATGCCGCAGTCCAGCATTCTAGTTGTTACACCACAAAGACTTTTCCTTGCACCTTTAGCATAACAAATAATTCTGGTTGCTTCAGTGGCATCACGGCCTAGTTTGAATTCTTAAAGCATCAGTTTTTGAAATCCACCACATTGCACATTTATCTGTGCGGCTTTCAAATGACACACAGAGGGAAGTAATGCACATTTTTATTCTAAAAATTATTTCCAATGCATTTTTATAGTAAAAATTATTTCCAAAGCATTTTTATAGTAAAAATCAATTCCAATGCATTTTTATAGTAAAAATCATTTCCCATGAATTTTTATCGTAAAAATCATTTCTAATGAATTTTTTTAGTAAAAAATATTTCAAGTGCATTTTTATAGTAAAAAATATTTCCAATGCATTTTTATAGTAAAAATCATTTTCAGTGCATTTTTATAGTAAAAATTATTTCCAATCATTTTCATCGTAAAAATTATTTCCAATGCATTTTTATAGTAAAAAATCATTTCCTATGCATTTTTATAGTAAAATAATTTACAATGCATTTTAATAGTAAAATCATTTCCAATGCATTTTTATAGTAAAATCATTTCCAATGCATTTTTATAGTAAAAATCTTTTCCAGTGCATTTTTAGCGTAAAATCCTTTCCTATGCATTTTTATAGTAAAATCATTTCCAATGCATTTTTATAGTAAAATCTTTTCCAGTGCATTTTTAGCGTAAAATCCTTTCCTATGCATTTTTATAGTAAAATCATTTCCAATGCATCTTTATTGTAAAAATCATTTCCAATGCATTTTTATAGAAAAAATCATTTCTAATGCATTTTTATAGTAAAAATCATTTCCAATGCATTTTTATAGTAAAAATCCTTTCCAATGCATTTTTATAGAAAAAATCATTTCCAATGCATTTTTATAGTAAAAATCATTTCCAATGCATTTTTATAGTAAAAATCATTTCCAATGCATTTTTATAGTAAAAATCATTTCCAATGCATTTTTATAGTAAAAATCATTTCCAATGCATTTTTATAGTACAAATCATTTCCAATGCATTTTTATAGTAAAAATCATTTCCAATGCATTTTTATAGTAAAAATCATTTCCAATGCATTTTTATAGTAAAAATCATTTCTAATGCATTTTTATAGTAAAAATCATTTCCAATGCATTTTTATAGTAAAAATCATTTCCATTGCATTTTTATAGTAAAAATCATTTCTAATGCATTTTTATTGTAAAAATCATTTCCAATGCATTTTTATAGTAAGATCATTTTCTCAGCATTTTCATTATAAAATCCTTTCAAATGTATTTGTATTGTAAAAACGATATCCAATATATTTTTATAATAAAATCCTTTCTCATACATTTTATAGTAAAATAATTTCCAATGCATTTTTGATGTAAAATCCTGTTTAATGCATTTATTTTGTGAAATAATTTCCTATTCATTTTTATTGTAAGTTTTTTCAAATGCATTGATAGGAATTATTCTGATGATTTTGTCCTATATAGATGGCTAAATGGCTTGACACGCGACTAACAAAGGCATGGACAACTATCAATAGGCTATCGGTCTTATGGAAGTCAGACCTGACCGATAAAATGAAACGCAGTTTCTTCCAAGCAGCGATCGTATCGATACTACTATATGGATGCACTACATGGACGCTAACTAAACGGCTGGAGAAAAAGCTTGACAGCAACTACACAAGAATGCTGCGTGCAATATTGAACAGGTCCTGGAGGCAACACCCCAAAAAGCAGCATTTGTATGGACACCTACTTCCCATCACAAAAAATATCCAAGTTAGATGAACCAGACTTGCAGGACACTGCTGGAGAAGTAGAGACAAGCTCATAAGAGATGTACTCCTATGGTCCCACTTCACATGGCCGAGCAAAAAGCAGGGCGATCAGCTCAAACCTACATACAACAGCTCTGTGGGGATATGGTGTAGCCCTGAGGACCTGCCGAAAGTGATGAAGGATAGGGAGAGGTGGCGAGAAAGGGTCAGGGATATCCGTGCTGATGGCACGACAAGATAATGATGATGATGAAATGGCTTGAAGTGAGGACCAGAATAAATGTTAATCCGAGACACCTGAAGAAGGTTGGAGAGTAAAGCGGCTGAGATATTATGGTTATAACAAATCAAAATGAAGACTCTTGTGCATTTGTGTATTGTGATAATACCCGCTTCTGCAGCTCGTTGCATAAGTTACTAAGTCCTCGTCGAGAACTTAAGGGGGCCGGATCAAAGCGAGAAGCAGGTTCACAGAGAAAAGAACTAAAAAACACAACAACAACTTGTGGTTAAAACGTTAAGGGAGGATGGGGAGCGTGTAACACTTTGTGGATAATTAATTCTAGTTTGTGTTTCGGCTGGCAAAATATTATCTTAACTAACTGGGTCCGGTTGGTAATGTCGCTGTTCGTTGTTTCGTTGTCCCGGCCTAATCAACTTTCCTCGAACCCAAGACCCTAAATGCACCTGTATATATACAGAATGTTTCATTATTATTTCCGGCTAATGTGACACCCACGAATAAACCCATAACTTTTGGGGGGAGCCATTTCTCTCTTAAAAAACTAGACATAAAATTATTTCCTAGACTGGCCGTCTCCGATACAGGGACATTAAATTCAGACCCTTTTAAGTTTTTGACCAGTACCTGACAAGTACTTAACACTTAGGCACTTCCGTGGCCATACGTATAAACATTTTCTTATCTAGATTTCCTTAATCTAGTTAATGGGTTTTCCTAACATTTGAAATTTAATACCCAGGCCGAATCTAACTCATCTTGCCACATATATATGTGTGTATATGTGCGTGTGTGTATGTAGATATGTGTGTGTGTGTGTGTGTGCGCGCACACATGTGCGTGGGCGTATATATATATACACACACACACGCACACATGTATGGGTGCACACACACACACATGTGTGTATACATGTATGTGCATATATCGAACTCATAGTGTCACAGTATAATTAAGATTGAACTTCTAGAAATCATATAAAATCTTATATGAAAACAATAATCCCAAATTGTTCTTGCCGACTCTTCTTCAACTGAACTTCCTATGCCATCAGCTTTTTATGTTGTTAGTACAATATGCAGACATGCCAACATAAATATTATTTCTATTTAATTATGAATCAGATTAAGATTGATTTTCATATGAACAAGGGGCAGAGATCAAATATTGTCTACTAAAGATGTCTACTTATTTCTGTCAGATTTCCTGAATACAAGTATGCATTCAATTATAGCCATATTTTATAAGATAATCACCTAGCAAAGTATTGCTTATTTACCAACATATACAGTATCCCTTGAGTCTATATTAATGATTGGAAAGAGTTTGTTTGTCTGTTCTCCACAGAGTGCCAAAGATTTTGATGTCAACCTATAAAATGAGTGATTGATCTTTATTGGAGATCATTTTCAGTGCATTTTTATAGAAAAATCATTTCCAAAGAATCTACAGTAAAATCATTTACAATGCATTTTTATGATAAAAATCATTTCCAATGTATTTTTATAGTAAAAATCTTTTCCAATACATTTTTATAGTAAAAATCATTTCCAATGCATTTTTATAATAAAAATAATTTCCAATTCATTTTTATAGTAAAAAACATTCCTAATGCATTTTTATAGTAAAAATCATTTCTGATGTATATTTATAATAAAAATTATTTCCACTGCATGTTTATAGTAAAAATCATTTCCAATCCATTTTTGTCTATATTTCTGAGATGAGGTATTATGTACATTATTTACATTTTTCGGACTATTGTCCTCATCTTTCGCCCAGTGAGCCAAAAAAGGGCTAAGTTCGACATTCCAACCACCTGAAGAAATCCGGAGTGTACAACGGCTAAAACGTTGTGATAAACATGGTGACAAAGATGAGGACAATAGTCCGAAAAGTGAGAATAATATACAATGCATTTTTATAGTAAAAATCATTTCCAATGCATTTTTATAGTAAAAATCATTTCCAATGCATTTTCATAATAAAATTCATTTCCAATGCATTTCTGTAGTAAAAATCATTTCCAATGCATTTTTATAGTAAAAATCATTTCCAGTGCATTTTTATTGTAAAAATCATTTTCAATGCATTTTTATAGTAAAAATCATTTCCAATGCATTTTCATAATAAAAATCATTTCCAATGCATTTTTATAGTAAAAATCATTTCCAATTTATTTTTATAGTAAAAATCATTTCCAGTGGATTTTTATAGTAAAAATCATTTTCAATGGATTTTTATAGTAAAAATTATTTCCAGTGCATTTTTATAGTAAAAATCATTTTTAATGGATTTTTATAGTAAAAATCATTTCCTATGAATCACCAGACAATATCATCTTCCCATCAATCTGGCGGTTTTCCTAGTGATCATGTCTAGTCTCGGATACCACTTGACAATTGCACAGGTCTACTTGTTTCTATAATTATAGTGAAGTGTCCAGCCCAGAAGAACTTCTTTTTTAGGTACTCTATGATCGTGTCCTTTCCCCACTCTCTGACAATATTTCCAGTATTGATTTTCTGTAGTCGTCTGTGCTATAATCAGTCTCTGTTCTTCTTAATAGTGACAGGCAACATTTTGCTCATGTATAATGGCAAAATGGTGCTATTGAAGAGATTGGCACCAAGGGTCTTGTCTAACTTTGCCTTTAGTATGTCTTTTATCATGGTAAATGCCTTCCACCATGATCTTAATGTGATTTCCGCATTCATATCTCAGCAATGTTTACTATCCATCCTAAGGAGACTCACTCTTTCACTTTCTTAATTTTTATTGCTACCCAACACAATATGGCCCTGAATTACATCTATAGAACAACAAAATATTCTATTGCCTGAGCAAACTTAATTGAATGATACAGAAATGACTAGAAATACTAAATTTTACATAATAGAGACGGGGGTGTCCTCGTGGAGTAATGGTTAAAGCGATGGACTGCGGAATCGTAGTAAGCGAGTTCGTACTCCAGTCGCGCTATTACGTTCACTTTCGGGCAAATACCCCTGGGAAAGGTACGAAACCCCTTATCCTCCCAGCTATGGGTTAAATAGTACCACTACTGTACTTCAAGGAGAATAGCTTTGGCATTAGATAACCTACAAAGGTTGATATGCCATTAAACAAAGAAACCAAACCAAACATAATAGAGAAAAGTCCTATCGTGTAGTTGAAGAGTCTTTTGGTATAATTTAAGAGTCCTTACAAGAATGAAAGTTTTGGGAAGGCTTACAAGTCATGGTATTGTGTACCATGCAACATGAGATTTGCTAGGGAAACATACGCACTTGTGTGTACCTCTGGATGTTGAAGCAGGAATGAGAGAGAGAGAGAGAGAGAGAGATATTTTGTTAGTTGCAGTGACTGATCAAATATTGGATTGATTGCTAGCAAAGTTATTTCATACAGATCGACTAAGCCCCAATTCAATCCAAGTTTTAGACTTTTGTCTCTAATCCTATTGGTCACAAAATTTAATTTGTTTTTTACACGTGACTGCTCCAGACAATGTTCACGAAAATATCAGTTTGCCCCACATGTGGCGACTGATCGAGAGTTGGACTGGTTCACAGAGAAAATTTATTAGCTATTTTTATACTGAGCAGCAGGGACTCTCTAACCCACCATGAAGAAGTTGAAATAAACAAATCCTTACTGTATTGTGGGGGGATCTTACCTCTCTGCATAGATATAGTCAATGTATTCCAGCTGACTGAGCTGCTTAATTCTAGTGCATATTGTAATAAATTTGTTGTAATATATATTGATAACCTTTTATGATTTACATTGCTTTCAACAAAACAACAACTGTATGGCTACTTACCTCCCATCTCATAAACCATCCAAATAAGATGCGTATGACAATATGAGGTCTTCAACTGTGCTAAAAACTTATGGAGTGTATGATGTAATTTTCTTTTTATAACAACATAAAAAGACCAGCATAAACTTACAGTCATCAGCTCTGTGCGGATACTGGAAGCCATGTAGAAGACTTCCCAAGGGTGATGGTTGATAGGGTCTTCTAAACATTACTGGGCTTAGTGTAACTTATCACTGTAGGAAATGGAATTGGTTATCTGAGTTCAAGTCCTGTACAAAGCTGTTTACATTTCACTTTGCACAAAAACCCCTCCAGCTGAGATCAATAGCGGGGCAGACTGAGTTCTTTAATTTTGGAAAGGCAACCAGTCTTGGAGAAGGAAAACACCAAATTTAAACCAACTGAATTCTGCTCAAAATATTGACCTTTTGTCACATCCTATTCATGGGGAAAGGGTTGGATACATACATACATACATATATACATATGTTAATGAGGTATTTGTGATGTGATAGTAATGGTTGTAGGAAATGGACACAGAGAAAAGAGTTCAAATCCTGGCTGAGGTTGTTTTGCATTTCAAATAATGTTAATTCTCTTAGGAAAGGCATCCTCTTCCATCTATGGATAAAGTAGGGCAGACTAGGTTCTTTAACATCGGGAAGACAACCAGTCTAGGAGAAGAAGAATACCGAATTCAAACCAACTGTATTCCGCTTAAAAAATTGACCTTGTGTCACATCCTGGAGGAGTTGAGTTCAGGTGGCACATTTCATATAACAGTTATTGTTTTTGGAAATGGAATTGGTGAACAGAGTTCAAACCCTTAACAAGGCTGTTTATATTTCATTTCGCACTAATGTCCTTGGTAAAGGCATGAATCCATCTCCCTTCCCTCAAGCCTGACCATGATCGAAAGATTGGGTAAATTCATATTACTTGTGTTACGAAAACGATTCTATCTTGTTCTAGAAATTTCAATCTTTAGATTAAGATTATCTTGTCACATTAAATAGAATTAATCAATTTCCTTGTTATTTCATTTGTGTGACAACACCCCAGTTCAGCCGACCCCCACTATCTCAGCTTCCTTAAACCAAACTACTCATGGCCAGTGATTCATCTAGTGGTTTTTTCTCATCTCCGACCAGGGGCATTACACATTTCTTTATGGACACACAAAACACAACCGAGAGGATGGAGGAAAAGAACAAACGAACAAATACGGACTTGGGTCAGCTCCAACTGCAAGAGGGAGGAAGTCTACGTGACACTTTTGTACAGCTCTCCGAGCATTTGCAGGCTATCGCAGGTGAATATTTGCGCAAAACTTCCACAGAGCCACTAGGAATGCTGACTCATCTCTTGACTGTCTTATCTGCCCTGCTTCTATCTTTTCACTGCCTCCTTCTGCTGACTGTGTCTTTCTCTGGACAGCTATCTCAAGCCAACTGTTCTCTTCTGCTCTCCTTTATCAACTGACTCTGTCTTCTCTGGGACTTTCCTTCCCTCCCCGACTTCCAGTCTCACGCTGTGTGGGTTTCGCGCCAAAACAGACAAAGAGATCCTCTGAGTGGTGCCAAAACAAACAGAAACGAATGCTACCCATTGTGTCACATTTGTGTCATGTAACCTTTGTTATCTAAACATGAGGAATTGTTCTTCCTATTGTTACATTGCCATATACACGAATATGGCCATGTGCGAAATAGGTGAAATGGACATCGAATATTCATAACGATAGAACATATGAATCTCGAAATTCGGAAACACGTAACGACTTCTTGTTCAGATACGAAACCTTTTTATTAACTTTGAGTTAAAGGTTTCGACGTAAGGAGGAGAGACACAATCTTCTATGCTGTCTTGTTCATTTGGCCCCCGTCTCGAGCGGCCCCCTCCCATAGGGCACAAGTTCACCTCGCACCTGCGAGCTCCAAAAGTCGATCCTTCTCGTTTGGCGTCTAGTACCCGACTCTTACTTTCTTCAAATTCTCACACAAACCTCTGCGCGCTTCCGGTGTGTGACGTCACCCGCACCCTGTCACCGCGTTTCGTCTCGGACTATTATGACATCTGAGTGACACCTCCATCCATCCGCCCGCGCGTGCCCGCGTTAACACCTGCCTCAATGTTGCACCTAACTAACCCATGTGTTGAGCCGAAAGGTTCTCAGCCTAACTAAACTCAAAGGCATGAAACGAAATCCCTCGGCTATTCCATAACACTATACAAAAAATTTTTTTTGGTTTCATTTTGGTTTCTTTGTTTAATGGCATTCATGGGTTATTTAATGCCAAGACCATCCTTATAAAAGAACAGCAGTGGTACTATTTAACCCATAGCTGGGGAAGATAAAGGGTTATTATCCCGAAAGTCTGGACAGCTATCAATAGGCTATCGATTATATGGAAATCAGACCTAACCGATAAAATGAAACGCAGTTTCTTCCAGGCAGCGGTCACATCGATACTGCTATATGGATGCACTACATGGACTCTAACAAAACGGCTGGAGAAGAAGCTAGACGGCAATTACACAAGAATGCTGCGTGCAATCTTGAACAAGTCCTGGCGGCAACACCCCACAAGACACCAACTGTGCGGCCACCTGCCTCCTATCACGAAAACTATTCAAGTTAGACGAACCAGACATGCAGGACACTGCTGGAGAAGCAGGGACGAACTCATAAGTGACGTACTCTTATGGACCCCCACACATGGCCGTGCAAAAGCAGGACGACCAGCACGAACATATATTCAGCAACTATGTGAGGATACGGGATGTTGTCCAGAAGACCTGCTTGAGGCGATGAACGATAAGGAAAAGTGGCGAGAGAGGGTCAGGGATATCCGTGTTACCAGCACGACATGTTGATGATGATGATGATTCCGAAAGTGAATGTGATAGTGTGACTGGAGTTTGAACTTCACCAATGGTCTGGGAGACTGGGGTTGAATCCCAGGTCGAGTCATATCAAAGACTCAAAAATGGTACTTGATGCCGCTTTGCTTAGCACTCAGCATTATAAAGTATGGATCAAGGGTAACGTGGAGCAATCCAGGGAATGGAGTAGCGCGCTCCCACACTCCTTTGCAAAGAAGATATTTATTCTTCCTCAAACAGTAAGTCACCAAAGAGGCGTTCGTCATGCAATGGTTATCATCTGCGGAAATGGACATGGTGACCCAAGTTCTAATCCTAGAAAAAGCTGTTTGTATTTCATATAGCACTAATACCCTTTAGAAAGGTATGAATTCAACTATTCTCCTTCCAACAATGGGTAAATAGTAGGGCAAACTGGGTAAGGCAACTGGTTGAGGAGAAGGAAAACTCTGAACTCAAACCTGATAAATTCCGCTTCAAGGTTGACCTTGTATCGCAACCTGCTCGTGCGGAGGGGTTAGGTAAATACACAAAGAATTCTTCTTTTACTACACTTACTTTGTGATTCGGCGCTTGACGGAAATATTTGAACAAGCTTCCACATCCTATTCCCTCCCTTATTTCTAAGGACACCTTCCCTCTTTAAACTCTTCATATATTTGTATCATGATATATTTTTTGTTTTGTACTTGTAAATAAACGAAATCCCACCCTACGTTCAGTTTGTACCCCGAGTTTGAGTCCAGTTTGTTTGAGGGCCAAAAACATTGTTATTTCGCTTGTTAATTCAAATTATATTTTCTGTACTTTGTATGATTTTTGGTTTAGTGTTTAATAGCATATCAACATTTTTAGGTTATTTAATGCCAAAGCCATTCTCCCAGAAGAACAGTAGTGATACTATTTAACCCATAGCTGGGAGGATAAGGGGTTTCATACCTTTCCCAAGGGTATTTGCCCGAAAGTGAACGTAATAGCGCGACTGTAGTACGAACTCGCTTACTACGATTCCGCTGTCCGTCACTTTAACCATTACACCACGAGGACACCCCCTCTGTACTTTGTGATAGTATAGTTGTATATGTATTAATAGTTATATATATATATATATATATAGAGAGAGAGAGAGAGAGAGAGAAATTGAAAAACAAGGTAATTTAAAGAGAAGAATTCATTGTAAAAGTAAGTCAGTGTTATTACGTTTTGGTTCTAATGAACCATCATTAGGACTAGGAAGATTGTTAAATCACCGATGGATGTTTAATAAATGTTTAAACATCCATCGGTGATTGAACATCACTAGATATCATCCTTTCTCAGTCCTGATGATGGTTCATTAGAACTGAAACATTATAATGTTGACTTTCTTTTACAATTAATTTTTCTCTTTGGATTACTTTGTTTTTCAATTTTTCTATTTACTTCCGTATATATATATATATATATATATACATGGTGCCTTCAATAAGTTTTCAGATTTTTTTGTACAGGCATTTAAAATTGTCGTAGACTCTTGAAAATTCTCTATGTTATTGCTATATATCTTATGAGATGACTGATCAATCTTTATGATTTCCGCTTCAAATCAACAGCTACAGCAGGAATTGGAATACACCCTACTAAAGCCTGATTGTCACAGCTGGTGAATTTCAAAAATGCAATCTGACACTTTAGAAGAACGATATGCAATAAAATTCTGTTTTAAACTTGGAAAAAATGCCGCCACAGAAACGTATGGAATGCTTCAGACTGCTTTTTGACCATCTTGCATGAATTGAGCATCAATGCCAGAGAAACGTATGTCCAAGATACTTTCCGTCTACCCCCGGTGATTTCGGCGGTAGTTTCAATATATCTTACCACTTCAACTACTGTCCCGCAAATCCCGGTTTTGGTGCTTCAGTCGGAGTTTGGTGCGAGATTCGCCCCATCTGTTCACGACGACCTCTTTTCCAACACTGATTTTCTTTACCCCTATTTCTGCTGACGGAAGAAGGTGCCACTTCCGCCTTAGAGTTCTGGCCAATCATTAGCCTTTTCTCTTCCTTTCCCTGGTCAGGCGATTCTTTAGGACTACTATCTCTTTGACCCAGTCATAGAGTGCAAACATCTGTTGGCTTTCATTCTAACCTGGGTTCATTACTTGAGAAATTGACCTAGATTCCTCTTTCAACGGTCAGTCCTTGGCCTGGTAATTCAAACACGGAGGGGTAGTAGTAATTCTTTATTTCTCTCATCTCAGTGGGAGACCACGTGACAATATATACTTGACACC
This sequence comes from Sepioteuthis lessoniana, assembly GCA_963585895.1. Classification (NCBI taxonomy): domain Eukaryota; kingdom Metazoa; phylum Mollusca; class Cephalopoda; order Myopsida; family Loliginidae; genus Sepioteuthis; species Sepioteuthis lessoniana. The sequence goes on from OY757942.1 coordinate 2,262,752, forward strand.
ATAAAACAGTGCAAAATCCTCTTAAGAAACAACTACACAAAAGTGAATATAAATGTACAAAGAAAATAATTCCTTAACCTAGGGATGAAATATACCACGACGGGTTGATATGCAGTTAAAATCAAGCAATGTATCTATGGGATGCAGATGATTTAGTTGTTGTTATTATCTGAATCCATTTTTTTTTTTTTTTTTTTTGGTTTCTTGTAATTCCATCTAAATGCGCTGGTTTCTTCTGGTCTATGAAGGCTGCAAAGGAATAACTGAAGAATAGAAGAAAGGAGGCTAAGATATCTCCTATTTATTTTGACCCTATTTCTGGGTTCGACGACCAATCTGTGGGTGTGCAATTCATTCCTGAATCCATATGAAATGGTTGCGTCACCCAAACAAGGTACTAAAATGTGTTAGTCGTTTTCAGATAAATATGGCCATTATTCGGTGTTTTTAGTCGCAGGTTGTTGATAACGGAGACAGCTGCCACTAGTGGAAAGCTAAACGAGCGTGACGCGTAAGACGGACACGTGGCCTCCCCCAAGCAGGAAAAAAGATATAGATGTTTTCAATCCAAAGGTTACTACTGAAAGGGAACGGGTTTCTTTAGTTTGCGTTGCCTTTACTTCCTGTCAGGGACTTCTGGGAGTTTCTGCATTTAAAAAGATTATTTTAATTTTATTTTTCTATTCACTACAAATCAATGAATCCATATTTACCAACCCCTCCGCTCGGGCAAGATATGACACAAGATCAATTTTTAAGTGGAGTTTAACAGGTTTGAATTCAGAGATTTCCTTCTTCTAGACTAGTTGCCTCACTAAGGCTGAAGAACCCAGTCTGCCCTATTATTTACCCATAGCTGGATGGAGAATAATTGGATTCATTAGTGCTTTGTGAAATGCAATCAGTTTCGTCCAGGATTTGAACTCATGTCGCCGTGTCCATTTCCTACGACGATAACCATTACACCACGGGCACATCCATAAATCAATGAATCAATCAATTATATATGAAATAATAAGATATAAAGGAATTATTCATCTCAGCTGAGTGAAAGTGTAAAGCTGTTACTGTTTTAGTGTCTTTTTTTAATGGCATATCAACCTTCGTGGGTTATTTAATGCCAAAGCCATCCTTGTGGAATGACAGTAAGGATACTATTTAACCCATAGGCTTTTAGACTTTTTCAAAGGGTATTTGTCTGAAAGTGAAGAGATTAACGTGTAGCAGAAAGAACCTTGTATTTTTGTTTGGCGCGTAATTTAATTTGACCGTTAGAGTCGCCGAACATTTTCACCCAATCAGGATGACCTGTCCTATTCATCCCGAACCATCTTTCCCTGCAGCACCAAAAATTGAAGAAAGCCCGCGAAACACTCTCTTCCTCAGAAATCTTCAATAGGAACAGACGTTTTATTGTCTGCTCTTGAATAGCGGCAGCAGCATCATACAGTATGAGGAGAGCCATCTAGTTTATGGACCCCTTGCGTCTATTCTTCTAGACCAAGGGATCCTAGTTGAAAATAAATTAGATGATACTCTATTACAACTTCCTTCCTTCTTTCCTTCCTACGAGACTTGCAGCCTACCAGCGTAAACCCTTTATTTCATGCTGCCATTAAAACCTTCATATAAAACCTAACGGCGTCTTTGTTCTTCTCCAGCACCTTTTATTTTCCATCAACATTTTGCGAGGGGATAACAACCAACGTAATACAGTAGCAGAAAGAAACTTAAATTTTTGTTTGGTGCGTAATTTAATTTGAGCGTTAGAGTCGCCGAACATTTTCACCCAATCAGGATGACTTGTCCGATTCAGCCCGAACCATATTTCCTAGCAGTACTAAAAATTAAAGAAAGCCCGTGAATCTGTCTCTCGGTCAGAAATCCTCAACGAGAACGTCTGTTCCTGAATAGAGTAGCAGCATCATACACCATGAGGAGAGCCATAGACCAAGGGATCCTAGTTAAAAACAAATTAGATGATACACTCTAACAACTTCCAATCTTCTTTCCTTTCTTTACTACGAGGCTCGCACCATACCAGCGTAAACATCTTTACTTCATGCTGCCATTAAACCCTTGGTACACAACCTAACGACGCCTTCGTTCTTCTCCACTAACTTTATTTTCCATCAACAGTTAGCGAGGGGATAACTACCAACGAAATACCAACGCAACCAAAGTAATACCAACGCTACCAACGAAATACCAATGCAACCAAAGTAATACCAACAAAACCAACTTAAACCTTAAACCTAAAAACCTAATAATAATAATAATGATAATAATAATGTTATCCCCATCGCTATAAATGGTGACCTTCTGACTTCTGAGAACACGCAACCACATGTAAAAGCAAATTAAATATACCACTACAAAATGGAAATTGAATATCAAAAACACAATATAACCTCCTTATAACCTCCTACAATACCAACATAACCAACGTAACACCAACATAACCAACGTAATACCAATATAACCAACGTGACACCAACATAATAATAATAACAATAATATCCCATCGCTAAAACCTTCAATGTGAAAAGGTATTGAAAACTTGTTCTCAAAATCTAATCCATCGTGTTAAAGAAATCGTACAATACGCTGGTGAAAATAATTAAAATTTAATAAAAATGCATTAGAAAATGGCGCATCCTTACTTGTATGTTGTGACCAACACAGCTGTCAATGTGCCAACAATCTCATACACAGACACTCTCCGGATTCTTTCAAACAGGTTTATTCGCCTTCGTATTTATTCAGTAGGCAACGGAAACGTCTGTTTTCTGTGAAATGAATACTACTCATCAATAGTAGAACATACATGTACACACACACACACACACACACACACACACAAGCAATAAAAAGAGGTAAAGAAAAAAAAAACGCATCCGGTAGCGATGTGTTAATTTCAGTGTCTGTCACGTGATGTAATGGCGACCTAGATGTTACAACCACAAGGTGTGCTACTGTCAAAAACAACAGGATAGAGTAGAAAGACCTCTTCAAACTTCTTTTATCCTTTATCGTTATATATATTTCCTTTCTCGTTTATTGGCATAATGGTTAGAGTGTTCGCCAATTGCCAGAGAGACCTGGGTTCAAGCCCAAGTCGAGTCACACCAAAGACTCAAAAAATGGTACTTGATGCTACCTTGCTTAACACTCAGCATTATAAAGTAAGGATCAAGGGTAAAATGGAGCTATCCAGGGAAAGGAGTAGCGGCCTCCCCTATACCTTGGTGTAGTAGCCATCGAAAAGGGAGCCTTCGGGTCACCCTCGATTACGGTCGCCAACTTTACTTTACTTACCAGCCAGAACTGTTCGTGTGGCTTAGAATATTCTGACTATTTCTCTGCAGAGGCTGAAGACTCCATATCCACTAAAGGGCTGTACTGAGTATGACGCTAAACTACGTCTGATTTGTTTATCGCCCGATCGACGGGGCTTAGAATACACTGACTGTATCGCCAACAAAGAGGTAGGGACTCTCCTTCGTCCCAAAAAAGGGGATTTGTCCTGGGGATAACTCTAAACTACATCTGATGACAAACCTCTAATTTTGGAGACCTGGGAAATGTGGAATAGTTCATTGTTATTACTCCCAGGTTCACTCTGACTTGCAGTGGTAGGATATTATGGTCTTATCTTTAGGTCAAATAGAAATCATATCCTGGGTATGACTTTGAACTTCATCTGATGGTGAGGCTACAGTCCTAGAGTTTTGGGGAATGTGGAATACTCCTTCATTGCCATTACTTCCAGGTCCACTCTGATCAGGAGTGGTAGTAATTGTTTAGGTTCCATCAATGTTTTTTATTTTTTTATTTCTTAGACTATTGTCTTCATCTTCATTGTTGCCCAGTCGGTTGGGGCTGTAGAATACACCGGCTGCACCTCTATAGAAAGGTAAGACCCACTTCCCAACTCCGACAAGTATCCTGGATATGACACTAAACAATATGATGATGAGGTTCCAGTATTGCTGGAGCTTTGGGGAATGCAGAGTACTCCTTCATTGCCATCGCTCCCCGGTCTACTCTGACCCAGGGTGGTAGTACCTGATAAGGTCCTATCTATGGGTAAAATAGAACTAAACTGCATACTTATGTTAAACTGAATTGTTTGAAATGGAACTGTTTTTGACAATGAAACTGTAGTTACGCTAAACTGAATTGTTTAATATAGCACTGTTTTAGCATCTAACTGTGTGTAAACAAAATCTATTCTTATAGTAAACTGAATTGGTTGAATTAGAACTGTTTGACTAAACTGAATAGCTTGAAATAGAAATGTTTTTGACAAATTGTGTACTTATGCTAAACTGAATTTTTTGAAATAGAATTGTTAATTTGTATAAAAATGGATTTGGCATTAAATAAACTGCAAGGGTTGATATGCTATAAAACCCAACCAACCAATCACCTTCATTATACTTTCAACATTTCGGCTGATATGCCCTTCGGCCTTCTTCGAGTGTATAATGTCGGGAGCCTACATAGAACTTCGAACTGAACCCTTTTATTAAATCCACCCGGGGTTGATTGTTCTAATTCCGTTAACCATGACCGGGTACAATTGGTCAGCTTAATCCTTGCCGTTAATCTGTGAGGTTCTTCCACAAAGAATTTGATGAAACGCACCGTTGACCCACGGTTGGTTTCATCGGCCTTACTTCACATCCTCACTATCAGATGCAATTTAGTGTCATATCCAGGACACTTGTTGGGGCAGGGTCTTACCCCCTCCCTGCAGAGACACAGTTGGTGTATTTTACAGTCCTCCATTAGCCAACTGAGCTATCATTTATCTGTGTCCAAACAAACAGACAATGATTTTCTTTTTAAAAATGTTACTTACAAACTATTCACTTGCAAATGATAGATATATGTATAAACAGGATTTGGTATTAAATAACCTTCAAGGGTTGATATGTCATAAAAGTCACAACCTAATAATATAATCAACTTCCCGGAAAAAAAAAATCGGCTTCCAATTAAAAGTATAGATCCATAGACCAAATGTTACATACATGGGTCCAAAAATACGACCAAGATACGTGAAATGTACATAATGTTCATAAGCGTATAGGAATCCGAAAAATACGAAATTGGTTCCGGTACGAAACTTTTATTTACCTTTTTGAGTTTCGACACGAGGAGAGAGAGAGAGAGACACAATTTCTTTCTATCCTGCCTTTTCCATCTGACCCCACCACGTGCGGCACATTTCGTAGACCCCAACTGGTCTCGCCATCGACTACCTTCCTTTAGACTCGAATCTCAACTTACTCGTTCGGAGTTTAAATCTCAACTAACTGTTTTTTTTTTTCAAATTCCAAAATCCTCAGCGCTTCCGGGCATGACGTCATTCACGTCCCCGGTCATATTTCCTATCTGGGGTTTTTATTGTGACATCTCTGATAGTCACATCCACCCCGCACGCGCGTGAACACCTGCACTCAGTGTGTGCACTTAACTAACCCGTGCACTAAGCGAAAGGTTCTCAGCCTAACTAAACCGAAAGGCAAGATATATAAAACGAAATCCCTCCGCAATTATATTAGACAAAACCCCGTCGGCAAAAAAGATACCCACATACATTCTTGAATACCCAAGGGTATCAATGCAATATGAAATGCAAACAGTTTCTATCAAGGATTTGAACGCAGGTCGTCATGTCTGTTCCCAACGGCGATAACCTTTACAATACGAACGTTGGAGGAAACAATATTCAACTAATTTACAACTCAACATTCCTCGCAATAATAAAATGTGACTTATCTAAACCTTCTACAATAAAACCTGTATTCATTCAGTTCTCTATATTCATATCCACGTCGTCTTTTCATTGTGTGCATTTTGAGTAAGCTATTTCCGCATATACCATCTCCAAACAAAAGTTAACACAAGGCCAACCCAAAAATAAAGTATTATTCATGTTTCCTCCTTATTGGTAAACCGCCAACGTTTTTCTAAACGTCCTGCGTATGACATTAAACTACATTTGATGGGGAGGCTTTTGTATTGGAGTTTGGGGAAAGTGGAGTACACCTGTAGGGAACGAATAAATAAGTAAATAAAATTTAGATTAAATATAAAAAAAGGAAAACTTAAATTTGCAGAAACTCCCAGAGGTCCCTGACAAGAAAAAGGGATGACGCATGCGTAAAGAAAAAAAGGCAACCTCTTGACAAAGGGGAACAGGCTTTCTTTCTCTTTTAGGTAGTGACCAGCGATTTGACAATATCGTTGCCGACGGGTGTCTGGGCACCACGCATACGTCTTTGGGCTAGGCGTTGGTTAGTCCCTTTCACCCAGTAGCAGTTCTTCTCTGTTAACAGTATGCTGAAATATAAAGACTTCGTGATGGAAACTACAAACTAAAACAACCGGACTTTGACAAACTTCCAAAAGAAAGTAACCCTTATGGAAGCCCTAAATACCAAACGAGGACAAACATGTGTAAGAAACGATTCACGTATTTTTGACACCTTAACTGGGAGATTCAACCATTTCAATTGTATTCAGGGAAAAGCTCCCTCACCCATGGAATGGTTGTTTAACCCAATAATTAAAGGAAAGTATAAAAGAAACGTCTTCGTCTCTTAGGTGTTTCTGTCTTTTCTTTTGTATAATTATTTTGGGACTTTCTTGGGCAAGGCGTTACACCGACTAGCCAACGTGGGGGTAAAATAAAATGACCAAAATATGGAGTCAGATATCAAACAGCTACACAGCTTAGTCCTTGCTCTTGCCCTTTCAGTCGAAAACCCCACACATTCACGGCAGAATAATTGTAAACCCTAAAATGAAATTTGAGTCAAGAGGTATCTTTGTCTTTTCCCTTCCGTTCTTTATTCTCTACAGCGTCGACAGAGACAGGAGGATGGCAAGTGAATGGCTTTGGAAGAAGAAAAAGTAGTTAGATATTGTATACCCATAATGTAACGTAATGGCCAAGGGATTTCGGTTCATGCCTTTGAGTTTAGTTAGGCTGAGAACATTTCGGCTCAGCACATGGGTTAGTTAGGTGAGACTTGATGCAGGTGTTAAAACGCACACGCGCGTGTGCACAGAGCGGACGTGCCACTCAGAGATGTCACAATAGTCCGAGACGAAACGGGTGACGGAGTGCGAGTGACGTCATGCACCGGAAGCGCGCAGAGGTTTGTGGAGAATTGAAAGAAAGTTAAGAGTTGAGTACTAGATGCCAAACGAGGAGGTTCGACTTTTGGAGCTCGCAGACACGAAGTGAACTTGCGCTCTATGAGGGCCGCTCGAAATGGGGGCCAAATGAATAAGACACCATAGAAGATTGTGTCTCTCCTCTTTATGTCGAAACCTTTAACTCAAAGTTAATAAAAAGTTTCGTACCTGAACAAGAAGTCGTTACGTGTTTTCGAATTTCGAGATTCCTATGTTCTTTAGATGTTCTATCGTTATGAACATTATATGTCTATTTCGCACATGGCCATATTCGCGTATCTAGCGTTAATTGTGAATATAGTACAATAATACAAATATAAGCGGAAACATAATCAAACATAATTTACGAAATCTAAGGAACGAACACACTTCTTTATAAAAATATATATATATATCTCATTCTCGATGTTTCTACTGTGTGTGAGAGATGAGTGGAAACAGGGACAGAATGCTATATTGACCCAGCTTTTTCTCCTGACCATAGCAGCACATCTTGGCTAGGGTTGCTCAACTGGAGGTCGCTGAGGGCCACTGCCATCAGTCTGCAAGCTGGCCCTCACTCTGGCTTTCCTGTGTCCAACTCTCTCAACCACTGCCGGCACCTGCCTATATTCTTTCATAACGTCCACTTGCTTCCGCTTCTTCTTCCGCTTATTTACACAGGTGCATCTCTGATTGACGGCTTGGTCAAGGGTCAATATACAACATTAGATACAAACCTCAAAATCGCCCCGCAAAAACCCATAATTATTCACCACAACCACGAATAACCCTTCTTATGCCCCATAGTACAAAGTCAGTTTGTTTAGACGGGATTAGAATTAATTTTTCCTTCTCCTAGACTGGTTGTTCACGCAAGGTTAAAGAACAGTCTGCCCTACTATTTACTCATAACTGGAGGGAGAACAAGCGTATTCAAGAGTATTTAGCGCAGTTATATCGTTACGTGTGTTACGTTGTTTAATTCCTCGCTAAATGTTGTTGGAAAATAAAGGAGAGAGAGAGAAGACGAAGATGCCGTAAGGTTTTTATATGAAGGTTTAATGGCAGCATGGAATCAAGGGTTTATGTTTATGCTGCAAGTCTCGTGGGAAGGAAGAAAGGAAAGAAGGAGGGAAATGAAGTTGTTATAGAGTTGAGAAGGCATTTTAGCAGCTGAATGCCTGAGCGAAATGTGCATCATTAGGTTAAGACATTGTTGAATGTGTGAGTGAGATATATTCGCCATAGTGTAGCAAAAGTCGTGTTTGCTGGTTGAGGACAGGAACGTTGTCGTCGTCCATGAAAGTGTGGTCCTGGTTGTTTGGGGAGAGAAACGTGAATGTCTCCAGAAAATGTGGCCCAGGGATGAAATGGCTGGCTGTATTTTGCGTCGCAGTCGACATAGCCAAAGTAGAAGGGGACTTAGAGTTGTTTCTGTGTGAGGCGGATTGAATTCATCTGATTCATATTCAACTGGGAACCCTTGGTCTAAGAGAATAGACGCAAGGGGTCCATGAATTAGATGGCTTTCCTCATGGTGGTGTGATGCTGCTGCTAAAAGGAGAGCAGACAGTAATTACGTCTGCCCAGTTCGAAAACTTCAGAGGAAGAGAAAGTGTTTGGCGGGCTTTTCCCCAATTTGGAGCTGCCCGGAAAAATGGTCCGGGTTGAATAGGATAAGTCATCCTGATTGGATGAAAATATGCGCCGACCCTAACGGTCAAATTAATTAACGCGCCAAACAAAAATACGAAGTTTTTTTTCTGCTACAAGCACTAGTGTGAAATAAAACGTAAGCAGCTTCATGTAGGATTTGAACTCAGATTGCCAATTCCGTTTCTTTCGGTGATAACCGTTATGGTAAAGAAACTTATTTTTCTTTTATATTATTTATCGATTTTTTTTTTCTTCTTTCCAATTTTTTTCACCCCCACTAAATACTTTTCTCTGTCATTCAAACTTTTTCCTCTTTTACCCCGCACCACGTCACATTCATTATTCTCTCTATTTCACTCACTTTAAGTTTCGTAGCAGTTTTACCCCTCTCTTATCGTTACTTACTATCAGTCTCTTTTTTTAAATCCCTCCTCCACTTGCAACGCAGCAACGGAATTAGAAACGCCAGATTATTATCTATCCGGAATAAAAGCCTTTGTTACTAAGGTAACATTAATTATTGCTGTCATTCTATGCAATTCACATTACCAGCAGTTTTTGATTTAGTTCAGTGGAAGACCATTAGTCTCTAGGTGCGAAAATAAAAAGGTTGTAATAATAATAATAATAATAATAAATTAGTGCTGTTGGTACATTCACCAAAGGATTGGATAAGAGGACTTGGAAATAAGGGGACGAGTGGAGACAATCCAAACTGCAGCATTGTTAAGATCGGCCAGGATACTAAGAAGAGTCCTGGAGACTTGAGGAGACTTGCTGTCACTCAAACACCAGTGAAAGACTGTAGAGAAGAGTAAAATCTCGTATTTTGTTTTGGCGCGCAATTTAATTCAACACTGAATTTCACCCAATCAGGATGACTTATCCTATTCAGCCCGGACCTTCATTTCCGGCTAGCAAAACGGGTGAGCGACCAAAACCTCTCTCTTCGGCTTGAGACGGCGACCAGAACAGACGTACCTCTGGTCGACCCTGCTTAGCGATGCTTTTTAGCTAAACAAGCCACCCAGTGTGGACATCTCACTATGGCTTTAACACTAGCCGCAGCAACATGGACACTCAACGAGGGAACCATCTAATTTATGGATTCTTTACGAGGAATCCCAGTTGAACATAAATTAGAAACATTCAGCATGCCTTCCACAGGCACCACTTCATGTCACCCCAAAAATTGACTATGTCGATCCGAGCGTAACTCCGCTCTCGACAATATGGAGATATCGCAGACTCTCCTCCAAAAACCAGATCCAAAACTACACGGTGACTTTAAACACATCCCTCACACGTCCAACAACACGCTGCCATCTCAACATCCCGCTAAGCCATTTCGTCTCCCAAACTAACAAGTCTAAACACTACGAGTCTTGCAGCACCCAAAAGCAAACCATATTCCATGCTGCAAATAAAGAACTTTCGTTGTTGTGTGTTAAAGAAAAGTTTCGTAATTCATTTGTGTGCCTAAAAAATATAGTGTTAAACAAATAACCACTTCATTCATCGCTATAAGACCATCAGCGAACGCTGATGTGAAAAACTCTGATGAGTCAATAATAATAAACGGAAAAACAGCAAAAATTAGAAGACAGAAATTGGAAGAAAAACAACTGGCTAGATTCTTTAAGCAATAATCTGCCAAGCGACAATCTGCCAAGCGACAAACTGCCAAGATTGCACACAAAAAAGACCTAGACGTGACTTTTCACCCAATTTCTACGATTATTGGAGATAATAGATTTCCAACATGTCAGAATAATTTCTACTTCTTCGTCAGTGATGTCCGTATATTCGCAAGCATGGTTCAGGCTTTATAGTAACAATTCTCTAGTAATGGACGGAGAGAACTCTATGATATTATTGAATACACATTTTTTTAGCATTAAAATAAGCAACAAAAATATACATAAGAACATTCTAGAAATTTTGCATCAAAACCGGATTAGCATTGAAGTTATATTTTTATATTTTTCAATCAATCAGCTAAAAACATAGAATAAGAACATTCTAGAAAAACAGGATCGGAAATCAATTAACAGAAAATATTTTGGCTCTAAAATAAATAAGTAGAAATACGAATCTGATTGGTCAATAAATGTCTACGGGCTTAAATTTTAGGACTGCAATAAAACTATTTTTTGATCGACTACTAAAGTATAAGTAACAACGAATTTAATCAACTCAGTAATGAGTATTTAAGTAGTCCGTCAGCTGTCGGTCAGTCAAATTTCAAAGTTCCTTTACCATAACGGTTATCCCCGAAAGAAACGGAATAGGCAATCCGAGTTCAAATCCTAGATGAAGCTGCTTACGTTTTATTTCACACTAATGCTTGTAGCAGAAAAAAAACTTCGTATTTTTGTTTGGCGCGTTACTTAATTTGACCGTTATGGTCGGCGCATATTTTCACCCAATTAGGATGACTTATCCTATTCAGCCCGGACCATTCTTCCACGGCCAAAAGGTCATGACCAAGCCGCAGATGGTCGCGATGAAGATTCAAAAGAAAAACCGGTGAACTTTCTTTCATCAATGCGACACGCTGTCGCCACAATCTTATAAGAAAAACACAGTGCGGATTTTATCCTATTTACCAACCACTCCGCTTGGGCAGGATATGACACAAGCTCATTTTTTAAGCGAAGTTTAACAGGTTTGAATTCAGAGTTTTCCTTCTCCTTGACTAGTTGCCTTACCAAGGTTGAAGAACCTAGTCTGTCCTACTATTTACCCATAGCTGGAGGGAGAATAATTGGATTCATACCTTTCCCAAGGGCATTAGTGCTATGTGAAATGCAATTAGTCTCGTCCAGGATTTGAACTCGTGTGGTCGTGTCCGTTTCCTACGACGATAACCATTACATCACGGGCACCTCCAGTGCGGATTTAATGTAAGTAAAGACAATTATTTCATCCTACTTACTTCGACCAAACATAGAACTATTTATTTAACAGACTCTGTTAAGATTTAAACACACACACACACACACACACACACACACGTATGAACAACCTTATTTTCATATAACTGGCCAAACTGTATTTTCCACAAAGGCCATTCACACATCATGTTTTTCATTTATTTTCACTCTTGTTTTATGAATATTAAATTGTTTGTTTTTTTAATGTTCGTTGTGTCATATTCCATTTCTTTCACGTGATTGTAAAATTTTATGCAGTATTTGTGGTGGAATTGTTATATAGCAGGGTTCAGATCTCTCCCGATTTGCGATTTCATTAAAATGAAAAAAACACACACGTGGCTGGAGAAGGGTAGCATTCGACCAGATGTTAGCTTGACAGCTGCCGCCGAAAAAATGAACAAAATGCGTCTTTGAGCAAGAGGCTCTGCGCAGGGCTTCCGGGCGAGAATGCAAGCAATTAATTCAATTTAACAAAATGCCCTTTTTCAGCCAATCATAAATCTCCCCCCTAAAAAATTCCCAGAACCGACTTGATCCAAGGGGTACCTATTTAAGAAGCGAAGATCTGCAAAGGCTTCAGACTGACCACGAGGGTGGAAGGAAGGAACACGCTACGGCCATTAAGAACTCATCTGAACCCTTACGGATTTAACGCGCCACTTGCTGTGAACGACTGCTGACCTGGCTACAACGCCGCCCCGTCCACGACTACTACTACCACCGAGATCATCTGGTATCCTTACCACCCTCATACCACCATACTTAACAAGTGAGTTTTTTATAACTTATAACAAAGTGATCGTACATGAACTCTGGTTTCACACACACTCCTCGATTACTCCTTCACTGGATATTGTACGCTACAAATTTTGTACAGTTAATTCTTCGTTTTATCACCTTGTGTTTCCTTCTTTGTTAATATAATTGTTTAAAACCTTCAACTTATGTTTGTCTTTTCCTTGTCACCAGACGCTAAATATAACAGATCTAAACCTGAGCACAATACCCGTAAAATACGAACGAGAACTCACTCGCATGCACCCACTACAAACTGCAAAGAACATATCCACTTAAATATCCAATGACATGTTTCCTCCACAATATCGAATTGGATGAATGTGGACCTTTTTTTTTATTTTTAATGTTTTTTAACCAATCGATAGTATACATAGAGTTTTTCCATAGGTTATTTTTAGGGCTTCTTAGTAACATAGACGTAATTATCTGTATTAAGTCCTTAGATACCAAGCCTTGGTGGGGTATGTGCGTATATATATATATATATATATATATATATATATATATATATTTCATCACACAACGTGTGAAAGCACGTGTGATACCCTGCCCTCATCAGCCGCCCACCAGGGGTGATAACACAGTTTCGGTAGCTCAAGACGGTACTGCCACTCCCGGCACGACCAAGCAGCTTTTGTCACCGGACAGGGTATTAAGAGAATTGTATATAAAAAATATATATATACACGCTAGATCAATCAAGGGCAGAGACTACATTGGACGTTAATCTTCATTTTTGGTGTGCAGTTTGTGATTTAAATATATATATATATATATATATATATATATGAAAAAAATACAAATAATGATATATCCAGACCCTGAAAAATTATTAAATCAGCGATGTGAATTAATAGCTAGATGTAGACATAGGAATAAATTTAAACTATAGACAAATTATCAGAGATAATGCTTAAATAAAAAACATAGGATTAAATTGAGATTTACGGAATAATGAATAATATAAAATGAAATGAAAGAGATAAGAAGAAACCATGTGATGTGTACGTACTCTTCAATGGAAGGGTAACAGAATTAATAGGCACGAAAATAAAATTTGAAATTAAAAATTTCAATTTTAAATTTTGAATTTAATCTAATATAAGGATTACTGTATCTTTACGTAAGGGTTTTAAAGAAAGTTGTACTTCCCTAAATTAGTATTTAATCTGGAGTTTTAAGTTGAAATGTATTTAGATTTTAAAAAATAAAAAAAATAAAAAATTAATTTACTACAATTCCAACCGGCAATAAAAAAAACGGAAGTGGGCTAAATGAGGAGAAAACTCTTCACCCCTTTTCTACCCCCTCCAACCCTTCTTTCCTGTGTCTATTCTGAATTATTTTATCCATAAGATCTGAAGAAATCCTGGCATTTTTGGTGTTTTTGATTTATATCAAAACCCATAACAGGATGGAAATAAATTTATAATCCTAATGTGACCGGTTTTTGTTTTTTCTTAAATATATATATATATATATACACAAATGCATTTATATGTATACATATTTATGTAAGTATTTGTATATATATATATATATATATGAATACGAATATATATATATACATATACATTCGTATATATATATATATATATATATTATAGCGATGGAGTGAAGTGGTTATTTTTTTAACGCTATATTTTTTAAGGCAACAAATGAATTACGAGACTTTGCTTTAACAACACACAACGAAAGTTTTTATTTGCAGCTTTGAGGCGGTTTGTTCTTGGTGCTGCAAGACTCGTGGTGGTTAGGCTTGTTGGATGTTTGAGACGAAATGGTTTAGCGGGATGTTGAGATGGCAGCGTGTTGTTGGACGTGTGAGGGAATTATTCAAAGTCACCGTGTAGTTTTGTGTGTCTGGTGTTTCGGGGAGAGGCGTGCGTTGTCTCCATTAAAGTGGCCCAGAGGTGAATTGAGAGCTAGGTGTCGAGAGCGGAATAAAGGCATCGCATCGACATAGCCAATTTTGGGGTGACATAAAGTTGTCCCTGTGCGAGGCATGTTGAATGCGTCTAATTTATGTTCCACTGGGATTCCTCGTAAAGAATCCATAAATTAGATGGTTCCCTCGTTGAGTGTCCATGTTGCTGCTGCTAGTGTTAAAGCCACAGTGAGATGTCCACACTGGGTGGCTTGTTTACCTAAAAGACATCGCAAAGCAGGGACGACCAGAGACTGTCCGTTCTGGTCGCTGTCTCAAGCCGAAGAGAGTGTGTTTGGCCGCTCACCCGTTTTGCTAGCCGGAAATGAAGGTCCGGGCTGAATAGGATATGTCATCCTGATTGGGTGAAATTCAGTGTTGAATTAAATAGCGCGCCAAAACAAAATACGAGATTTTTCTCTTCTCTACAATATACTGTAGGCGTGAGGGAAATAATTTATGCTATTTATGGTCCCCGACTATTTTGATGTTGAGTTTATGTATATTGAATAAGGTTGTATTTAGCGTTTCCCACAAGTTTGATGTTGAAGTTTGGTATATAGAGTGTTTAGAAAAAAGTTGAATAGAGGATAATATAGGCACATGGATAAAGTATTAAATGAAGGAAGCCAATGAAATAAATGAGTGAAGATATGAAACAAATAAAAGTTGTAAAACGGCGCGGACAAAATGAACATTTAAAACAAGGCGACGAACAAAAACAAATTTATGTACTATCATAATAAAACTTACATTGATACATAAAAGAAATTACTAACCCTACTAACAAAATAATAGTGGGTGTATATGTGTGAGTTTGTGTGTGTGTGTGTGTGTGTGTGTGTCTAACACAACTAAGTTATAAAAGAATTACATGTTTAAAATGTCCTTTTTTATGATTAGAAACGGGCAGTTTCACTGAGACTGGAAAGCGTCTCATAGTCATTGTATATGAATGTCTGCGAGGCCCATCCATGTTGCCTTTCACTCCTGTTGATTCACGCTGGAGGTGGTGTGTTGCCGCTACGAAGAAATTTGGTAAAAGAGAACGAGGGTGTTTGAAGACGACGTATTTATAGAAAATACGCGTCTTGTAGGTGGCTCAAAAACGCAGGACTTGAATTTACGCGCGGACGTAGTTTTAAACATGTCACGTGGTCCTCCTGGCCAATGGTTTCCCGAGGCTGAATATGTGAGCGTCCGCCATCTTTGTGGGAACAAGTGGCATACCGCCCAAAATAATTTATAGGAGTGTAAAGTCCTATAATACAAATACATATATACATATGTATACATATAAATGAATACGTATATATATATATATATATACGAATGCATATATATATAAATATATATATGTATGTATTTGTATATATGTGTGTGTATTTCAATCTATCTATCTATCTATCTATCACTAGAAACTGGCGTAAAAAACTCTGAAGGAGGAAAATAATGATAATCTCCAATTAGCAAAATGCTAGACATGTTTTAATTTTACCAAGCAGTTTTTATGTCGTACTTTGTATTTTAAAGGTGGGAGAGTTTTGTCGTATAAATTTTTTTTTTCGTCTGACAAGTACCTGCTTATCAATTTCAATATTACACATTCCATGTCTATAAAAGGAGATTTTTATCATCAGCTCTCTTTTGTCCAATTTCTATCAATATGAATTACTTGATTATTTATTACTCTAATATATATATTTACCACCCCCTCCGCTCGGGCAGGATATGACACAAGGTCAATTTTTAGGCGGAGTTTAACAGGTTTGAATTCATTTATTACTCTAATAGATCAAATTCTGATAATCATAAAGTTATGATGATAGTTCAGATTCCCTTGACTCTGTCTGTAACATAGCCATTCATGAATATGTGAAACGTACATAGAATGTTCATAACATATATACATAGAACATAGGAATCCCGAAACACGAAAAACACTTACGACTTCTTAGTTCAGGTACGAAACTTTTTCTATTACGTTTGAGTTTAAAGGTTCTCCGACATAAGGAGAGAGATACACATTCTTTCTATTCTGGCTTTTCCATCTGCCTACCCGCCGCCATTTCGTGCGGCGCCCGTAGCGCGAAAATTCATCTGGCCTCTGCGAGCCCCGATAGTCGACCCTTCTCGTTCGGTGTCTAGTTCTCAACTAACTCTTTTTCTCAAATCTCCCCAAATCCTCCACGCACGCTTCCGGTGCATGACGTCATTCACATCCCCAAGTCTTATCTGGGATTTTTATTTTGACATCTCTGAATGACACATCCTCCCCGTGCGCACTCGTGAACACCTCCGCTCATGTTTGCACCAAACTAACCCATGCGCTAAGCAAAAGGTTCTCAGCCTAACTAAACCGAAAGGCAAGATATATAAAACGAAATCCCTCGGCCATTATATTACATCTCTTACCATCCGTCCCTATTGGTCATTACTCTTGGCAGGTTTTCCTACATAGCATCTAGTATCTACACTGAATTGATGAATGCAAGTTTTTGCTGGTCGGCCAACACTGGTGTTCCCATGTGTAGGAGGACTTCGGAGAACGTCTCTAATGAGTTCGTCCTTGTTTATTTTACTTGTATGGTTTATAAGATAGGAGGTAAGTGGCCGTACAGCTGCTGTTTTGTAATGTACTACTTCAAGGATCCGTTCAAAGAAGCACGTGGTATCCTTAAAATTATCTGCTGGTGAAAAGGTGTTGTGAGACCGAAACTTGCCTGCATCATGGACTCTTCCAGCACTGTATTACTATGTGAGATAACACTGTCGGGGAGCATTATCCAAATACTGCACCTCTCCAGTTGTCGGGTCGCACTTCCGCCGGCCGTGTTTACTGCGACACGGATCTGGCCGAGTGTGTCTCGGTACCTGGAGATTTCCTTCGGCCTCAGGGGGCCTTCCCCAGGCTTTTACCTCCTTCGGGGGGGGGGTTCATCGCCCGGCACCTGAGGGGAAAGCCGACGGGGCCGTAGGCATTTTTGGGAATGCCGGGCGCGTGTGGGCTTCGGCCCTGCGCCCGAACCCACCTAAAAAAGGCCTTGTACCACACCTGCTCGTTAGGTTGGGCGAGCAACAAATACCGCAGTATCGTAATACTGCACCTCTCCAGTTGTCGGGTCGCACTTCCGCCGGCCGTGTTTACTGCGACACTGCCGAGTTTACTGCGATCCTGCCGAGTGTGTCTCGGCATCTGGAGATTCCTTCGGCTTCAGGAGGCCTTCCCTCTATGTTTTTATCTCTTTCGGGGGGGTCGCCTGGTGCCTGAGGCGCCCCTGATAAGTGGAATGCCGACGGGGCTGAAGATGTTTTTGGCCATGCCGACCGCGTGTGGGCTCCGGCCCTGCGCCCAGACCCACCTAAAAAAAGGCCTTGTGCCACACTTGTCCGTTCGGTGTCAATACCCTCCCTCCGGCCCCCACGTTACATCAACTTCTTCGAACCATTTCACTTCTGGGCCGGTGATCAACTAGTGGTTCCGATAGGGGTATCGCACATTTCTTCATAGATACAAGAAATACAATCAAGGGAATGGGAGGAAAGAACAAAGAACAAACGAACAATATGCATGGGTTAACTCAAAGCGCAAGAGAGGAGTTATGTAACATTGCATTCCCTTGTGCATATGTAGACTAACACTAGCGTGGATTTCAAGCAAAATTTCTACAAAGCTACTAGGAATGCCAACCCATCTTGACCAGTCTTCACTCACTGGTACTGGACCCTGTCTCATGCCGGCTGGTCTCTTTGCTGTCCGGTGTCGACTGGCCACTCACGTCACCCTTCGCCAACTGTCCTCTGTGAGTTCCTTTGTCCGACTCTCTGACTGGCGTTCCCTTCCTACTTCCGGTCGCGTCGAGATCTCGAGTCCAAGCCTTTGTTTGGTTTCGCGCCAAAACAGACAAAGGGATCGTCTGTTTGGCTGACCACCAACATAGTGTTACAGGGAGGGCGCTTCTCTATTTTCTGGATTGTTCCACTTTACCCTTGATCCTTACCTTACAGTACTGGGTGTTAAGCAAGGCGGCATCAAGTACCATTTTTTAGTCTTTGGTATGACTCGACCTGGAATTGAACCCCCGTCTCTCGGACCATTGGCGAACGCTCTACTCATTTGACCAATGGCCGAGTCTCCCCAAATTGCCCTTTTTAAATTCTTTTTTTTTTTAACCATCATCTCTGACTTCAGCCAATTTAATCTAGAAATTTTCAATACGATCGCTGTTTGATCTGATTAAGAAATTGTTCCAAAAATATATTACTCTATTCGTATCAAATCTAATTGGTTAATAAACTTAGATTTTGATAATCGGTCTTAGCAGTCAATTTCCAGTTTGAGGAGAAATGTTTAAAAAATGTCTACCATAATTAGAAATTCCATTAATCATTTTGGAAGTTTAAATTAGATTTTAGCGAGGAAAATGTTGTTGCGTGTTTGTGTTATTCCCTCGCTAAGTGTTGTTGGTAAATAAAGGAGGATGAAGAAGTAAGAAGACGAAGATGCCGTATGGTTTTATAGGAAGGTTTTTAATGGCAGCATGAAATAAAAGGGTTTACGTTTATGCTGCAAGTCTCGTAGGAAGGAAAGAAGTAAGGAAACGAAATGAAGTTATGATAGAGTTGAGAAAGGATTTTAGCAGCTAAATGCCTGAGCGAAAAGTGCATCGTTAGGTTAAGGCATTGTTGGTTGTGTGGGGGAGATATGTTCGCCATAGTGTTGCAAATGTCGTGTTTGCTGTTTGAGGACAGAAAGGGTTGTAGTCACCGTGAGTTTGTGGTTCTGGTTGTTTCGGGGAGAAGCATGAATGTCTCCAGAAAATGTTGCCCAGAGATGAAGTAGCTAGGTGTCGGAGCGTATTTTGCATCGCAGTCGACATAGTCAGTACTGAGGGTGATGTAAAGTTGTTCCTGTGTGTGGTGTATTGAATTCATCTAATTTATATTCAACTGGGAAATCTTGGTCTAAGAGAATAGACGCAAGGGGTCCATAAATTATACAGCTTCCCTCATGGTGGTGTGATACTTCTGCTGCTATTGAAGAGCAGACAGTAAGACATCTGTGCTGAACGAAGTTGTTCCGCCAAAAGGAAAGTGTTTGGCAGATTTCGCCATTTTGTGCTGCCCGGAAAGATGGTCGGGGATGATTGGATGAAATTATGCGTGGACCCTAACGGTCGAATTAAATTACGAGCCAAACAAAAATACGAAATTCTTTCTACTACAAGATTACTTCTCATTCTTCTTTCTGTTTTTTTTTTTTGTTTTTAACGTATTAACCTTTATAGGTTATTTAATGCCACATCCATTTTTATACTGACAAACAGTTCTATTTCAAACAATCCAGTTTAGCAAAGTACACTGTTTAGTTCTCTTTAACCCATAAATAGTACCCCATCAAGTGCTACCTGTTAAGTGTATAAGCAATACACTCACCCCCGTCCCCTTCCATATCACGAACCCTGGTCTGGATAACTCTCCTCGTACGAGGAACCCCACTTCCCGTATGACGACTGAATAAAGATAGTCATTGTTCTCCCTAGCTCTGTGTCGTCTTCATTTCATATTAAAGTCTACACACATAACACTACCTACCAATATGGGCCAGAGTGAACCTGGGAACGATAATGTTTATATATATGGATCTCTTTCTCTCCCTCTCTCTCTCTCTATATATATATCATTAAATGATAAAGACAATTTTTTCTGTATAATTTATTTGAGATCATTTCAAGTTTTCTTATAAGAAGCCCGACATATAAAAACAAACAAAAAAACCCCCTAAAATTAATTGAATTACTTTTGAAAATAGCGACAATGTTTTGAAATGCTTTTATTTTTTATTTATTTATTTATTTATTTTAATCCCGTATTACTATGCATTCTTTTTCCGTTGATAGCGTTCCTTTTTAAAATACATCAGTTACCGTTTTTTTATCCAACTCTGCCTTTCCATATTTTCTTTATGGTATAAACTTACAAAACTTTTAAAACTCTTAAAAAAATACAAACACACCTTACACAAGCAAGCAATCCTGATGATGGCCAATGAAGGGTCCGAAAGCGCTCGGGACAATTTTGGGAAATTCATCTAGCAATTCCAACCTGAAACTAAGACACTTATCAGGAAACTTGAAAGGATCATAAATAAATTATACAGACAAAATTTGTCTTTATTATTTAATGAAACATGCTTAAATGAACGACTGCGGCCTAACCACACACACACATTTCAATCATACATCCTAGATGCATCAAGGTAGGTCTTCAGTGATGCACTGTCTTCATCGCCGATTTCGGTTTTTTTGCATCATATCGGCTCCGACAGCATCCCCGGCATGACTCTGTAATGTGGGTGAGTGAAAGTATTTTTGCTATTTATGGACCCCGACAATTTTACGTTGAATAAGGTGTAATATTTATATAGCGGTTTTGAGGGAATTAATTATTTTCCCGAACACTATATATTTTATGGCACTAGAAATGAATTACGAGACTTTTCTTTAACAACACACAACAGCGAAAGTTTTTATTTGCAGCTTTGAGGAGGTTTGTTCTTGGTGCTGCAAGACTCGTGGTGTTTAGGCTTGCTGGATGTTTGAGACGAAATGGCTTAGCGGGATGCTGGAAATGGCAGCGTGTTGTTGGACGTGTGAGGGAAGTATTCAAAGTCACAGTGTAGTTTTGTGTCGAGAGCGGAGTGGCGCTCGGATCGACAAAGTAAATTTTTGTGGTGCTTGTGGAAGGCACGCTGAACGTATCTAATTCATATTCAACTGGGATTCCTTGGTCTAAAATATTAGACGCAAAGAATCCATAAATTAGAAGGTTCCCTCGCTGAGTGTCCATGTTGCTGCTGCTAGGGTTAAAGCCACAGTGAGTTGTCCTCACTGGGTGGCTTGTTTAGCTAAAAAGCATCGCTAAGCAGGGGCGACCAGAGACACGTCCGTTCTGGTCGCCGTCTCAAGCCGAAGAGAGTGTGTTTGGCCGCTCACCCGTTTTGCTAGCCGGAAAAGAAGGTCCGGGCTGAATGGGATATGTCATCCTGATTGGGTGAAATTCAGTGTTGAATTAAATAGCGCGCCAAAACAAAATACGAGATTTTCCTCTTCTCTACATTTATATCGAAAATAAGGGTTTTAGTAGTTAGGCTTCTTCACAGGTTTAATGTTGAAGTTTAGAATTAAGGTAGGATAAGCACATTATATAGCACATGGATAAAACAAATGAATGAATAAGGCCAGTGAAATAAATGAGTGAAGATATGCAACAAGCGAGTAAAAGATATGAAACAAATAATGCTTGTAAAACGGCGCGGACAAAATGAACATTTAAAACAAGGCGAACGAACAAAACAAATTTATATTCTATAATAACAAAACTTATATTAATACATAAAAATATTACTAAATCTTCTAACGAAATGATGGTGTGTTGGTGTGTGAGCTCGTGTGTGTGTGTGTGTGTGTGTGTGTGTGTGTGCGTGTATGTAACACAACTAAGCTACAAAAAGAATTGCAAATTTAAAATGTCTTTTTTCTATGGTTTGAAACAGGTAGTTTTTCAGAGACGGGAAAGCGTCTCATAGTCCTTGCATATGAATGTCTGCGAGCCATGGTGTTGCTGCTGCGGAGAAATTTCGTCAAAGAGAAAGAGGGTCCTTGAAGACGACGTATTTATAGAAAATACCGTCTTGTAGGTGGCTCAAAAACGCAGGACTTGAATTTACGCGCGCCGACGTAGTTGTAAGCATATCACGTGGTCCTCCTGGCCAATGGTTTCCCGAGACTGAACATTGAGCGTCCGCCATCTTTGTGGGAACAAGTGGCATACCGCCCAAAATAATTTATAAAATCCTATAGTAAAAGCCAAGCCGCCTCCTTGATCGCAACGTGCTACGCTCGTGCCTCTAGCAAAGCAAAAAAGATAATATGGCCGGACTTCGGCCGTTCTTATAGACATCTGTCCATCGTCCTCTTTATTTCTTCCATGGCTCTGATCACACACACACACACACACACACACACACACACACACATTTATCGTCCTTTCTCGGTAGTCTTTGTAAAAGAGTCTACAACGAACAAAAGAACTTGGAAATTTATGCAATGACTACAATAACGATTTGTTGAAGAAGAATCCCACCATGCGGTTAGCGGGTGTCCTCGTGGTGTAATGGTTAAAGCGATGGACTGCGGAATCGTAGTACGCGAGTTCGTACTCCAGTCGCGCTATTATGTTCACTTTCGGGCAAATACTCTTGGGTTAAATAGTACCACTACTGTTCTTCTAGGAGAATGGCTTTGGCATTAAATAACCTACGAAGGTTGATATGCCATTAAACAAAAAATGGTTAAAGCGATGGACTGCGGAATCGTAGTACGCGAGTTCGTACTACAGTCGCGCTATTACGTTCACTTTCGGGCAAATACTCTTGGGAAAGGTATGAACCCCCTTATCCTCTCAGCTATGGGTTAAATAGTACCACTACTGTTCTTCTAGGAGAATGGCTTTGGCATTAAATAACCTACAAAGGTTGATATGCCATTAAACAAAGAAACCAAACCAAACCATGCGGTTAATATTTAAAGAAACTGCAATTTGTGAATAGTTTATTTACATAACATAGAGAAGGATCTAGAATTAAGAAATGGATCTAGTTACAGAGAGAGAGAGAGGGGGGGGGAAATAAATTGAATCTAGCTTGGATATCTGCAAACAGGATGGGCCGTACTTGTGGGTTGTCCCCAGGCATTCGTAGTACAATTGATTTTAACGTCACATTGGCCCTTACTGGGTTAGATGGGCAGTTGGAGAAGTCCGATCCAATCAATCATATAGGTGCTTGTTGGTTGGTTGGTTGGTTGGTTGGTTGTTTTGTTTTACGCCGTATCAACCTTTCTCGGGTCATTTAACGCCGAATTTAGTCATTTTGATAAAAGTTTCAAACAATTTAGTTTAGCACAGTTTTGTTTACACAAAGTTAAATGTCAAAATAGTTAACTTATGCCTTTATATACATATAAACAGTTCTATTTCAAGCAATTCAGTTTAGCATAAAAACAGTTTCAATGTCAAAAACAGTCCTATTTCAAGCAATTCAGTTTAGCATAAATATACAGTTTACTTCGATTTGACCAATAAATAAGACTCTATTAGGTGTTACCACTCCGGGACAGAGTGGACCTGGAAGCGATGGCTATGAAGGGGTACTCCGCATTCCCCAACGCCCCTGCATTACTGCAGCCTGACCATCAGATTGTTTGGTGTGATATCCGGGACCCATACTGGCGAAGTTTATTTCTCTGCACAGATACAGTCGGTGTATACTACACCCCCAGCCGACTGGGTCATATAGGGGCTTGTGACAAGCAAGTACCAAACACTATTTAATCTTAACGGTGTTAGAAAGCGGTAGCTAAGATAATAATATTTGAAACCATTCAATAAATAAAATTGTTAGTGTTAAATAGAAATACCTGAAACCATTTGACTATGTGCAAACAAATGATTAATATTAGATAGAATTATTAGTGTTAGATAGAAATACTTGAAACCATTTAACTGTGTGCAAACAAATAATTAATATTTGATAGAATTATTAGTGTTAGATAGGAATACTTGAAACCATTTGACTGTGTACTAACAAATGAGCTTTGGCTCGTTTAAAAATGATGTTACTAACAAACTATTTGCTTACGAATTACACACACACACACACACATGGTCGAAAGCGCTTGGGCAGAAGATATGGGACAATTCCTTTACAATCTAGATCCCGACACAAGAAAAATAACAAGAAGACTTGAAAAAATGAAATAAAAAATAATAAACAGTGTTCCATCGTCTTTAACGAAACTTGCTTAAATAATAACTTGCTGCCTAAATATATACTCTTCAATATATATATATATATATATATATATATATATATATATATATATATATAATAATGATTATAAATAAATATATATTATATATATATTTAATCCATGGAAAATATTGTTCTGCAACCTAAGGTTTCTTGAAGTTTATAACAACATTCGTCAGGCAGTTAAGAAGATGGAATGAAATTGAGAATCGAAAATACGACAAAATGCAGACAAAAATCGAAAATGCGACAAAATGCAGACCAAGAGCCGTTAAGATTTTGTTTATGTGTGGTTGTAAGTATGTGTGTATATATGGGTTTGGGTGTGCGTGTGGATGCGTGTTTTTAAGTTAAGTCAGGCCAGGAACTTAAAGCGTTGGTTATAGCGGTTTTGGGTAACGAATGTGTTTACATTTGTTCCGATATATTCATTCGTTGAGAGTGGGACAAATTATCATCGCTCCAAGTTATATATATATATAAACAGGATTTGCATTGAATAACCTACAAGGTTTGATATGCCATAAAATTCAACCAAACCAAACCAAAGTTGAGCGAACGTTTTATACCTGAGTGCGTTTTATACACAAATAATTCCGGGACTCATGTAATTGTGTTGCATGTCTTTGTTGCACTGAATGTAAATATGTGCCTGTACTTTTGAAGCGTCCCTCATAGATTTGTACAAGTATCTTTCTTTTAAGAATAAATAAAAGCGGTTTGGTTACTCCTTCATAGCTATGTCTATATTTAGTTAATTGTTAATTTGTAATTTTGCTGTAGATCGTAAATTTCGTTCTCTCAGTCAATCCTTTATTTAACCATTAAACAATCAAAAATTTAATTCTCCCATTTCCAATCTAACCGAAATTCTGTTAATCTGTTCATGTGGTCTGTTATTAGCAAGGTCACCAAGTCTTGCCTAGAAAATGTTTGTTTGTTCGGGCTTTATGGTATTACAACCTTAGTAGCTTATTTAATGCTAAATCCGTTTTTATACAAATAAATATTTCTCTTTCAAACGACTCCCTTTATGAGTACACAGTTAAATTCTCAAAAATATTTCTATTTCAAGCGATTCAGTTTAGTCAAACAGTTTTAATTCAAACAATTCATTTTAGTTTAAGCATATTTTTTTTTGTTTTCATACAGTTAAATGTCAAAACAGTTTTATTTCAAACAATTCAGTTTAGCGTAAGTACAGTTTCAATGTCAAAAACAATTCTATTTCAAGCTATTCAGTTTAGTATAAGTACACAGTTTAGTTCTATTTTGCCTATAGATAGAAACCTCACAGGTGCTACTACTCCGGGCCAAAGTGGACCTGGGAGCAATGGCAATGAAGGGATACTCCGCATTCCCCAATGCTCCAGCATTACTAGAACCTCTCTAGCAGATTGTTTATTGTGATGTCCAGAACACTCGTTGGGGCGGTGGGTCTTACTCTTCTGCATAGAAGCAGTCGGTATCTTCTACAGCTCCAGCCTACTGAGCATGTTAGTGCATGACTATATATATATATTCGTATAACAAAGGAGTTTTTAAAAAGATAAGCTCATTTACACACATAGAAATATTTAATGCATACATAATGTACATACGAAAGTATTATTAACAAAAATACACAGACGTGTCCCAACAGAAAAAATATTGTAGAAATCATTCAATGAACAAGCAGTATATGAAAGGGGGAAGTAAAAAAGTCTAACTTGGGTTTGATGATCCTAGTCATGTGGGCTTTACGTTTCAATTTTCCACACCGGTATTAATTGATGGTTTTTCACTGTAGTCTGGGTGATAGCAAGTCTTCTCGGATCTCTCCTCAGTATTCTGACCGATCTCAAGAATGCTGTAGTTTGACTTGATTTTACCTCTGATTTTCGACTCTGCCAGCTCCCTTTCTAAGCCTTTGAGATCGTTCCGAGCACACCGATTATAATTTTTATCACCGCCACCCTCATGTTTCGCAGTAATTTTAGTTTTCTGGTCCAATTACTAGTCTCTCTTTTCGTTTTCTTTGATTTTCACACAGTGATCGGCTGGGACGACAAAGTTCACTATACGGTGGATTCAATTAAATTTTTTTATTAACTATTACTAAGACAGGTCTTCTGGCCGGAATTAGGGGTATCTTTTTGTATCTCAAAATCTCAGAAAATTTGTCATTCTCCAGAACGGATTCTAATTTGCGCATGTACTACTTGCTCGTATGGTCAAATTTCAATTTTTTCCACAATTCCCAGTGGATCACCCACTCCACCCTGTCGTATTTAATCTTGTACTCTGTGCCAATTTGCTGGATTCGCTTATCATTATCATTATGCAAGTTTTTTTTTATACCAGCATTAGCAGATGGTCTTTCACTGGAGTCTTAGTGACAGCAAATCTCCAGGACTTTTCTCAGTATTCTGACCGATCTTAATAATGCTGTAGTCTGGATGGTCTCCGCTCGTCTTCTGATTTCTAAATCTTCCACTCCCTTTCCAAGCCAGTGGAGATTGTTTCGTGTGCTCCAATTACAACAAGTATCACTGTCACCCTCATGTTCCGTGGCTTCATTAGTTCTTTGGCAAAGTCTTAGTATTCATCTCTCTTTTCTTCTTTGATTTTCACTCTGTGGCCCGCCAGGACGGCAAAGTTCATTTGTCGGCAGGTTCTCTCTTTTTTTCTATTTTGTTGACTATTACCAGGTTTGGTTGTCAGGCTGGGATTCTGTGATCTGTTTGTATCTCAAAATCCCAGAGAATTTTGTACGTCTGATTCTCCTGGATGGATTCTGATTTGTGCATATACCATTTGTTCGTATGGACAAATTTCAATTTCGAGCTTATTTCCAATTGGACCACCTTTCCCACCCAGTCGTGTCTTGTCTTATACTCTTTTTGTGTTAATCGGATACATTCGCTTATTATATGATTAGTGGTTTCATCTTTATTACCACATAAACCACACTTACTATTTTGTGGCTTCTTATCTATTTTTGATTCAGCCTAGTTGGTACGTATGGCGTTGTTTTGTGTTGCTATTAGAAAAGATTCAGATCCTCTCTTAAGGTTTCCCTTTCTTTTAACCATGTCCGAATCTTCTCGTGTCGCTTGAAATATCCATACAGTTGTTTTTATTCCTTTTTCTGTTTCTTGCCCAGTCGGCTGGGATGTATAGCAATAACATAGTGGATTTTCAAGAGTTTACAACAATTTTAAATGCCCATACAAAAAAAGTCTCACAATTTATCGTATGCACCTCGTAGTTTTCTTGTTTTTGGTCAGGTCTCCTTTTTACTCATTTCTCACTTTTACATTAGAAAAAAATCTTTGCCCAGTGAAGTACTTTATAGAATACACATTTTTTTAGCCTGAAAATAATCAACTAAAATACAGAATAAGAAAATTCTAGAAATTTTGGATCAAAATCGCATTAGCATTGAAGTTACATTTATATATATATATATATATTTAACCAATCAGCTAAAAACATAGAATAAGAACATTCTAGAAAATCCGGATCAGAAACTAATTAACAGAAAACTTTTAGGCTCTAAAACAAATAAGTCAATATTTGAATCTGATTGGTCAAGAAATGTCTACGCGCTTGAATTTTAGGACCAGCAATAAAACTATTTTTTGATCCACTACTAAAGTATAAATAACGAATTTAATCACACAGGTCATTTGGTCATTCAATTCATTTCTTCTACAGCCAAAAGTTCATTCCGTCTACTACCAAAAAACACTACTAGGTCATGAACGGGCAGCAGAGAACCATGCCATAAGACTCAAAGGGAAAGGCTTGTGACCTTCTTTTATCAATGCGACACGTTGTCGCCAAAATCTTAAGAAAACACACATGCGGACCCATACTTACAGTCCATCATTCATATATTGGGGTGTCCTCGTGGTGTAATGGTTAAAGCGATGCACTGCGGAATCGTAGTACGCGAGTTCGTACTCCAGTCGCGCTATTACGTTCACTTTCGGGCAAATACCCTTGGGAAAGGTATGATCCCCTTATTCTCCCTCCAGCTATGGGTAAATAGTAGGACGGACTAGGTTCTTCAGCCTTGGTGAGGCAACTAGTCTAGGAGAAGGAAAACTCTGAATTCAAACCTGTTAAACTCCGCTTAAAAATTGACCTTGTGTCATATCCTGCCCGAGCGGAGGGGTTGGTAAATAGTATCATTCATATATACACACACACACACATACCCATATATGTAAGTAAAGCCAATTATTTTTACCCTCTTT
Organism: Sepioteuthis lessoniana; assembly: GCA_963585895.1. Classification (NCBI taxonomy): domain Eukaryota; kingdom Metazoa; phylum Mollusca; class Cephalopoda; order Myopsida; family Loliginidae; genus Sepioteuthis; species Sepioteuthis lessoniana. Next base: position 2,291,384 of record OY757942.1, read on the forward strand.
ACTTCGGCCAACCATGAACCCATTTATTTGATAGACTTTCCCAACATGCACACACACACACACAGGTAAACAACCCTGTTTTCATTTAACTGGCCATAACTGCATTTCTACAAAGGTCGCTCGTGCATTATATTCCTCATTAATTTTTATTCCTGTTTTGTAATGAAATTGTTTGCTTCTTAATGTTCGTTGTTGTCATATTCCATTTGTTTTACGTGCTTGTAAAATTTGTGTTGTATTTGTGGTGGAACTAAACGTGAAAGTAATACCCGTAAAATACGGACGAGAACTCACTCACTACAAATTGGAGAGTAACATATCCACTGAATAATTACATGCATCCACTACAACTTAAACCTAATTTTTCTAATCTCTCAGTGTAACTGTAATCTCTTACTCGTTTTATTATTTTTGTCACTCTTCTTTGCAGTCCAGTATCAATATCACATTCCAATTTTCATGTCTCGACACTGGAGCCCAGGTTTGAGTACAATATTCTCTATGGGACCTTATGGTTTTATATACGGGGATAGGACAAAATAATGGAAACACCAGGAAATTTCAAACAAATTTATTTTAATATGGTTTTCTGATAGCAGCCCTCTCGTGAAATCCAGCTTTGTGCAGCTCCCTTCTTACAGTTTTTGAGGAAACTGGGTTCTCGAGATGATACAGTTCCGAAAAAACTGGGTTCTCGACATGATACAGTTCCGAAAATTCTCGAGAGGATACAGTTCCGAAAATTACAGCAGAGCTTAGTAGCTCTGCTGTAATTTTCGGAACTGTATCCTCGTAATCCTTCCTAACAATCCGCATAAGAGTCCGAAAGTCCCTATCAAACAGCTTTCGCTTTCATCCAAAGTTTTGCTTCAATAAAGAGGCCTTTTCTTCTTTCTCAAATGCTGTCATTATTTTCAAGACTACTTCTTGCTACACCAAATAATTCAGCGGATTTTGTTACACTAGCGCCTGCCATACGAGCACCAATAATTTGACCTTTTTTTAGAGTCTGATAGATCTGACATTTTAATGAATTTTGATTTATTTCTTCTGATGATATCTGTAAAAAAACAATTTTAGTGAATTAAGACGAGAAAAATCAATAATGAATAAAAAAACATAAAAATAATAAACGTTTGATGGTTTTATAGAAGTTTCAAAATTATGATTCTAAGATTCTAGGTGTTTCTATTATTTTGTCCAACCCCTTGTATTTTTAAAACAGTATTTGCCTCTGCTGAAATCAACTTTTTAACCACCCAGTCAATTATTCCATTTACTCTCAATACAACACACAAAATATGATTGTCAGCTTTAAATTTATCATCAAAGCCAACGTCTAAATCACATGCCTTATCTACTTGCACTTTTTAAATTGTTATATAAGCGCATGTAATTAAAAGAAAATAGTTTTAATAAAATTTTTATTCACGAATTATGAAAACATTCAGTTTTTTTTTCAGTACACAGAGCATATCCATTTTGAATAAATTGACTTTTACTTTTCATTTTTTTCGTTTTTAAGTGTTCATTTTTTTCTTTAAATTATTCTGTAATGTGTCACGACAATAGCGTGTGTTAATTACATTGGTATCAGATGATATTATAGCAAGACTTCAAGGGGTATTTTTTTATAGAAAAAAATTCTTTTTATTGAAGTGAAAAAATCAACCCTTCTCAATTTCTAAAGCAGACACTTACATGTTTGGTCTTCTGGAGTAAAAGTGGTTGAGGTACCTTCAACGAAAAATTACCTTTTCTATTATAATGTAGCACACCAGATGATGAGCCATGTCTTATACGGCCTGCTTCTTGAAAGGTTTGCCCAGGTTTCTCTTTAAAATAAACCTGTAAAGTACAGTTAACAGACAGTATTGTTCTAAAAAAGACCATAAACTTCTATCTCTGGCGATCCTCTATGCGTCAACATGAACGAAATCACACGAGTTCTTTATAAAATATTGTAATTTTGAACTTCCATATTTGTTCATATTACCTTCTTCTTGCTAATCGTCAGCTGTTTCTTTCATATGGTGGACGAATGGAGGCGGAGGGCCTTTATCGGTAATGTTCGGTAGTTTCCGTCAACATCATCAGCATCACAATAATCAACAGCAGCAGCTGCAGCAACAAGTGGGTCTGCTTTGTCAGTACAGGTGTGACAAGTCAAGAATCATACCTACGTTTTACCTGTCCTTTCTTTAATCTATTCAGACGGCAGTATAATTGTAATATTCAGCTGTCCGTTAGTGTTCTATTTGTCAGGAGCAGGACGTATTAAATTGCTGGGTAAAGTTTAAAAAACCAAAAAAACTCAGAGGGAGCCGGAATTAAATTCTACGTTTAAGAATATCACATCTTCTTTAAAACTGTAATTCAATAATAATAATAATTATAATAATAAGAAAATATATTACAGATGAAATAAGACCTGTCGGAGAACTCGGTCAAAAAAAAGGTGCTAAAATCTTTTTATTTAAAAGAAAAAGTTCAGAAAAAGTTGGGAAGTTTCTTGTAAATGGCCCTCACATTGGATGAACGATTCCATAAAGCAGCTTCAGATGGTTACCTGGACCTTTTACGTGAAGCGACTAAAAGAGACCTTAACCATTCTGATGAAGATGGTATGTCTCCTACATTATGGGCAGCTGCTTGTGGGAACCTGGAAGCATTACGTTTAATAATCGGACGTGGGTACGGATAAACATCTTTTCTTCTTTTTGTTTCTTTTTCCTTTGTTTAAACCTTAATCACCCTAAACCATGTGAAGAAATTTTAACGTGTCTGGTCAATTTGATTTATTTTATTTTTCATTCTTCTAATAACTTTTCCCGTCAATGTATTGTGGGTATCTCCTGAAGTCTATTAGTTAGCGCGCTAGACTAACAAACCGTTACTAGTGAGTTCGAGTTTTACTAATTGCACTATATACTTGGCCTTGTGCCATAACTGAGCGGAGTTTTCTTTATAAATACCAAGATATATTAGCAAACCCTTTTTAAGTTTGAGTCTCACTGGTTGCCCCGTATATCTGACCTTGTGCTTCAACTAAGCAAATCTTGGGCGTAGTGTAATGGTTAACAAGCTACACTATTACTCGTGATTTCGAGTCTCACTTGTCCTACAACTAAACAGAGCTTAGTAAATAATATATATATATATATATATATATATATATATATATATATATGTGTGTGTGTGTGTGTGTGTGTGTGTGTGTGTGTGTGTTGCGACGTCAACTGAAGTCAAGTTTGGACCATTCTTGGAATAGTCTACAATTAGCGTCGGATATTTACCTCAAAATTAAAACAACGTTATCAAATTAAAAGGATTTAAATGAAAATTGGTATATTTTATCATCCTCCACACACAGACATACAAAAACTGTGAGATTAAATACTAAACAGTTGATAGTGTTGGTGAGCTTCTTGAAAAAAAAATTCCGAGCTTTTGTTGGCGCCACAAAAATAAAAAAATAAATAAAAAAAAGAATTGAGCGCTGTTTTAGCTTCTCTTTCAAGTATTTTCGATATTTTGGGTATACTTGAATGTATATTTAAAAAAAAAAAAAATTTAAAAAGTTACGAAGGGTAAAAAAATATATGTTAAAAGCTCTTAATTTCTGCCATTTACTTGCTTTGTCATTTTAGATAATTTCTGACGTTAAACGCAACGTATACCACGCAGTTTTTAACCTGCGACATTAAAAGAAAATCCAATAGTTTAAATCAATAATTCCTTTGCCCGCCAAATTTAGGATTGATCTTGCACTCTTATAAAAAAAATTGATTTTTTTTGGTTTGTTTTCGAAAAACAATTCATTGTATGGTGAAAATGTACGCACCAAATAACGAAGACTCTATCATATGATTATAATAATGAGTGAAGTCCTGGATTAAAAGAAAGAAAGATTTTTTTACTTGATAAAATCGACATTTGCCTGTTTACATTTAGAGTGGACTGGGGAGAGATGTCAAGTTATTGAAGATCTAATTCTTTTTTTTTTTCGTACAATGAAATGCAAATAATTACCCATAGGTATATGAATTATTTCGTTATAGTTTTAACTTTAAATAAATCAAATTGTTTGTTAAATGACATTGTCCTACTTTTTAAACCTTTGTCTTTCTGTGTAAAATATTCCATAAAAAATGTAAAACCGCAACAAACCAAGTCATCTTCGGTTTGGTTCGGTTTCTTTGTTTAATGGCATATCAATCTTTGTAGGTTATTTAATGCCAAAGCCATTCTCCTAGAAGAACAGTAGTGGTACTATTTAACCCATAGCTGGGAGGATAAGGGGGTTCATACCTTTTCCAAGGGCATTTGCCCGAAAATGAACGTAGTAGCGCGACTGGAGTACGAACTCGCGTACTACGATTCCGCAGTCCATCGCTTTAACCATTACACAACGAGGACACCCCCCAGTCATCTTCATTTCATTGTGTTCAGTATCATTATCCTTAGGTTTTGTTTGGTTTGGTTTCTTTGTGTAATGGCATATCAACTCTTTTTAGGTTATTTAATGCCAAAGCCATTCTCCTAGAAGAACAGTAGTGATACTACTTAACCCATAGCTGGGAGGATAAGGGGGTTCATACTCATTATCCTTACTAATTGTATCTTAAGGTAAGATGTTGTTATTCATCTGATAGTCATAAAAATCTACTGCACGTGAAACACTGAGTCATGGGCAGTAGTTAACATTTTGGCCCTTATCTTAAAAAAAAAAACATTTTAAATCGGTTCTACTTATAAAAAAAAGTATTGAGCATCTAAAAGTCTTACTCATTTTGGGCAACAACCTACCCAAAACGTATATACACACACATTTACTCTTTGTGAGATTTTCACGCCAGCGTTAACTGGGAGTTTTTCACTGTAGTCTGACTGACTGTAAGTCTCCTCTTGTCTCCAGGACTCTTCTCAGTATTCTGACCGATCTGTAGTTTGGATGGTATCGATTCTTCCTCTGATTTCTAACTGTTCCAGTTCCCTTTCCAAGTTCACCAATTACAATTGGTATTACCGTCAGCTTCTTGTTCCATAGCTTTCTTATTTGTTTGGCAAGGTCTTAATACTTGTCTACCTTTTCGTTTTTCTTTGATTTTCAGTCTGTGGCAAAGTCCACTATACTCCCAAATTCTCTCTCTCTCTCTCTCCCTCTCTCTCTCTGTCTCTCTCGTTTTTTTCTTTTTCTTTTTTTTCACAATCACTAGGTTTGGTATTTTTGCTGTGATTAGGTAATCTGTTTGTATCTCAAAATGCCAAATATTTTTTAGTCACATTCTCCAAGACGCATTCTGGTTCATGTACACGTACAATTTGTTCGTTTCAGTTTCTTGCACAGTTCCCAGTGGATCACCCTTCCCACCCATTTGTGTCTAGTCTTATACTCCTTCTGCGCTAGCTTGTTACATCTGCCTATAATCTACATTTATATCAATAATAAAAAATTTTTCAGGATATGAAATTCACACCTGAGTGGGATCAAAATCCAGAAAATGGCACATCATAGCAAGATCTCTTTTAGAGCAATACACTTAGAATGTTCCAAGTTAGAGAATAAATCAGTCTCCTGTTCAGTTTTTAACTGAATGATAATAATTTTCACGGGATCTGTATTTGCGCTAAAAGCTTCTTTTTTTTTTTAATTCTCTTTATTACAGATAATATCTGATAGAACGTATAACTAAATTATGAAAATACTAATCAATTAGTATCCTTCCCTCCTTTCTAAAAAGAAGCACTGATATCATCATGGCTCGCTTTTTGAAACGGGAGGGAAGTTGGTTGGTTCAGGTGGTTGTAAAGAATGAAATTCTTAAACAGTAACTGAAAAACAAGTTGGTTCGTTTTTTCATTTTTTTTTTTTTTTTACGAAAGAGCCAAACAAGTTTAGAAATCAACCCTGGGAAGCCAATAGGCATTTTTATCTGTGGGTAATACTATGAAACATGCCCGTCGTCTAATATGTAATTAACATTTTTTAATAGACCCTGTGTGACTGTTAATTACTTTTCCCCACATTTTTATTATTTTATTTCACATAAAAATATTTTACACTTAAAGCTAGATATATAAGAAGGTCAGCTGATAAGTTCATAGATTAACCAAGATACTTTCCTAGAATATGACCAAATGTGGTTTATTTCGCAACACACTTATATGAATATGACATCTTATGAACTTTTCAGCCTACCCTCCTATATATATATATATATATATAATTGTTTAAAATGACATGGGTTATGTTAGTAAATAACACTAATAACTTTTAAAAATGTAGAGAAAATATAATGTACTTACATCTAAAGCCATCGGTGTATATATATATATATATATATATAATAAGAGTGTTGGTCGTCACTTAATCACTTTGTGGTTATGTGTCGAACCAAAAATGCAATATATTATGGAGAGTGCTCACTATCTTGGATAGAACTATTATATAATAATAATAAATAAATATATATTATATATATATTTAATACATGGAAAATATTCTGCAACCCTGGGTTTCATGAAGTTTTTAGTAAAACAACGATCATCAGGCAGTTAAGAAGATGGTTGCAGAATATTTTCCATGGATTAAATATATATATATATCTAATATATATTTATTTATTTTATATATATATATATATATATATATATATATATATATATATCTTTATATCTAATCAATAATTCTGTTGGTGTGAAAAAAAAAAACAGATTGTACAATTCGCAAATTCTACAAACTGATATCTGGGGAAAAAAATTTGTAAAAAAAGAAGACGAAAAACATGTGCTACTTGAAAATAATCAAGCTGCACGTATATCTAATCAAAAGAAAAAAAACATTGACAGAATTATCTAAGCTAAAACAAAATAAAGTGATCAATACATGAGATAGTGCAATTATTATGTGGCCATGTAGGAATTTTCATTATATATATATATATATACATATATACACTTTGGTGTTGTAGCTATTGGAAAGGGAGCCTTCAGGTTACCCTCGACTACGCTATATTATATTAAAAATAAATGTTTTATATATATATATATATATATATATATATATATATTTGCATTTGAGTACCTCTCCCACTCCGATGATGGCCAATGAAAGGTTTTAAAGCATGTAGGAAGAAAAATTCAGTAAATTTATGTATCAATTCAAACCTGAAATTAGAACGCATGTCAGGAAGTTGAATAGGATCTTGATAAAATTTTATAGATAACGTGTCTATATCATTTAAACAAACTTGTTAAAGGAAATGCTGCCTAATCACACACACATATATATATAATATTCATTTTTAAAGGCCGTTGGAATAGAAACATTTAAAAATGAATGTGTTTTATATATATATATATATATATATGGTGGTTGTCCATCAGATCCAGTGATGATGTTTGTGTTCTACAACTCATCTATGAACACGTAGGTGGCTCCGCAGCCCCAACCCAGAGGCACAGAGACTTGAACAGTGGGGGCACTGGAAGTCAGTTTTTGTGATCACTGTCGAGACTGCACTGCAGTGTCTCTCTCTGACAGCAGTGAGTTTTTGGCATTGAGCCTCTTCAAAGTTGGCTGCACCTCTGTAAACCGAGCCTTGCCATTTTGGTCTGTCCATGGCATATCCCTCCAGGTCTCTTGGATTGATGTGGCACCACTGAAGATTGGCTTTGACCATGTATTTATACTGCAGCTTTGGTCTACCTTGATTTTTTTTTCCAGCCTGAAGTTCCCTGTATATCAGACATCTCGGCATCCGACACTCCTCCATTCGAATCACATGTCCAACCCATTGAAGTTGGGCCTTGATGAAGGTGGCCTCTATGCTTGGACTTAGCTTGATCAAGGACCTCCGGATTGGTGATGTGGTCCTGCCACCCGATTCCCAGGATGGAGCTGAGAGCTTGCATGTGGGATGTTAGTATGGTGCAGGTTGGTGGAGCACCTCTGTCTTTCCAAGACTGATTGTCAGGCCGAAGAGCTTGGATGCCTCGGAGAAGTGGTCCAGCATCCGCTGTTGGTCTTGTTCTGCGTGGGCCACTAGTGCGCAGTCATCGGCAAAGAGAACCTCTTGGAGGAGAGTTTACAGGCTCTTCGTCTTTGCTGTGAGTCAACGCAGATTGAAGAGGGAGCCGTCCAAGCGGTAATGAATGTAGACCCCCCTTTCTCCAGATCTTGGACAGCATATAGGTGAAAAAGACGTTGAAGATGACCGGGGCTACATGATCCAAGGAGGAAATCTAAGGTGTTGGAGTATCCAATATGAGTGCTCAATACTAACAGCTATTGATGTCTAATTAATTTGAGATTACTGAGACATCAACACTCATTGTATAGAGCTAAAAAAGCTTTTACAAAAAGACAAAAGAAAAAACATTCACTTTCTTGGTATCATTATAAATTTATTTCTGGTTCCTACAAAGTCCAACTTTTAAGCTTTATAAAAACCATCTTCACATGAAATATATAAAATTATAATCTTATATAATAATAATTTAAAATATTTCATCTGAAAATGGTTTTCATAAAGCTGAAATAAATTTATGATACCAAGAAAGTAAATTTTTTTCTTTTGTCTTTAGGTAAAATTTATCAGAGATCTGATTTCAATATGGTCTTTAACAAGTCAATAACAGTTCATGCCTTTCCCAAGCGAATGTTGATGTTACTTTCTGTAGATGAGATAATTAAAAAAAAGGGTCTGATTAAAAAACTTACTTTATGAATTAACCCTGAGCTACATACCTGTAACTCTGAGTTTCATGCTTACACACTCTTCAGACTGGCCCATGGTAGTTGGAGGATTCGACTCTCCTATACATATACATACATATATATATATATATATTGATATAATAGATTGTGGTGAATCTGACAGTATGATAGAAATATGTTGAAAGTTGGATAAATCAAACACTTAACTCTGATCTAGATTCGTGATATTTCGTTTTTTTTATTCCAAAGAACTTTTTCAAACATGCTTCTAAATGAGAGTTAAGTGTTTGATTTTTCCAACTTTCTACATATTTCTATCATATATATATATGTGTGTGTGAGTGTGTAAGTGTGTGTGTATGTGTCTGTGATTTTTTTAAAATGACTTGGCCAATATAAGTTTATAACATTCATAACTCAAAGAAAACGAAGAAAAAATATATACTTACATCTAAGGCATTGGATATATATATATATATATATATATGTTCCAATGACCTTAGATTTAGGTTCATAGTATTTTACATATATGAGGATCATTAAATAAGTTTCCAGACTTTTTTCATATGGGCACTTTTATTGATAGTACAAACATGAAACTCTAGTCCCCTTCGAAGTAATCTTCTCTGGCTGCAATGCACTTGTTGTACTGTTCCAATAACTTCTGGAGGGCCCCATGAAAGTCTTCTTGAGTGTTTCAATGACCTTTGTCATAGCCTCCAATTGTCTCATAACGACAGCCTCTGAGCTTAGGGAATAACCAAAAGTCACAAGGAGCAATTGTCTGGACTATAGGGAGGCTGAGGAATTGTCTTGATGCCCATCTTGGTCAAATAGTCTGTGACAAGGATGGAGTTGTGGACTGGTGCATTGTCCTGGTGGAAATGCCACTGACCCGATTTCAAGAGTGCTGGCCTCTTCCGACGGAATCTCTTCCTAAACTCCTTTAAAACCTCAACATAGTAACCCTAACCCTAACCCTTTTGCCAATCAACTCTGGTCTATTGACTTCCTTACTCCTCCCACACTTCTCATCACCCATCACAGACTCCGTGCCTTCCTTGAATCTCTCATGCCACTCAAAAAACTGATGCTCAATTCATGCAAGATGCTCCAAAAGCAGTCTCAAGCATTCCATATGCTTCTGTGGCATTTTTTCCAAGTTTAAAACAGATTTTTATCGTTCTTCTAAAGTGTCCTGACGTCCAGCTTGCATTTTTGAAATTCACCAGCTCTGACAATCAGGCTTTAGTAGGGTGTATTCCAATTGGTGCTGTAGCTGTTCATTTGAACCTGAAATCATAAAAATTGGTCAATCATCTCATGAGATGTATAGCAATAACATACTGAATTTTCAAGATTCTACAACAATTTTAAATGCCTGTACAAAAAAAAGTCTGGAAACTTCTTGAATACATCACGTATATATATATATATACACACACATATTTATGCATATATATATGTATATATACACACATTTATGCATATATATATGTATATACATAGTATATATATATATATATATATATGTACATATATATATATATATATATATATTCCCATGACCTTAGATGAAAGTTTATCGTATTTTATATATATATATATAAAATAAAATGACGATTCTTTTAAGCTGTAGTCATGATAGTACTATTGTATGATTGCACCACTATATATATGTATATATATATATGTATATATATGTATATTTAGGCAGCATTTCTTCGTTAATGCAAATTTCATTGAACATAATAGACATTTTATGCCTACATATTCTCTTTTGGATCCGTTCGAATTCCCGTATTACTTTTATCGTATTCGGGGGGAACTGATTTAGGTATTGTCCATAGTTGTATGTATCCCTAGTACTTTCTGCCTGACTTTGGGCCATCATCAGGGGAGAATCTGTTACAAAAGTGATGTAACTTTTGTTTTAGCAAATTACTACTGTGTAAGGACGTCTTTGCTGTTGGAGATTATGGCGCTTGCTTTTAAATGTAATTCTGTAAATAGTGCCAGTAGCTAAAGACATTTAAGTTCATTAGCACTGGTTTGAAAATTAATTCTATTAAGTGCTGGTTGCAGGTTTCTAATATATAGTGCTTCGAGAATCTGAAGTTTTTGTTTATTATTTTGATGTTCGAGTATTGTTGTGTTGTCGGTGAGAATTTTTCGGAGTTGTGTTGTTGGGCATGAATGTTTTTTTAAATGCTGAGCTATTGAACTTGTGTCAGAAAGGTGCATTGTAATTAATTTTCAAACCAGTGCTAACGTACTTAAATGTCTTTAGCTACTGGCACTATTTACAGAATTACATTTAAAAGCAAGCGCCATAATCTCCAACAGCAAAGACGTCCTTACACAGTAGTAATTTGCTAAAACAAAAGTTACATCACTTTTGTAACAGATTCTTCCCTGATGATGGCCCAAAGTCAGGCAGAAAGTACTAGGGATACATACAACTATGGACAATACCTTAATCAGTTCCCCCCAAATACGATAAAAGTAATACGGGAATTCGAACGGATCCAAAAGAGAATATGTAGGCATAAAATGTCTATTATGTTCAATGAAATTTGCATATATATATATATATATATATATACTATAACAAAACACCTGAAGTAAAAGCTTGATGGGAACTATGCAAGGATGCTGTGTGCTTTTTTTAACAAATCCTTGAAGCAGCTTCCCACATGACAGCAGCTGTACGACCGCTTACCTCCTATCTAACAAGTCATCCAAATAAGATAAGCAAAACATGCCGGGAAAGTAAAAGGGAACAGATGTTCTCCATTGAATATGGATATACAAGTTTTGAATGTATGGTTTTGCTCGTAGCAAAACCATACATTTAGGTGAGTCCCCGTGGTGTAAGGGTTAAGGTGCTGGATTGCAGCTTTGAAAACAGTGAGTTCAAACTCCAGTCACGCTATTAGGTTTACTTTCAGACTAATACTTTTGGGAAAGGCATGAACCCACTAATTCCTCCACCCAAGGGTTTAATAGTGTCACTGCTTGTTCTTTATAAGGTTTGGTTTGGTTTGTTGGGTTTTATGGCATATCCAGGATACTCGTTGGGGGGGGGTCCTACCCCTCTGCAGAGAAGCAGTCAGTGTATTCTACAGCCCCAGCCGACTTGGCAATTCTTTATAAGGATAGCTTTAGTATCAAATAACCCGCAAAGGTTGATATGCTATATTAAACAAAGAAAGAAACTAAAGGAAGCTTTACATCCATCAGATTTGTGTGGACACTAGCTGGCGTCTAGAGGACTTACTAATTTTAATGATTGATAGGGACGGATGACGAGAGAGCCAAGAGAATCTCTGCTGTCGATATGCTTTCATGATGATGATAATGATGTATGTGTAAACGAGCTTATCTAGTCTTTCCCTTTAACACGAATGATGCCAATATGGTCTTTGATGAGTGGGGGAACAAATTTACTAATGCCGATATAGTCCTCGGTTGTGGGAGGGGAACTCAATTAGATATCTGCCCTGCTTCTAAGCAACCCAACATTTTTCTTTTTTGATAAAAGAATTAGAAAAAGAAAATAACAGATTTTACAGAATTTGTTTTGCTTCTCTTATAAAAATGCTGCAGCTGCTTCATATTTAGTCGTGTTGAGCCGCACACCTGTTTCATAATCGCCCTTATCAACGTTGTCTCCAGGCCATGTCCCTGTACATCTCTTTGTCTTTTTCATTTGTATAGTCACCAGGTTTCTTATCAGTTGGCTGGCAAGGTTACTTATTGTTGTATGGGTACAAAAGAAAAGACAAAAATAAATCAAAAGAAAAAGTAAAGTGCTTATTTAAAATAGGACGATAATGAAATATCTTCGGTCACGTACAAAATGAACGATTGATAACTGATTGATTTTAATGGCATTTCAACCCATCTAGGATTATTTTGTGCCAGCAGAATACTAAGAATTCGTATACAATTATATGGTTTTGTTTTGTTTTAAGGCATATCAACTACTGTAAGTAATTTAATACCTAATCCTTTTTATACACATAAAACTTTTTTTTAGATAACATTTTTAAACGAGCTGATATCAATTTTTTCGTACACAGTTAAATGGTTTCACTTATTTCTATCTAATATAAATAATTCTGTTTACTATAAATCATTTGTTTGCACACAGTTAAATAGTTTCAAGTACTGCTATTTAATAATAACAATTCATTTAAGATCAGTCATTTGTTTACACACAGTTTAATGATCAAACAGTTTCGTTTCGCATAAGTCAACAAAGTTAAATGGTTTCAAGTATTGCTATGTATCACTAATAATTCAATTAAAGATCAGTCATTTGTTTATACACAATTAAATGATCAAACAGTTCTATTTCAAACAAGTCAATTTAGCATAAGTCATTTGTTGGCACTCAGTTTAAATGTAAAATAGTTCTATTTGACCCATAGATAGGACCCAATCTGGTGCTACCACTCCAGGTCAGAGTGGACCTGGGAGCAATGGTAATGAAGGAGTGCTCCACATTCCCTAAAGCTCTAGCATTACAGCAGCCTCACCATTAGATTGTTTATTGTCATATCCAGGACACTCATTGGGGAAGTCTTACCCTTCTGCAGAGATGCTGTCAGTATATTCTACAGCTCCAGTTGACTGGGCCAACAATTAACAGGTTATTAAAAAAAAAAGCTTGACGGCAATTCCACAAGAATGCTGCAAGCAATATTGAACAAGTCCAAGAGGCAATACCCCACAAAGCAGCAGGTGTACAGCCACCTACCACCCATTACAAAAACTATCCAAGTTAGATGAACCAGACATGCGGGACACTGTTGGAGAAGTAAGGATGAACTCATAAGCGACATACTCCTGTGGACCCCTTCACATGGACGAACAAAGGCAAGATGACCAGCTAGAACCTATATACAACAGCTCTGTGCCGATTCAAGAAATAGCCTTGAAGACCTACCGGGAGCAATGGATGATAGAGATCGGTGGCGAGAGAGGGTCAGGGAGATCCGTGCTGTTGGCATGACATGATAATGATGACGATGATGAATAATCCTTGTAAACAATTATAGCTTCAAGTAACTATTCTTAATATAGATAATTTACGCAGTGTTATATGGTTTTGTCAACATAAGCAAAGTTTATACGTGGTTCGTTATTAACAAGTTTTCAACCTTGGGAAAATCAGATCTCTCTAACAAAATGAAATGAGAATTCTTCCAAAGTGTAGCCTTGTCAATACTACTGTTTGGTTGCACTACTTGGACTTTAATGAATTGGCTGGAGAAAAAGCTAGATTGGAATTTTACAAAGATACTGCATGCAGCTTTGAGCAAATTCTGGAAGCAGCACTCTACAAAAACAGCTGCTGTACGGCTACTTACCTCCTATCTAACAAGCTATCTGAGTAAGATGGGGAAGTCAGGACGAACTGACTTGCAAAAACTTACATTCATCAGCTTTGGGCAGACACTGAGTGCCGTCTGGAAGAAGAGTGATGGCTTGATTTATTGTAACTACTGATATTAGCAGCCTATGGCCATTAATAGAAATAGTGATTTGAATTTTTATCAAATAATGTCAGCCATTATTAATTTTTCATTTGTATTTTTTTCCTCCTAATTTTAATTACTTTTTTTCTGGTCCTGTCTATGGGACTTGAAATACACTGACTATATCTGCTTGAGAAGGATAAGATCACCTAAAAAGGAGTCTCCTGGGTAGGACGCTAAACTACATCTGATGGTGAGGCTCCAGTTCTGGGAATGTGGAGTTTTCCCTCATTGCCATTACTCCCAGGTGCACTCAGAATTATAGTGATAGTAACTGTTTGGGTTCCATTCAAATAGATTTCTTTAAAAATTATTAGTATTTGATAGGAATATTTGATATCATTAAACCATAGGCAAAAAAAAATTAAGGTTTGGTTCGTTGGTTGGATTTTATGGCATATCAACCATTGTTGTTTATTTAATGCCAAATCCTTTTTATACATATATATTAAATATATGATTTTTAAACACATTTTGTTGATAACATTTTTAAATGAGCCTGAGCTCAGTTTTTGCTCACAGTTAAATGGTTTCAAGTATTTATATCTAACACAAATAATTCTACTCAACATTATTCATTCATTGAATGATTAAATGGTTTCAAGTATTGTTATGTATCACTAACAATTCAATTAAATTTGCTCCCAGATCCACTCTGACCTGGAGTGGTAGCACCTGATAGGGTCTTATCTATGGGTCAAATAGAACTTTTTAATCATTTAACTGTGTGTAAATAAATGACTGATGTTTAATTGTTAGTGATACATAGCAATACTTAGAACCATTTAACTTTGACATGCTAAATAGAATTGTTTGAAATAGAACTGTTTGATCTTTTAACTTTGTTGACTTATGTTTACAAATCATATATGTAATACATATGAATAAACCAAATTTGGTATTAAATAACCTATGATGGTTGATATATCATAAAAACAAACCAAGATGCCTCTTTTTGGGGGTGGGGCTCTTACCCCTTAGTAGAGAATACAATCAAAATTATACACCCTACGAATTGGGTAATTGAAAACTAAAGTTTGACCTGGCCTAAAACACATGACTGAAACCCTGAATGTGACAGTAAGTTGCATCTCTAACAAAATAAAATGAGAATTCTTCCAAAGTGTAGCCTTGCCAATACTACTGTTTGGTTGCACTACTTGGACTTTAATGAATTGCCTGGAGAAAAAGCTAGATTGGAATTATGTTGAGGCTACAATCCTGGGGAGTGTGAAGTATCTGTTCATTGCAATTACTCCTAGGTTCACTCTGATCTGGAAGGAATGGTAGTGCCTGTTAGGGTCTCCACGTATGGGTCATCTAGATCTGTATGAGATAATATTTGAAATGATATTGGTATTGCAACTCAGTGTGAAGTTTGAATTTCTGAGATGAACCTTGATGATTTTTATCATTAAGGGTTTTTGGACTATTGTCTTCATCTTTATAGGCATTGGTTCCCTAAGCTTCTAAGGAGACAATCATCTGGAGGTTGCAGGTTCAATCCTGACTGCAGGCAAGTAACAATACAGGAATACTTAACATTTGTACCCGGTTATGGTTGATGGAATCAGAACAGGCAACCCCCATAGATTCAGTAAAGGACGTAGTTCAAAGTTCCATGTAGGTTCCCAAGTTTAACAAACACTTGAAGAAGGCTGGAGGACATATCGGCTGAAACATTGTGGAAATAACAATAAAGATGAAGACAATAGTCCGAAAACCCTTAATGATAAAAATCAGTATGAAGTGTTTTAGAATGATTGTGAAAACACGTTTTCATACTTGCTAAACTGACTTTGATATCAAATAGCCCAATACGACTTGACCTGTTGCAAAACTAACAAAACATTGTTATCACTATTAGATTAGAAACTTCTGGAATGCTTGTCACTTAGAACCATCAAATATTCTATTACTTACGTACAAATGTTATATAATTAAGGAATGATTTCTTTTATTTGAATCATTTTTCATTAATTATATTTTATCATTCAGTTTGGTTGGGCTTTGAACTATTCGGGTAAAGAGGATTTGGCATTAAATAACCAACAATGGTTGATATGCCATAAAACCAAACCAAACCAAATCATATATATTTAATATATATGTATAAAGAGGATTTGGCATTAAATTACCTACAATGGTTGATATGCCATAAAACCCAACCCAACCAAATCATCTATATTTAATATATATGTATAAAGAGGATTTGGCATTAAATAAGCTGCAATTGTTGATATGCCATAAAACACAACAAAACCAAATATTAGATAGGAATACTTTAAACCATATAACTGTATGCAAGTTATTTGTATTAAGATTGACTGGTTGATTTTAATGGCATATCAACCTGTCCAGGATTATTTTATTCTTAGAGTTTAGGGAATTGTGTTCATTATATATCCATATGTACATTTTTTGTGCAGTTGTTTCCTAAAAGTTTTTTTTTTGCATACAGTCCTTTTGTATACAAATAATTTTTAAACAAGTCTATTTGAAGCATTGATGGGACCCTCATTTGTACTACTACTCCAGGGCAGAGTGGACCTGGGAGTAATGGTAATGAAGGGGTACTCCATACTCCTCAGATATCCAAAACTGGAGCCTCACTATCAGTTAGAGTTTATTGTCATATCCTGAAACATCTTGGTAAAAATTTGCTGACTCATGTCAAATTCGTCACTGTTCGTCTCATCTACCAAAAATGACATCAATACGTGACTAGTGAAAGTATGGACAGCTATCAATGGGCTGTTGATTATGTGGAGGTCAGACTTGTCTGATAAAATAAAACACAATTTTTTCCGTCAGCTGTCGTGTCCATACTACTATATGGATGCACTACATGGACGCTGACAAAGCGTATAGAGAAAAAGCTTGACGACAATTGCACAAGAATGCTGTGAGTTGTAATGAACAAATCCTGGAAGCCACATCCCACAAAGCAGCAGCTATACAGCTGCCTACCTCCTACCTCTAAAACCATCCAAGTCCGATGAACAAGACATGCTGGATACTGTTGGAGAAATAAGGACAAACTCATAAATAGCGTTCTCTTCTTGACTCCTTCACATGGATGAGCAAGTGTTGGACGACCAGCTAGAACTTATATAGAGCAGTTCTGTGCGGACACAGGATGTAGTCTAGAAGACCTGCTGGACAATAGAGACAAGTGGCAAGGGAGAGATAGCAGTGAGACAGGGTGATGAGAATGATGACAACAGAACACTAAGCCGTGCTCAATCACAAGGTATTATGAGGCTACTCATTCGGGAGAAGAAATTAGCTTGGATATTTTATGTTTGTTTGTTTGGGTTTTATAGCATACCAACCTTTGTAGGTTATTTTATGCGAAATCCATTTTTATACAAATAAACAGTTCTTTTGAAAACAATTCAGTTTAGCATAAGTACATAGTTTAATTGTCAAAAACAGTTCTATCTCAAGCTATTCAGACAGTTTATTTTAGCTAGTCAAACAGTTTTATTTCAAACAATTCAGTTTAATATAAATATAGTTTTTTGTTTATACACAGTTAAATGTCAAAACTGTTCTATTGCAAACAACTCAGTTTAGCGTAAATACAGTTTCAATGTCAAAAACAGTTCTATTTCAAACTATTCATTTTAGCATAAGTACACAGTTTACATGTCAAGACAGTTCTATTTCAAGCAATTCAGTTTAGCAAAAGTAAGCAGTTTAAATGTCAAAACAGTCCTATTTCAAGCAATTAAGTTTAACATAAATACACAGTTTAGTTCTATTAGACACATAGATAGGACCCATGTGCTACCATTCCAGGACAGAGTTAACCTGAAGTGATGGCAATGAAGGGGTACCCCGCATTCCCCAAAGCTCCAACATTACTGGAACCTCACCATCAGATTGTCTAGTGTCATATCCAGGACACTCATTGGGGTGGGGGTCTTACACCTCTGCAGAAAAGCAGTCAGTGTATTCTACAGCCCCAGCTGACTGGGCAAGCATTTTGAGTTATTGTACTGGTTAAAAAACGACAAAAAAAGAAAGGTCTCGGAAAAAACTAAGAAAAAAAAAAGTCTAAGGAAAATAACAAAAGTCTTGAAAAATAGTAAACAAGCCTAGAAAAGTAATTAAAAGCAATCAGAATATCAACAAAAAATATGTAAAAAAATTTCAAAAAATCAAAACTTTCCACAGAATATCTAGAAAAATTATTCTAAAGAATTAAAAATATCAACAAAACGTCAAGGAATACAATTAAAAAATTTTTAGAATGTCATCAAATATCAAGGAAAAAACAATTTTAAAAAATTAAAAATATCAATAAAAAGTCCAGTAAAAAAATTAAAACAGTTGACAAAAATTCCAGAAAAAACATAAAATTTTTTTTTAAATAACTACAAAAAATCTAGAAAGATAATTTAATTTCAAAATTTAGAAAAACAATTAAAATTCTTGATCTCTCTTGTCATAGTAACCTTCAAGAAATTTTTACAAAATTAAAAATGTTAACAAAAAGTTTAGAAAAAAGATTTTTAAAAATTAAAATATCCACAAAATGTCTACAAACAATTTTTTAAAAATTAAAAATATTAATGAAAAGTTTAGAAAAATGAAAATAGAAAAAGTTTTTTAAAAAAAACTTAAAATATCCAAAAAAATCTATAAAAAAAACAAATTCTAAAAAATGAAGAATATTTACAAAATATCCAGAAAAATAATTAAAAACATGAACAAAAAGTTTTTAAAAATTTGTAAAAATATTAAAAACAACAACAAAAAATTTCGAAAAAAAATTTTTAAGATGAGAAAATATTAAAAATCATCAGAAATGATTTTTCAGAAAATTAAGAATATCAACACAAAGTTTAGAAAAATAATTTTAAACAGATTAAAATATCCAGAAAAAAATCTTCAAAAAATTCTAAAGAATTAAAAATATTGAAAAGTTTAGAAAAATAATTTTAAAAAATGTTAAAATATCCACAAAAAATCTCAAAAAAAAAAAAAAATAAATAAGACTATCTATGAAATATCCAGAAAAATAATTAAAAACATCAACAAAGACTTTAGAAAAACAATTTATAAGATGAAAAAATATTAAAAAGTCTAGGAAATAATTTTTTAAAAATTGAAAATATCAACAAAAAGTAAAAAGAAAAAATTGTTTGCAGTCAGTCTCATCAAGGATTTGAACTCTTGTTCTCCATTGACACTTCTTGTCAGTTGTCTTATATGACATAAATCTAGACTTGTCAGATTGTTTAAATTTACTATGATGTTACAGTCCAGCATGTTAACCATTACACCATGTAGACCTCCAATTATTTAAATGTTTTCTTCATTCCTGGGTGTTTACCGAGAGATGATTTTTCTTTTTTTTCTTTTTCTTTATTTCGGCATGACAGTAACTTACCCACCTAACCACTTACGACCAATGCCCTCCAAGTTATTTTGCTTTTATTGTCAGTAACTTGATGAATATCGTGCAGTTAACAAATACTCTGTACATGTCAGTTGAAATGATATCATTGTCCACGCAGAAGAAAAGGCAAGAAAAGAATGTAAAAACAAAAGCCCTTCCCATCATTCCTTGCTTTCTTAGTGACATTGGACCATCATAAAATTTGAATATTATACACTGGATATTATACAGTGAAAATTTCAGATGGAAATTCATCTAATGATTGGTTTGGTTTGGTTTCTTTGTTTAATGGGGTATCAACCTTTGAAGGTTATTTAATGCCAAAGCTATTCTCCGAGAAGAACAGTAGTGGTACTATTTAACCCATAGCTGGGAGGATAAGGGGGTTCATACCTTTCCCAAGGGTATTTGCCTGAAAGTGAACATAATAGCGCGACTGGAGTACGAACTCGATTACTACGATTCCGCAGTTCATCGTTGTAACCATTACACCACCATGACACCCCCTCATCTAATGAGTTTAGGCTATAAAGTTATTGATCTACACACATAAGTTGTTATGTATATCATAAATAAAATTTCAAGGTGTTTCAATTTACATGAGGTCAGAGTGCTTTTGACATAATTTCTAGTTTTGGACTGCGGCCTCAAAGTAAGTTTGAAGTCCAGTTGTATCCATCGCTTCTAGCAGGTCTTCTAGACTGCATCCTGTGTCCATAGAGAGCTGTTGTTATTTTGAGGGGAAAATAAATTAACTCTGTTATATAAGCTGCACACAGACTACTTTTCATTGTGTCAAAGTGTCATTTTGTCAGTGTTGTTCCATGAAGAGATATACTTAAATATCTGCAGAAATATGAGGGGTGTACTCACTTTTATGATACACTGTAGGTACATACTTGCTAAGGCTTATAAATAAACATTTGAATCGAAATAACCCATTGAAAAAAAATTTTAACAGGAAAAAATTAAAATCAGTTAATCTTGCACTAATAATTTATACAAAATCATTAGCAGCCATAATAAATATTTAATTGAAAAATCTTGTGTTGATAGACAAGTTTTGAATAAACCATTATACAACTGCAGGGTTAAAGAAGAATGTCCAGTTGGTGGTAAATATAATTCCAATAATGTAGTGTACAAGGCAACCATTTTTCCAACGGAAAACAAGGACATTAAAATATACTTTGGAATTTCAGCTGGAAAGTGGAAGCTGAGACTTTATAATCATTGGCATTTTTTTTCTAACCCTTCTTTAGAGAAACCAAAAAGCCCTTTCTAAATGGTTCTGGAGATTGAAGGATAGTGACCTTACACCAGAAGTTAGATGGAAGTTTATTAAAATATCCACCACCCCAACTAATTTTGGAAATAGATATAATCTCTGTTTTGAGGAAAAAATGAGTATTATAAAATATAGAAATACCAGTAAATTACTAAATCTAAAAAATGAATTGATATTTAAATGTCGCCATAAAAATAGATATAAGCTTATGTGAAATGAATTTAGGTTTTATGTACATACATGTATATGTATGTATATGTATATATGTATAAAAAAAAACAAAAAAAAATAGCAACAACTTTTTCTTTATATATGGATATATATATTTGTATGTATGTATATATATATATATATGTATATATGTTTAGATCTAATTAAAGTAAATATACTTTGGATTTGAGTATATATGTTTTAAGATTTGATTTCAATTAATTCTTATATTTTATTAACTGTTATTAATTCTTATATTTTAAACAACTGTTTTCTTTCTTGTTTTTTTTTTTATCTAAATTATGTAATAAGCGAATTGGTATTGATTTATTTTCATTACAGAGAGCATATTATGAATGATATTTTTGTAGTACATAGTAATCATCATCATCATCATCATCATGTCGTGCAGCTAGCACGGATATCCTTGACCCTCTCTCGCCACTTCTCCCTATCATTCATCGCCTCCGGCAGGTCTTCACAGTTACATCCTGTGTCCTCACATAGTTGCTGTATGTAAGTTCGAGCTGGTCGTCCTGCTTTTGCATGGCCATATGTGGGGGTCCATAGGAGTATATCACTTATGAGCTCATCCTTGCTTCTCCAGCAGTGTCCCGCGTGTCTGGTTTGTCTAACTTGTATAGTTTTCGTGATGGGGGGGGCAAGTGTCCGTATAGTTGGTGTCTCGTGGAGTGTTGTCGCCAGGACTTGTTCAATACTGCTCTCAACATTCTTATGTAATTTCCGTCTAGTTTCTTCTCCAGCCGTTAAGTTAGCGTCCATGTAGTGCATCCATATAGCAGTATCGACACATAGTAATAATTATTAATATTATTTAGAATGACTTGTTATTGGCATTTAATTATCAAATGTTAATTATTATATCTGGTAATAACATATTGTGGTAGCTGTTGATGTCTGTTGTTTTTGTTTTTGTTGGCATCGATGTTATTAATATTGATAATAATGAGTTGATGATTAGTTTATGATATTAATTAGTTTGACAATAAGTAGTAATAATAATTGTAATAACAATATTAATTGTGATGATATTTCTTAATATGGTATTATCTATAATACTTGGTATGATTTTATTTACAAATTTAAAGATTTAAGGTCTAGTAATCTAACATAACCCATAATAAACGGATGTGTGAACTAGACATAGGTAATCTACAAACACGAAACTTAACGAAATTGGTTCAGGTACAAAACTTTTTATTACCTCTGAGTTAAAGGTAATTCGACATGAGGAGAGAAAGACACAATCTTTCTATGATGACTTTTCGATCTACCCCCCATCACGTGCGGCACCCAGCCACAAACTACTGGTCTGGTCTCGGCAAGCCCCCGAAAGTCAACCTTCTTCCTCCGAGGCAAGAACTCAACTCTCTGACTTTTTCTCAAATCCCCAAATCCTCAGCCCACGCTTCTGGTGCGTGACGTCATTCACATCCCCTGGTTTCAATTCCTATCTGGGATTTTTATTTTGACATCTCAGAATAACACATCCTCTCCGTGCACGCGTGAATACCTGCATTAATGTTGCACCTAACTAACCCATGCGCTAAGCGAAAGGTTCTCAGCTTAACTAAACCGAAAGGCAAGATATATAAAACGAAATCCCTCTGCAATTATATTACAGTAATAATATGGATATTATGATAATGTGTACAATATAATTGTAATCTTGGGAATAAATAATATTAACTTGTATTTGTTAATGATTTTAGATAATGTCTTAACAATTATTAGTATAATTTTTATTTTTACCTAATTAGTTACAGAACAATCAGATACTTTAATGAATGCTAAATATTTGCAGAGGTTTTTTAGAACTGAATAAAATTGCTGGAATGTCCTCACTAGGTTTCACTGAAGGGAACTTCAGAAAAACATATATATATATATATATATATATATATTGTCATCTACAGACAGACTGTTTCGTTGTATCACAACTCTTCAGTGTCGCTAGACACGTAGGACGCTTGAAGCTGGGATCAAAACCCACCCAACTTTACGTTAGACTTAGTATAGTAATTTACAAAGCTCTTTGCTTCGAGGTGGCACAAGGCCGAATGAATGGAGCGCGTAATGAGACTCAAACTCACTCGTGTAGGTTTGCTAGTCTAGCTTGCTAACCATTACACCACCAGAGGTGCCCAGTTAGACTTGGATATATATATAGTAATTTACAAAGCTCTTTGCTTTGATGTGGCACAAGGCCGAATAAATGGGGCGCCCAATGAGACTCGAACTCACTTGTGTAGGTTTGCTAGTCTAGCTTGCTAACAGTTACACTACCAGAGGTAATTTACGAAGCTCTTTGCTTCGATGCAGCACAAGGCCGAATGAATGGGGCACCCAATGAGACTCGAACTTACTCTTGCAGGTTTGCTAGTCAAGCTTGCTAACCATTACACTACCCGAGGTGCCCAGTTAGACATAGTATATATATATATATATATATATGTTTAATAGTGCTCAATATTAATGATAGAGCATTTGCATATATATATATATATAGAGAGAGAGAGAGAGAGAGAGTAATATAATTTTATATATAGAGTAATATTAATATTATTTATATATATTTATATTAATTATGATAATAATTATAATAGGAATAATTGTAGTAGTAATATTAATTGTGATAATTCTTAATATATTATAATCTATAATACTTGGTATGATTTTATTTATAAATTTAAGAATTTGAGGTTTAGTAATAATATTAATATTATGATAATGTGTAAGATATAATTGTAATCTTGTGGATATATAATTTTATGTTACATTTGTGTATAATTTTAGATAATGTCATAACAGTAACTGGTATAATTTTTAGTTTTACTTTTAATATGATCAATTACATTGAATAGTATTAAAACAACAATTTTCTTAGTTTTTTTGATGAAACAGTATTAATATACAATATAAGTAAAGTAAGTAAAGTTGTCTCCCCTTAGTCGAGGGTTACCTGAAGGCTCCTTTTTAAGTAGCTACTACACTGAGGTGTAGGGGAGAGTGCTACTCCATTCCCTGGATTGCTCCACTTTATCCATGATCCTTACCATATAATGCCGAGTGTTAAGCAAGGCAGCATCAACTACCATTTTTAAGTCTTTGGTATAACTCGACCTAGGATTGAACCCCAGTCTCCCAGACCATTGGCGAATACTCCACTCATCAGATCAATAAGAGGTTATTAATTCCCATGTAAGTTGTTTATAGTAGATAATTTTCTCTACTGAAAATCTATTTATTCCTTTATTCTATATTTTTTACTTATCTCCTTTATTTGGGTATAAAAGTTTGCTTGTGTTGTATATTGACCTCCGACCCGGCCAAGCTGTCAAAATAGGAAATGCACATGTGTAAATAACAGGTGCATCCGGTCAAGGAATATCAGGATATAACCTTGACTGTCAAAGGGTTGAATTGAGTGCGAAATTGTGACGCACGCAGGAAGAAGAGTGGGCGTCAAATTATTATATAACCCCGGTGACAGGAAGTTCAGATCAGTTGGAGAAAAGATGCTGGAATGAGGAACATGTCCCAGAGAGGCTGGGCCCCCAGGCCCCCAGTTGGGCAGCCCAGGAGAACGGGAAAGAAACACTGTTATAGCCAGAAGAGTTGGGGGTCAATATGTTGCAGTTCTGTTCAGTCTCCAACTCACCTCTCACACAGTAAAACCTTTAGTAACCCTTTCGAACCCTTTCAAATAAAATGAGAGGTATATTTTTCCAAAGAACTGTGTCGCTCGTCTTTATTGTATCGTCATTATGATTCTGCATGCATTTGTGTATGTATAGTGGTCATGGCTATACAACATTTGTCATTACATAAAAAAATAATTGGAAAGGAAAGAGAAGTCAAAGATTGAAACATCTTGATAGAGGAATTGAATGCCATTTGTCAACGAGACAAGAAAAACTAATAGTCTGGTTTTTACTTAATAGAAAATAAAAAATAAAAAAGCAAATGAAATTTGGGTTAGGGAGATTGGGGGGGGGGGCTGGAATTTTTTAGGGGTTTTTCTAAATATCATCTAGCTAAATATCATCTAGAAATTTCTCGTTTTTCTTTGTCTGAAGATGCAGATCTAACATTTTGAAAATATAGGGTGTGCTGAAATAAATATGATTACAAAAAATAAATTGCTTTATACATATATATATATGTATATATATATATATATATAGGTTGTGTTGTTCCATGAATTAAATATATATATCTAATATATATTTATTTATTATATATGTATATATATATATATAAAAGTGTATGTGGTTTTATATATATATATATATATATATATATGTGTGTGTGCGTGTGTGTGTGTGTGTGTGTATTTATAGATAGATTAACTAGTGTAACCCGGATATAAGAGCGTTGCCAGGACATGATAATGGGTCTCTTATATCCAGGTTTGGTCTATTTTGTTTATATAACACAGGCTCTAATTTGGTACTAGAGAAAATCTATCTTATATCTGGGTTTCTCTTATATCCGGGTTAATATATATATATATATATATATATATATTATAACAGTGTCACTAAATCACTTTGTGTGTTTGTGTTGAACCAAGTGCAATATGATAATGGGAGTGCTCAATATCTCGGATAGAGCTATTGTATAATAATAATAATAATAAATAAACATATATTAGATATATATATTTAATTCCATGGAATTTAGACTGCGACCCCTTTCGATTCATTTCATTTTGTTAACTGCCTGATGATTGTTGTTTCGTAAAAACTCAGTGAAACCGAGGGGTCACAGTCAAAATTCCATGGAATTAATTATATATATCTAATATATATTTATTTATTATATATATATATATATATATATATATATATATATATATATAATTGTGTGGGTGTGTGTAAAGCGTGTACCCTAATGCACATGTGTGTTATTTATTTTTGATTACGTAAGTGGTTTTATATGTATCTATCTAGTGTCCATCTCCTTCGGTCGTTGTTGTCCATTCACCACCTTCTCGACAAATATCTTCTTTCTTATTTTCTTTTCAAACGTCTCTTTCTCTCTCGCTCTCTCTTTCTTCCACTTGGTCTTTAACTTTTTTTTTCTCTTTTTTTCCCCTCTCCTCTCTTTTTTCTTTTACACCTTTCCTTCTTTTTCACTCTCTTTTTTTTTTTTTTTATTCTCCTCCCCTCTCTAATGTCTCTTCCTTTCAGACTCTTTTCCTCTGGTTAGCTAATAAATAACTGTTTACTCTCTCTAAGTACAATTATATTCTCTATCACTGTCTTATTATCCCTTGATCATGTAATGGACGACACAAACTGATTGAGCTCTTTTGATAATACAGCTGTTTTTTTTGTTTTTTTTCTTGAATTCGATACAACAGGTTCGTTCAGAAGCGGTTTTGTTTGGTTGTGTTTTTTGGCTATTAATCTTTGTGGGTCACTTTATGCAAAATCATGTTCACACACGTACACACACACACACACACACACACACATATATATATATATATATATATATATATCATTTGTAAGTGAATAGGTTGTAGGTAACATTGTTTTTAAACGAGTCAGATCTCATTTGTTTGTGTACTGTTAAATCGTTTCAAGTATTGTTATGCAACACTGATTATTTAAATTAATATTAATCATTTGTTTGCACATAGTCGCAATAATATCAAGGAAATTCCACACCGGTAATTAAATTAGGTTGAGTTGGGTTTTATGGCATATCAACCATTGTAGGTTATTAAATGCCAAATCCTCTTTATACATATATATTCGATATATATGATTTGGTTTGGTTTGGTTTTATGGCATATCAACCATTATAGGTTATTTAATGCCAAATCCTCTTTATACCAATATATTAAATATATAGGATTTGGTTTGGTTGGGTTTTATGGCATATCAACTATTGTAGGTTATTTAATGCCAAATCCACTTTATTTGTATTTTGAATGTTTGATTTCTAAACGAATAGTTTGTAGGTAACATTTTAACCAAGCCAGAACATATTTGTTTGCACACAATCAAATGGTCTTGAGTATTGTTATGTCGCACTAACAATTCAGTTTAGTATCATTCATTTGTTTGCACACAATTCAATCATTAAGCAGAACTATTTGACTCATAGATGGAACCCCAACAGGTACTACCATTCTATATTAGAGTGGACCTGGGAGTAATGGCACTAAAGGAGTGCTCCACATTCTTTAAAGGTGCAGGACTGAAGCTTCCCCATCAGATTGTTTAGTATCATATCCTGGACATTTATCGTTATGGGGTTCTACCCTACTGCAAGGAATCAGTTGGTGTATTTTACAGCTCCAGCTAACTGGACTGGATGTTGTATATTGACCTTCAACCCGGCCAAACATGCCATTCAAAAGTGATGCACCGGAAGGAAGTGACACATTACGATGGCAGTTCTGAGAAGAAATCGCGTAGGCGGGCTTGGTTGAAAAAATGGGACAAGGTAAAAATCCCATCATACACTCATAGACTGATGCACCGGAAGAGAGTGACCTGTGAACTGCATGACAGTTATTTCCGCTTGATGACAATCAAACATGCCATTCCAAAGATTGAGTGGGCGATTGAACTATTACATAACTCGGTGAAGACAGGAAGTCAGTGAGTTTGAGATCAGAGAGGTTGGAGACAACATGTGGTAGAGAAAGCCACCATGCCGCAGAAGGGGCCTCGGGACGCCACAGGGAGTTTGGAGACCAGACCAGTTGGTGATAAGATGCAGTAGAGAAAGCCAGCAGAGTGGGCCCCCGGGCCTCCGGTTGAGCAGCCCTGGAGAACGAGAAAGACACAACACTGATGGCTATAAGAGTGGGGGTCAATATATTGCAGTTCTGTTCGGTCTCCAACTCTCTCTCACACACACAACCCTTTCAAATAAAGTGAGAGGTATATTTTTTTAAATAAGTCTTCACTCGTCTTTATTCATTGCATCAATATGTATTCTGCATGTATATGAATCTGCATATATGTATAGTTGTAGCATATGACTATGCAACATGGATAAAAAAATATATAGTTATGTGTTTGCTAATGGTTCAGGAGACCTAGGTTGAATCCCAGGTCGCATAATACCAAAGACTTTAAAAATGGTACTTGATACCTCCTTGCTTAGCACTCTGCAATATAAGGTATGTATCAAGGGTAAAGTGGTGCAATCCAGGGAAAGGAGTATCACTCTCTCCTACACTTTGGTGTAGTAGCTATTGAAAAGGGAGCCTTCTGGTCACCCTTGACTAAGGTCGCAAACTTTACTTATATATATATATATATATATAGATAACTTGCTACATCGACAGATATATATATATATATATATATAGAGAGAGATTGATAGATAGATAGATAGATACATATATCTGCATATGGGCACCCCAGATGGTATAATGATTAGCAAGCTAGACGACTGAACTATTATCAGTGAGTTTGAGTTACATTGAGTGCCCCATTCATATGGCCTTGTGCCATATCTGAGCAATAAGGCTTTGTAAATTATTTTATATATCTACATATATGGCGAGTTATATATACATAGATGTGTGTGTGTGTGTGTGTATATATATATATGTATATATATATATATATATGAAATTGATCTGGCATATATATATAACTCTTTTAAATACCCTATCTGGTGGCAAAAGCTGCTTGGTAGCGCCAGGAGTGGCAGTACTGCCTTGAGCTACCGAAACTATGTTATTACCCCTGGTTGGCAGCTGATGAGGGTAGGGTATCGCATGTGCTTTCATACATTGTACAATGAAGAAAAAAAATTAAAATATATATATATATATACATGGTAAATGGTAAATTTTAGTGTAGTTTTAGTGGCAAGATGATAATTCATCCACTTTTCCACTTATTTTTATCATATATATATATATATATATATGGAGAAAGATATAGATAGATAGATTGATATATATATCTGTAAATAGATATAGGTAAAGAGAGAGATTTAAGTTATTTCTGAACACAGTAACAGTTATCTAAGAGTTCAACTTGAATCATTTCAGATAAAACGAAGACAACTTGATTGGTCCAAATAGACTGTTTGAAAAGGAGAGCGAGAAGTAAGGGGGAAACAAGAAACGATCTGGCAGGACTGGGATAACCTTTTGGTATTTAAATTGACACAGAAATCGAACAAAAGAGTCCACTGTACGACTAGACCATGTTGAATCTGCCGTCTGGGATGTTTGTTAGTACTTGTTAGCTTTGTCAGAGTTAGAAAGGTGAAAAACATTCCATATCCCCTTTTTTTAGGCAGGGTGGGGGCGTTGTGAGTAATTAAATTTTTCTTTTCTTAATTTTTTTTTAATAGGATTATGTCGTAAGTTCATTTACCAACCCCACCATCAAGAGTTGGATGTGACACAAGGTCAAATTTTAGGTGGAAACCCTTACTCACACAAACACTCACCTGAAGGTGGTGCCAGAAATAGCTTAACTCTTTCAGCATTACCTGTTTTTGGAGTATCTCATATGCCAAGCAATAAGCCATTACCCTTTTAGACAATGGGGGTGGGTGCTACCTAGGAAGGAAGGCCCCCCCCATCCCCAGGTTGAACTTTGTTTTATCTAACAGGATTGTGTCAAATAAAAGAGAGTAATACAAGGTGCACACAATAAATTTCCAGACTTTAAAATTCAGTATGTTATTGCTATACATCTTATAAGATGACTGACCAATTTTTATGATTTCAGGTTGAAATGAACAGCTACAGTAGGAATTGGAACACACCCTACTAAAGCCTGATTGCCACAGCTGGTGAATTTCAAAAATGCAATCTGGATGTGAGAACACTTTAGAAGAATGATATGCAATAAAATTCTGTTTTAAACTTGGAAAAAATGTCAAAGAAACATATGGAATTCTTCAGACTGCTTTTCCACCATCTTGCATGAATCAAGCATCAGTTTTTTTTTTTTGGCATAAGAGATTCAAGGAAGGCAGGGAATCTGTGAGGGATGATGAGAGGTGTGGGAGGAGTGAGGAAGTCAATAGACCAGAGTTGATTGGCCAAAGGGTTAGGGTTAGGGTTACTATGTTGAGGTTTTAAGGGGGTTCAGAAAGAGATTCCTTGGGAAGAGGCCTGCACTCTTCAAATCGGCTCAGTGGCATTTCCACTGGGACAATGCACCAGTCCACAACTCCATCGTTGTCACAGACTATTTGACCAAAATGGGCATCAAGACAGTTGCTCAGCCTCCCTATAGTCCAGACCTTGCTCCCTGTGACTTTTTGTTATTCCCTAAGTTCAGAGGCTGTCGTTATGAGACAATTGAGGAGATGAAAGAGGCTGTGACGAAAGTCATTGACACGCTCACACAAGAGGACTTCCATGGGGCCTTCAAGAAGTTGTTGGAACGGTACAACAAGTGCATTGCAGCCAGAGGAGATTACTTCAAAGGGGACTAGAGTTTGATGTGTGTACTTAAATAAAAGTGCCCATTCGAAAAAAGTCTGGAAACTTATTGTATGCACCTCGTATGTTGCCTAAAAGTCTGTATTTAATTGTCAAGAAGGTGTTCGAAGTATAATGGTTACTGTCATAGGAAATGGACATGCAGACATGAGTTCAAACCCTAGACAAGGCTGTTAACATTTTCCATCTATGGATATATAGTTGGATAGACTTTGGTATGGCAACCAGTCTAGGAGAAATTCCACTTAAAAATCGACCATGAATTACATCCTGCTTATGCCTAGAGATTAGGGAAATATATAAAGTTTCAATGTTGTTGAGTTTGGTAATAAATAATGCCTAATCTTACAAGCAGTAACCATGTCAGTACTATTGTAAGGCTGTAATATGTGGACTTAAAAAAACATGAGAAAAAGTGAAATTGGAACTAAAAGATACTGCATGCTTATTTGAATAAATCCTGGAAGCAGCAACCTACAAAAAAGCAGCTGCACGGCCACTTACCTCCCATCTCACAAACCATCCAAGAAAGATGAACAGGGCATGCTGAGAACTGTAATGTTCTTCTATGAATTTCTACACATGGATGCATTAGTCTTGGCCCAGTTCTATGTGGACTCTAGATGCTATCTAGAAGACTTAGTAAGAGCAATGACCAATAGTAGGGCAGACTATGGTCTTTAATCTTTGTATGGCAACTTGTCTAAGAGAAGGAAAGCTCTGAATTCAAACCTGTGAAACTTAAGAAATTAACCTTGTGTCATATCCTACTCATACTTAATGGTGGTGGTGTGTGTATATATATATATATATGTATATATATTATTGTGGGGGTGTCCTCATGGTGTAATGGTTAAAGCGTTGGACTGCGGAACTGTAGTACGCGAGTTCGTACTCCAGTCGCGCTATTACGTTCACTTTCAGGCAAATACCCTTGGGAAAGGTATGGGTTAAATAGTACCACTACTGTTCTTCTCGGAGAATGGATTTGGCATTAAATAACCTAAAAAGAGTTGATATGCCAATAAACAAAGAAACCAATATATTATTGTATTGAATTAAGTTAGCCGTCTATTGCAATGTGGAATAATAATTATTTGAGTCTAATTGATTTCAAAGTAAAAACTCCATTGTCAGAGACTTTTTTTTTTTTTTTTTTTATAAATGAACATGATGTTGGGTGTTCAAATTTTTTTGGATATTGTAAACATGGTGCCACATGCAGTGTTTAAACGACATGCAGAATAGAATTCCTTTTAATTTAATTTTTCATTATTATTTTTATTTTCATTTTTTATTTCTATTTTTATTTTTTAAAACTTAAATAGGTATTTAAAATTTGCATGTTAATCAATAATATATTCAGTATTTTATTCTAATCGACTGTTAATCTGAGGGTGTAACTTATCTACTAATAAAGCCTTTTTAATTTGGGGATTACCAATATTACTGGGCTATTGGCCTAATCCTATTTACCAACCCCTCCGCTCGGGCAGGATATGACACAAGGTCAATTTTTTAAGCGGAGTTTAACAGGTTTGAATTCAGAGTTTTCCTTCTCCTAGACTAGTTGCCTCACCAAGGCTGAAGAACCCAGTCTGTCCTACTATTTACCCATAGCTGGAGGGAGAATAATTGGATTCATACCTTTCCCAAGGATATTAGTGCTATGTGAAATGCAATCAGTCTCGTCCAGGATTTGAACTCGTGTTGCCGTGTCCATTTCCTATGACGATAACCATTACTCCACGTGCACCTCCTATTGGCCTAATGAGTAGATTGTTTGGCAATAATCCAGGAGACCAGGGGTTCAATCCCAGGTAGAGTTATATCCAAGGCTCAAAAAATGGTACTTGATGCCACCTTGTTTAACACTCAGCACTATAAGGTAAAGGGTAAAGTGGAGCAATCCAGGGAATGGAGTAGCCCCCTCCCCTACACCTCAGCGTGGTAGCTATTGAAAAGGGAGCCTTTGTGTTATCCTTGACTAAGGTTGCCAACTTTACTTACTGCTTCTGTTTTAATGGAAAAATTATCATCATTATTTTTCGCATTTAATCAAATGTTTCTGGAATGAGGATGCATGTGTGTTGAGGTGTTTAATTCCAATGTGGAGGGGTCTGATTGTACTTCCTTTACAATGTCCTAAAAAATTTGAACATCCAACATCGTGTTCATTTATCAAGAAAAATCTCTGATGATGAAGTTTTACTTTGAGATTGCTAAAACTTAAATAATTATTATTTCGCATTGCAATAGCCTTCTAAATTAATTCAATTAAATAAAATAATTTGAGCAATGCTTCAAGCAAATTACAAAATACTTATATATATATATATATATATATTGTCATCCACAGACAGACTGTTTCATTGTATTGCAACTCTTCAGTGTGGCTAGACATGCTGGACGCTTCAAGGTGAGATTGAAACCCGCCCAACTTTATGTTAGACTTAGTATCTTACTGCTCAGCTATCATGCGGTCTAAGTCTGCTCAGGAATTATAGTGCATTATGTATTAGCTTTCTGAGAATTAATTAAAAAAATTTTTTTTTTATTGCAAACTTTTTGTTCTCATCTTGGTAGTTTTTTGGGGGTTTTTTTTGTGTTGTTTCTTCTTTCACTACATTTTGGCCAAATTTCACCTCTGGCCTTCTTCAGGTGATTTACCGCGACCTCGGATAGGAATGCTGAGTCTTGTAACCGTATCCCCAGTAATTACTGCCTTCCATAGTTGTTGTCTATCGCATCACGTTTTTGACCAAGTAAACCTCTGGCCGGCTTAGGTAGGATTTGAAACCACTATCTTCTGACAATGCTCACCTGGAACTGTAGAGACTCAATGCCTCTATCCGCTGTGCCACGGGCCCGAAGGTAAATCACCTGAAGAAGGCCAGAGGTGAAATTTGGCAAAAACGTAGTGAAAGAAGAAACAACACAAAAAAAAAACTACCAAGGTGAGGACAAAAAGTCTGCCATAAATAAAAAAAAAAAAAAAAATTAATTCTCAGATTAAGAAGCCTCATCTCAAAATGATTCCAATTAAAAAGACAAGTATTAGCTTTCGTTTGTTTCTGTTTTGCGTTATCGGATTCTGGAGTGCTCAATTCGTTAGAAGAGCTTTGCATTATGCGAGTGACAGTCATTTATTCTTCTAACAATCAGAATTATCCTGATGATCCAGTAGGTAAAACCAAGGTAGATAAGTTCCGACCCTTTTAGGGGTTCTAGTTTTGCTCTACTTACTTTTATATATCAGCTTAGGTAACTCTATCAATGTTTTTTTTCTTTTGGCTAGACATTACAGTGCTGGTTGATGTTTTTCCAACATTATGAATGTTTTTAGTCTTTGACTTTTTTATTGAATTTTTTTCCCAGATATCCGTGTGTGTAATGTTTTTTTTTATTTACAAATTGTATCATCTGGGTTTTTTGGGTGAGTCAGCTGGGGCTGCAGTATATATTGTCTGCATCTCTGTAGAGGAATAAGAACCCACCCCACCCAAAGAGTGTCCTGTTTATGACATTAAACAATCTGATAGTGAGATTCCAGTAATGCAGGAGCTTTGGGGAATGTGCAGTACCCCTTCATTGCCATTCCTCCCAGGTCCATTCTGATCTGGAGTTGTAGCACCTGATAGGGTCCTATCTATAGGTCAAATAGAACTATTTGATGTTCAAACTGTGCACTTATGGTAAACTGAATTGTTTTGAAATTGAACTGTTTCATCATTTAACTGTGTATTAACAAATGACTGATGTTTAATTGAATTGTTAGTGATACGTAGCAATACTTGGTACCATTTAACTTTTTTGACTTATGCTTACAAATCATATATATTTAATATATATATATAAACTGGATTTGGTATTAAATAACCTACAAGGGTTGATATGCCATAAAACCAAATTAAATCATATATATGTATAAAAAAGTTTTGATATTGGATAACCTTCAAAGGTTGTTTTGCTATAAAACCCAACGAAACTAAATCATTATATTACATTGGGTGCAGTATGGGTTGTATAAAATCGACCCAATTTTTTTTTCTTCCTTGCATTTTTTAATTTTCTACACCTTTTAATTCTTCTTATATTTCTTATTTTCTTCATCCACTATATGTCTTCTCTACCTCAAAACATTTTGTTTAGATATACGAGGATTATTTCCAGACTTTTTCGTATGGGCACTTTTATTAATAGTACACTCATCAAACTCTAGTCCCCTTCGAAGTAATCTCCTCTGGCTGCAATGCACTTGTTGTACCATTCCAACAACTTCTGCAAGGCCCCATGGAAGTCCTCTTGTGTGAGAATGTAAATGACCTTCATCACAGCCTCTTTCATCTCCTTAATTGTCTCATAACGACAGCCTCTGAGCTTAGGGAATAACCAAAAGTCACAAGGAGCAAGGTCTGGACTATAGGGAGGCTGAGGAACTGTTTTGATGTCCATCTTGGTCAAATTGTCTGTGACAAGGATAGAGTTGTGGACTGGTGCATTGTCCTGGTGGAAATGCCACTGACCCAATTTGAAGAGTGTTGGCCTCTTCCCTAGGAATCTCTTCCTGAACCCCCTTAAAACCTCAACATAGTAACCCTAACCCTAACCCTTTGGCCAATCAACTGTGGTGTATTGACTTCCTTACTCCTCCCACACCTCTCATCATCCCTCACAGACTCCGTGCCTTCCTTGAATCTCTTTTGCCACTCAAAAACTGATGCTCGATTCATGCAAGATGCTCCAAAAGCAGTCTGAAGCATTTCATACGTTTCTGTGGCATTTTTTCCAAGTTTAAAACAGAATTTTATTGCATATCGTTCTTCTAAAGTGTCCTCACATCCAGATTGCATTTTTGAAATTCACCAGCTGTGAAAATCAGGCTTTAGTAGGGTGTGTTCCAATTCCTGCTGTAGGTGTTGATTTGAACCTGAAATCATAAAAATCGGTCAGTCATCTAATTAGATGTATAGCAATAACATACTGAATTTTCAAGAGTCTAGGACAATTTTAAATGCCCATACAAAAAAAGTCTGGAAACTTATCATATGCACCTTGTATCTTTGTTTAAAATGGAATTAACTTTTTTAAAAAGTGTGTTAATTCATATCATATAATAATTGTCTTACTTTCTTAAACATATGATTGCCCAGTCGGCTGGGGCTGTAGAATACACCGACTGCTTCTCTGCAGAGGGGTAAGACCCCCCCCCAACGAGTGTCCTGATTATGACACTAAACAATCTGATGG
Source organism: Sepioteuthis lessoniana (assembly GCA_963585895.1). NCBI lineage: Eukaryota > Metazoa > Mollusca > Cephalopoda > Myopsida > Loliginidae > Sepioteuthis > Sepioteuthis lessoniana. The sequence goes on from OY757942.1 coordinate 2,327,276, forward strand.
TGAGGTTCCAGCAGTGCTGGATCTTTGGGGAATGCGGAGTACCCCTTCATTGCCCTTGCTCCCAGGTCCACTCTGGCCCGGAGTGGTAGCCACTGATAGGGCCCTATCTATGGGTTAAATAGAACTAACAGCATACTTATGCTAAAATGAATTGAGTAAACTGAATAGGTTGAAATAGAAACGTTTTTGACAATTAAACCGTACTTACACTTAAACTGCGTGCTTATGCTTAACTGAATTATTTCAAATAGAACTGTTTTTTCGACATTAAAACTGTATTTACACTTAACTGAATTATTACATATAACTGCTTGAATAGTTTGAAATGGAAATGTTTTTGACAATTAAACTGTGTACTTATGCTAAACTGAACTGTTTTCAATAGAACAGATTATTTACATAAAAATGGATTTGGCGTTAAATAACCTACAATGGTTGATATGCCATAAAACCAAACAAACCAAACTTAAACATATGATTAATGCATATAGAAAAGACACTTCATTTGACTAGAAGGCATACCTCACGAAATCTGTCACATTAATTTTCTTGCCAGTAGGAATTAATTAATCACTAGTGTACAGTAACAATAACAACCTATATATTAATATGCTTGTTCACTAATATCTACCTACCTACCTAGAGACAAGCTATATATTCACCAAGAATACATGACTGACTGCTTTCACAAGCTGATTAACTACGTACAAATCTAGTCATGGCCCAGATTTACCTGTTGCATAAAGAAAAATTGATAACGAGGTAATCCAAGTAGAAGGAGAGATATATTGAGAAGCAAAGTCAACACTATAGCGTTTCGGTTCTAATGAACCATCATCAGGTCTATGAGGGATGATATTAGTGATGTTAAATCAACGATGGATATTTAAAAGTGTAAAATACAAAAACCTAGAGAAAATTTTTGTGCAACAAGAAAAAGTTGGCTGTTTAAAAAGTTAATCAGCATTTGTTTGTTTTAAATTACGTCATTTGACTTATTAGAAATATTGTGTAGAATTTATGTTCTGTTTGTTTATCAAGAAAGATTTCGAATCAAAAGATTAAAGAAAAACAAAAACAAAAACAAAAAGAGAAATTATAAAATTATGATATATGTGGAGTGTATTAACTAAAGATGGAATATATTGTAGCTATTTAAAATGGATTAGCTCAAGTAAGGAGAAATATTATAAAAGCCAGGACGAATATTTAGGGAATTACAGAGTGAAATAGCAGCAGCTTCAAAAATTTGTTTTAGTCTTTTATTATGAATGTAAATAAGCATCTTTGCAGGATTGAAATCGAAATTGTGATTAGATTGAGAAATGTGTTGAAACAGTGCATTGTTTAAGTTACTAATTCTTATGTCTCTTTTGTGTTCTTTCAAGCGAATGTGAAGGTTCCGAGATATTTCACCAATATATTTTAATTTACAATTCTTACAAGGGTTACAATAAACACTGGCGTCTGAAAATATGTTGCGTTGTGGGCTAGATTGTACTAATTTGCGGGTCGTTTTATAGGGTAAAGAGGTAGTTTTGATATTGAGTTTATTTAAGTTGTTTATTATGCTGTGAGAAGAAGAATTGTTTGGCAAAGTTATGAATCTATGGTGGGGAGGGAACTAATTTTATAAGATTGTTAGTAGGTATTAGTTTGAGGTTGATTCTTACTGTGGATTTTGAGGGCTTTAGATTTAGCAAAGTGTATAAAAGATTTACCTGTTGAATGTATGAAATTATTGGTGTTTTTCCAGAACTTTTGCTATAGCATTAGATTGAAACAAAAGTTTCCAGTATTTTTAAACAAAGTCATTTATTTGTATACTAGCTGAAGTATTTGTCTACACAGGGTAAGGGGTGAAGACTTGGATTGAAGGTGGTTATTTTAAAATCTTCGGTGTCGGTAAAAATTGACACTGAACGGCTACAAATATATATACCCATTGCTTTTGTTAAGGATGAATCCAAATTGGTTGGTTAGTTGTATTTTATGGCATTTCAACACTTGCAGGTTATTTAAGGCCATATTCTGTTTACACACACACACACACACACACACACACACACACACACACACACACACACACATATATATATATAAATATATATACGGTGGACAAAATAATGGAACCACCTGGAAATTTCAAACAAATTTTAATATGGTGTTTTGATTGCAACCTTCCCAAGAAATCCGGCTTTATGCAGCTCCCTTCTAACAGTTTTTGAGGAAACTGGATTCTCAAGATGGTCATTACACTCTGCTGTAATTTTTGGAGTGGCATTCTTGTGACCCTTCCTGACAATCCATGTAAGAATCTGATGGTCCCTATCAAACAGCTTTCACTTTTTTCCAGAGTTTTGCTTCAATAAAGAGGCCTTTTCTTCTTTCTTAAATGCTGTCATTATTTTCAAGACAGTACTCCTTGCTACACCAAATAATTCAGTAGTTTTTGTTACACTAGCGCCTGCCATACGAGCACCAACAATTTGACCTCTTTTAAAGTCTGATAGATCTGGCATTTTAATGAATTTTGATTTATTTCTTCTGATGATATCTGTAAAAAAATAACAATTTTAGTAAAATACGATGAGAAAAATTAATAATAAATCAAAAAGCATAAAGATAAATGTTTGATGAGTTTATACAAGTTTCAAAATTATGATTCTAAGATTCTAGGTGTTTCCATTATTCTGTCCAACCCCTATATATATATATATATATATATATATATATATATACATATTGTCATCCATTGACAGACTGTTTTGTTCTATCAGAACTCTTCAGTGTGGCTAGACACGTAGGACACTTGAAGCCTGGATCAAAACCCATCCAACTTTATGTTAGACTAAGTCTCAGACCACTCGCCCAACAAGAGTACCACGTTGGCTAAGGGAATTTTTAAGGTATTTATGTAACAACAGCAGCAGCAGCAGCGTCCATTTGTTTACATTTTTATACCCTATCAGCTACCAGAGTGCTCAATTCTTTCAAAGAGCTTTGCATTATGCGAGCAGCGGCCGAAAATTCCTTCGCCAGAATGCTCAACCCCCATGGGGGAGCGTATATATTGTCATCCACAGACAGACTGTTTCGTTCTATCAGATGGTTTATTGGTAACATTTTTGATAAGCTAGAGGTCATTTGTTTGCACACTGTTAATTAAATAAATGAATTATTCAAATTCTCACTAAATTAACTTGCTGAATATTTGGAAATTCTAATTGTACGAATATGTTTGGAGGGTTTAAAATATCATTCAAAATATCAAAGATAGTTTTTCAATGATTAAACAGTTCTAGAAGACCCATGACCAGTCCCTTGACATAATGGTGAGATTGTTTGCCAATGGTCTGGGAGACCAAGGTTCAGTCTCAACCTGAGTCATACCAAAGACTCAAAAATGGTACTTGATTCATCCTTCTTAACACTCAGTATTATAAGGTTCGGGTCAAGAGTAAAGTGGAGCAATCCTGGGAATGGAGTAGCGCCCTTGAGATTCAATCCCAGGTCGTGTCATACCAAAGACTCAAAAAATGGTACTTGATGCTGCCTTGCTAAGCACTATGAGGTAAGGATCAAGGGTAAAGTGGAGCAATCCTGGGAATGGAGTAGTGCCCTTCCCTACACCTCAGTGTAGTAGCTTTGAAAAAGGAGCCTTCAGGTCATCCTCTACTAAGGTCCCCAACTTTACTTACTATAAGGTCCGGATCAATTCAAGGAAAGGAGTAGCACCCTCCCCTACTCCTTAGCATAGTAGCTATTGAAAAGAGAGGTTTCGAGCTGCCCTTGACTATGGTCGGCCAACTTACCTATATGACCCATAGATAGGACCCTAACAGGTGCTACCACTCTGAGTCGAAGTGGACCTGGGAGTAATGAAAATGAAGGAGTACTCCATATAATCAGATTATTTAGTGTCATATCCAAGACACTTTATAGAGAGAGTTTTAAAAGTCGGCATATTCTACAGCCTCAGCTAACTGGACTGGATGAATCTGAAAAATAAAAAAGAGGTTTGCCAATTAAGGAACTTGATATTATTCTAGGGAAAAATTTCATAAGATCCTGCAGAAAAATATTTTAGAATATATTAATTTAAACATTTTTAGTTTTTTTTTTTTGTCTAGAATGTTAATCTTTCGGTTTCAGTTTCTTTGTTTAATGACATATCAACCTTTGCAGATTATTCAATGCCAAATCCATTCTCCTAGAAGAACAGTCGTGGTACTATTTAACCCATAGCTGGGAGGATAAGGGGGTTCATACCTTTCCCAAGGGTATTTGTCTGAAAGTAAACATTAGTAAAATTAGCTTACTTTCATTTTTTTTTTTTGCTTTTTATGGTTAGTTAGGTTAGTGACTGGAGTACGAACTCGCTTACTACGATTTCGCAGTCTATCGCTTTAACCATTGCACCATGAGGACACCGCCCCCATGTTAGTCTTTACTAATCAACAGTAAGTAAATAAAGTTGGCAACCTTAGTCGAGGATGACCCCAAGGCTCCCTTTTCTGTAGCTACCACACCAAGGTGTAGAGGAGGGCACTACTCCATTTCCTGGATTGCTCCACTTTACCCTTGATCCTTACCTTATAATGCTGAGTTTTAAGCAAGGCGGCATCTAGCACCATTTTTGAGTCTTTGGTATGACTTGACTTGAGATTGAACTCCCATCTCCCAGACCATTGGCAAAAACTCTAATCATTATGTAAATGGGAATCAATAATGCTATGTATTTATTTAACATTTTCAACTTGAAAAACTACCTTTGATATTTTAAATTATATTCTAAACCCTTCAGACATATTATTCATACAATTAGAATTTCCAAATATTTAGCAAGTTAATTTAGTGAGAATTTGAATAATTCATCTATTTAATTTTGTAGATAATCAGTTTTGCAGTCTGTAAGTTTTGTTCATATTCTGCGGATACGGCATAAAAAGACATAGAATAAGAAATGAAAGTAAATGAGGGAGTGTGTAATCCGACAATATATAAAGAAAAATTGACAAGAAGGTTATGGACGAATGGGTTTCAATCTTGTTAGTCATTAGATCCAAACTCATTCTTCCATAACCTTCGAATCAATTTTTCTTAATATAGAATCAGAAATTTAAAAAACATAATATGCCAATAAATTATGGATGAAAAGAAAATAAAAGAAACAAAAAAGCAAGTTAAAAAGCAAAAAAAAATGAAAGTAAGCTAATTTTGAAACAAATGAAAAGTTTTGATTTTTTTTTTTTTTTCTGTATTTAAGTAAATTGGGATATCAGATATCTGCAGACATTTAAAGTTGGTTGGTTGGTTGGTTGGATTTTTATGGCATATCAAATTTTGTAGGTTATTTAACACCAAATCCATTTTTATGCAAATAGTCAGCTCTATTTCAAACAAATCAGTTTAGCATGAGTACACAGTTTAATTGTCAAAACAGCCCTAATTCAGCTAATTCAGTTTTGTATAAGTACAGATTTTGTTTACAGACAGTTAAATGTCAAAACAGTTCTATATTAAACAATTCAATTTAGTGTAAGTAGAGTTTTAATGTCAAAAACAGTCCCATTTCAAACAGTTCAGTTTAGCATAAGCTCGGTGTTTAAATGTAAGTACAGTTTTATTGTCAAAAGCATTTCTATTTCAAGCTATTCAGTTTAGTCAAACAGTTCTCATTCAAACAATTCAGTTTAGCATAAGTATGCAGTTACTTCTATTCAACCCATATATAGGGCCCTATTAGGTGCTACCATTCCGGGCCAGAGTGGACCTGGGAGCAATGGCAATGAAGGGCGGCTCCGCATTCCCCAAAGCTCTAGCATCAGTGGAACCTCACCATCAGATTGTTTAGTGTCATATCCAGGACACTCATTGGGGGTGGTCTTACCCCTCTGCAGAGAATCAGCCTGTATATTCAACAGCCCAAGTAGACTGGGTAAAAAAATATAGATTTGGTTTGGAAACTAAATTTTTAAAAAAATAATTAATTAGTATTATTTGATTAAGCATGATTAATTACAATATTCAGCAAAACTTTTACTTGTCCCTGGGCGGAGAGTGTTTTCTTTCAATTGCTTATGCCTCAAGTAAAGGAAAAAGATCTGGATCTTTCCTTGACGAAGGAGTGTCTACCAAAAACTTGATTAAATACGATATTTAGGGGCTGATACATGAAAGTATCACAGTTGGCTAGGACTGGAGAATACACCAACTGCATCTCTGCCGAGGAGTAAGTCCCCCACCCCAATGAGTGTCCTGGATATGACATTAAACAATCTGTTGGAGTGGCTCCAGTAATGTGAACCTTTGGGGAATGTGGAGTGCTCCATCATAGCCATTGCTTCCACCTAGACCTGGAGTGGTAGAACCTGATAGGGTTCTATCTGTTAATAAAAATAAGTAAAATCTAGTCAAGATATAATGTATATGGAATGTTTATTTTACACTGATGACACGTACGACTTGTCTCCAAGAGTTGGCACTGTTATATAACATATGACATGGATTTTCAGTTCGTTCCTAGTGACCCCATGTGCTATGACAAGCTGTCACGTTGTGATTAGTAAACAGGGGGATGACAGCACGTCAAGGCAGTCGAGTGCAACAGGTGTGTAACTGGAAGGAGACCATGTGATGAGAACCACAAGGTCAGATTTAGACTGAGGCAGAGAATCGGAGTCGAGCGAGGGACACGCAGCCAATCAAGGCATCTCTGATGTCTCTGATGATGTGGCTTGCATGGGGGTGCAAACGTTGGCACCCCCTGGCTCCCAGAAGAAGATATGGGAAGAAGTCCTCTCTCTGAGTATATGTCTCTCCATCTATCTCTCAACTAACAACAAACTGTTGGCCCTTTTTGAGAATAAAATGTGGGATATATTCTTATAAAGAAGTGTGTTTCGTTTGTTCATTATCGTTGATTATGTTTCCGCTTGTATTTGTATTATGGCTATACAACAACACTTCTACTACTTGTCTGCTGCCTCCCTAGGTCAAGGGGAGATCATCAGTCTTCTATCCATCCAATATGAAATATTTTGGGATGTCAACACTTTCCCTCTTTACAGGAGGCAGCTTCCAAAAGCTATCTGCATGAGAAGAAGAGGAAAAAAAAATTATAAGACTGTACATTTAGAAGTTAAACAGACAATCCTTTAAGCTCTGATGTAAATCCAAGAATTTTGAATGAAGGAATCCCCTTTTTTGTCACGGCATCAGCAATTTGTCTATCAGTGGGTATCCATGCAATCTCTGCCATTTCTCCTCTGTCAATCATTTCTCTGAGGACTGCCATCTCAGTTTAGAGTCTTTTATCAAGAATTTGTGTGGTGGAATGCTTTGCATTATACAAATATTATTCGGATGGTTTTCTTGCTGTAACAGATCCAGTATGAATTTTCTGTAATACAAGCAGGTCTCAATCAGATCAACTATGGCCAGAGTTTCTGTACTGAGGGTGCTCTTAACTCTTTTGATCCGTTTTGATTGCCAGGCCATGGGCATGAATCAGCTATTACTGCCTACCGAAAAAATTACATAGCCTCCCTGTGACCCACCATCAGTCAGGTTAGCAAAGGATGTATCACTGTATGCTGTAATTTGCAAAAGCTCAGGATTGCCTAAATTTGGAATGTGAATTCAAGGTTTTTCTTTTTTTGCCTTTTTTACAGTCTGGTTGATTTGTTTTATGCATTCTACAATTTCTTGTTTTAGTATGGAACTTAATGTACTCAGTTCGGGTCTTGTTTGGGTGGCTAGCCAATTTAGCTGACCTATTAGTTGTTTAGCCTCAGTGATTTCAGTTGGAGATATCTTGTCTTCCAGGCTTCTGTTATTTTGCAGAGGAATGTGTCCAAGTTTCTTTACGTATCCATTTTAGCATTAAGAATTATTGTTATTATTTGGGCTAGAAGAATATTTGTTTGTTTTTAGCGAGGAAAAGTTGTTACGTGCGTGTGGGTGTTTATGTTGAGTTGTTTCCTCGCTAAGTTTGTAAGGTATATAAAGAAGAGAGAGAGAAGTATGAAATGTTTTTATGATAGCTTTTAATATGGCAGCATGGAATATAGAGTTTGTGTTTGTGTTTGTGCTGCAAGCCTCATGGGAAAGGAAAGAAATAAAGAGACGGAATGGAGTTGTGGGAGAGTGGAGAAGGTATTTTTGCAGCTAAATGCCTGTGCAAAAAGTGTAGTTATTTTTAGGCATTGTCGGACGTGTGAGGGAGTTATGTTCGCCGTATAGAGCAAAAGTCAGGTTTGCTGTTTGAGGAAACAAACTTTGAGGTCACCGTGATTTTTGTGTGTCTGGTGGTTTTGGGGAGAGGCGTGCGTGTCTCCATTAATGTTGCCCAGAGGTGAAGTTAGAGCTAGGTGCCGGAGCGGAATTAGGCATCGCATTGACATAGCCAATTTTGGGGGTGATATTAAGTTGTTCCTGTGTGTGGCGTATTGAATGTATCTAACCCATATTCAACTGGGATCCTTTGGTCTAAGAAAAATAGACAAGGGATCCATAAATTAGATAGGTTCCCTCATGTGTCCATGCTGCTGCTGCTGTTGAAGAACTGCCAGTGAGACGTCTGCACTGGACAGAGTTGTTCAGCCAAAGAGACTGTGTTTTGCGGCTTCCCCAATTTCTACTGCCTGGAAAGGGGGTCCGGGATGAATAGGATAAGTCATCCTGATTGGGTGAAATTATGTGTCGAATTAAGTTACGCGCCAAACCAAAATACGAAATTTCGATCCGGCCTGATTCTGATGTTTTCATTTGATTTTTTTAATTTCTTGCCCAATGTATTGAAACTTAACAACTTCTTCAGATTTTACTCTGAAAATGGTACGGATACTATTGATGACTTTATTCTTAAAAAGTTTCTGATCCTGCAAAGCAGAAATCATCAAGCTTGTTTTCAAAGTACCATGTGAAGATCGCCTGGCCATACTTTGATGATGTGGCCCCCTAAGATTATTAATTCCTCTCTAAGTGTTAGGTACCAGGATCAAGAGGCATCAGTTAGACCATACACACATTTAGATAATTTCCAAATGTAACCAGGAGGCTTATTTACTTCTTTAGGAGGAAGAAGGTAGATTTGTCAATCTAATTGCTTGCTCTGTAAAAATGCAGTTTTGATATCCACGGATTTGCATATCCAGCCATGTGATGTCATGATTCCTAAGATAACTCACAGACTTTCTTTGGAGCATGTTGGGGAATCATTTCTAATATTTTTGGCATCCTTATCCTGGAAGCCTTTCGTGACAAGTCTAGCCTTAATAGTTTGCTTACCATTAGATTTCTTGTTGAAGTAGACCCGCCTCATACATATTTTTGGTCGGCTCTGATCTAATACTTGTGTGTAAACTTAATGTTCAATCCAACTTTTGCGTTCACTATTCCTAGCTTGGTCAAGATTTTCATTAGAAGAGGTAATCACTATAAGGGGACATGTTATTTGGTAGATATGTTTAGTCCCCCTAAATTTAATGTTGTGGTTTGGTATATGTTTAGTTTAGTGGTATGTTATGTTTGGAAAAAGGCACATGAAAAAAGGGAAAATAGACACATGGAGACTAATGTAGTAAATGAAGCAAATGAGTAAAGATATGAAACGGCGCGGACAAAAGGAACCTTCAAAACAAGGCGACAAACAAAATAAATCTATATTCACAACAAAACATGCAATGATACATTTAAAATATTGCTATTGTTTGTAAAATAGTCCTGTGTGTATGTGTGTGTGTGTGTGTGTGTGTGCGTGTGACTAACACAACTAAAACTACAGAACGGGTTAAATAATAAAAATGTCCTATTCATGTTGACTATATATTTTTAAATGTTCATTTCTTCCTGTGGTTTGAAACAGTTGGTGTTTCCGAGGCTGGAAAAAGTCTCATAGGAGGCAAAGTATTTTGAGGAAAAGAAGGTTTGCGTGGTTTATCCATTTTGTGGCTTTTGACGTCTGTTGGTGAATAAGAGAGTCACACTGGAGAGAGTGTGTTAGCGCTGCAGTAGAAATTGGGACAAAGAGATAGAGCGTTTGAAGATGATGTATTTTAGAAAATATGTGTCTTAGAATCAGCTCCAAAAAACGTGGGACGAAATTCAAATGAGGACGTAGTTTTAAACACTGATCACGTGGTTCTCCTGGCCAATGGTTTCCTGAGACTGAATATTTGCATGCGTCCGCCATCTTTGTTGTGGGAACAAGTGACATACCACCCAATTTAAATTATAGGAGTGTAAGTCCTATATCACTTATACACTTGCTTCATTGGTTAGGTTTTGGGTTTCGTCAGTTGAGGTTTTGTCAGTTTCTATACTTGTTTCCCATTCCAAGACACCATGTTCAAAATCCAGCTAGAATGGATCACCTCCTTCCTTAGCAATGTTCATTAAATATTTGTTTTTACCAGTGACTTTTCCGGTTCTACAGACCACATTCAATTTTCTCCATTCCTGGTCTTTATCATTTGTGAATTTACATTTTATAGGTTAGCCTGGTTTAAGAGCAATTTGACAGATTTCGTGAGCATTTTTGATGGTTTGTCACGGACATCAGCTTGAATCTGCTCGGGGTTATCATCAGTGTCACTCTCACCATATATTGGGATACTCCTCCTTTGTGATTTAATTATCCTGGCTCTGTGGTTTGTTTGGTACACTGGTGTCATGCTTTCCTGAAGTATTTTGATGTAATTCAGGATATAAAATTAGGAGGGATGTACTCTAACATCTGTGCCTCTATGTTTCACAATTACTTGTTTGTGTTCCCAGCCTATGACAACACCAGGCCTGAGCCATCTATCGGATTCACTTCTTTTGTAGAGGACGAGATCCCCATTTATACTGGTTCTAACCTGATGATGAAGAGTACGTCTCAATTTTTCAGAGGCTTCACACTATGAAAGCTTTCCTTGGAGCATGCATGGCATTGAGGTTATCTGCGACAATTTCACTTGTACCGATGCCTTCTAGTACAGAAAGTTGATCATTCAAAAGGGAAGGCAGGTTAGGATTTCTTCCGAGAACTAGTTGGTTAGAGCTGTAGCCATGCGAATTGTGAAGTGTATTTTTGGCACTGACAGCCCATGATAGTGCAACTTCAAAATTACACCCAGCATCTTCCAATGTTTTCTTGACCATTTCTCCCAGAACACCATTATGCCTTTCATTTAACCCATTGCTCCAAGGAGGCTAAGCAGTGGTGAAATATTTAGATTCTGAGCCATATCTCAAAAGAATTGATTATCAAATTCTCTACTATTGTCAGTTAAAAAGGTTCCAGTCACACCAAAATATGCAACCCAGTGTTTAAAAATTGGGCTGATGATATCAGAGCTTTCCTTATTTGGAAGTCTGACACCAACACTATATCTAGTCACATGATCGACTAAGTGAAGCACTTTCTGTCCTTTAATCTCTTTTATGTCCGTAGCTACTGTCTGGTTGAGGTGAGTTCCTAAGAAAAATGAAAAAGGAAGTTCCCTTGAAATGTCCATAAACTTAACGTCCTTTAAAACAGCACTTTTAATGAGATCATGTAATTTTTTTTTTCACAGGTATGGTTAGATTGTTTATGCAATTTAGTGGCTATATTAAATTCCTTTGCCTTGCTCTTTTTATTAATCTGATTTAAATATAAAATCAGAACTTACCCCGATCTGGTGGTGGTCTTGTTATGGAAATGTGGTAATGGCCAGACATGGTACACAGCAGTTTAATTTTTTTCTGAACATTTCCACTATGTCATCATTAAAGTTGAGGGATGTCCGTGTTCTTTTTATTGCCTTCTTGCTCAATAATAGTGGGATGTCAGTGTCCACAACATTACTTATTATTTTTACATCCATTTTAGCAACAACACAAAATAAAATTACTGTTTTGAAGGATTTTCATTTTATTCCATCCACGAATTTAAAGGTTTTAGTGTCAAGTTGGGTGGGGATTTTCTTTTCTTTTTTGGATAAAGTCTCAAGAAAGCAATCAAGCCATTTCTTTCCACATATCGTAGTAGTCGCCCCAGAATCCAAAATGGCGGAGATGATGGTCAGTCCTGGAAAGGTGGAATTATCAAGCTTCTCTTGGTTGAGCAACGCTTCATTCGCAATTTCTTTACAGGTTTTAGTGGCATTGTCTGTACGGTAATCATTCTCACATTCATTTAACAGTACCATATTTTCTGTGGTTTGTCTTTTATTGTTGTTTGTTTTGGAGTCGGGGCACTCGTTCCCATGGTAAAATTTGCATGGACAAATGTAGCAAGATCGGCTGTTATAAAGAGTGAAATTATGTGTACCTTCCTGGTTGTTGTTGGTGCCTTTGGCCCCACTACTACCGAAAATAGTTTGTTTGTTGACAAAGTGCTGACCATATCGTATTTCATCTTCGGTCTGACTACTTCTATCTCCTTTTTTAGAGAAATGGGTTGCTGTGAAATATTGACCAAGGTTGAATTTCCATTGATGTTTTTTAATTGTTGTGCAATGTCCGAGAGAGTAAGGTTAGTAATTGTTGCTCTGATTAATCTCTCATTCTCAGGACTTAAGTTAGTAGACTTTAGAGCATGATAGGCCAGGACAGATTCAGGTAATATTATTTGAAATTCTCTGTGTTTTGATACATGTTGTTCAAACTCTATCTGATAGTCATTAATGGAAACGTGTAGTTCATGGTGGTAACTCTCAAAATTTTCATAGTAAACGAACACGGATTGATTTTTATCTTCCTGGAAGAGCGATCTAGTTTTTTGATTAGTTTGTCGATGCCGTTGTTAGAATAAAGTAGAGCTATGTCCATTTCCAATATAGCTGCACGAGCTTGACCTTTAAGTGACAAAAAGACTGCTGGTGCTCTTCTAGCAGGGGGAATGTTCATTGCTAGCTGCCATAAATGCATTTCCTTTTTCCTCGAAGCATAAAATTCTGGGTTTAAAGTTGTGGTTCTAACAGACTACAACTCATTTTGTTGCCATAGGTCTTAATTTCCGCCACCAAATATTAATAGAAATAAGTAAAATCCAGTGTATATATAATGTATATGTGATGTTTATTTTACACTGATGACACATACAACTTGTCTCCGAGAGTTCCCTGTCTCTACTTGTCTGCTGCCTCCCTAGGTCAAGGGGTGATCATCGGTCTTCTAGTCATCCAATATGAAATATTTTGGGACATTAACACTATCTATGGGTCAAATAGAACTGTTTGACATTTAAACTGAGTGCAAACAAATGACTTATGCTAAATTGAATTGTTAGAAATAGAACTGTTTGATCATTTAACTGTGTGTATCTACAAAATGTCTTTTCAAATCATATATTCAACATATATGTAAAAATAGGATTTGACATTAAATAACCAGCAATGGTTGATGTGCCATAAAACCAAATCATCCAGTTATGTTATTACGTTCACTTTCGGACTAATAACCTTAGGAAAGACAACCCCTTTATCCCCACAGCTATGGGTTAAATAGTATCACTGCTGTTCTTTTACAAGGATGGCTTTGGCATTAAATAACCGATGCAGGTTGATATATCATAAAACCAAAACATACCAAACCAGGATTCACATGTTGATATGATATGCAAACGTTCCCTTAGCTGTCGGTCTTGATTGAGATATATTACTAAGCCTTTTTAGTGTTTTCCACGAGTTATGAGGAATATCTCAAATTGAATTGTCAGATTAAATAAGTAAAAAGTAAAGTTGGCAACCGTAGTTGAGGGTAACTCGAAGGCTCTCTTTTCAATGGCTTCTACACTGAGGCATAGGAGAGGGCGCTTCTCCTTTCCCTGTAAGTAAAGTTGGCGACTGTAGTTGAGGGTAACCCGAAGGCCCCTTTTCAATAGTTTCTACACTGAGGCATAGGAGAAGGCGCTTCTCCTTTCCCTGTAAGTAAAGTTGGCGACCTTAGTTGAGGGTAACCCGAAGGCTCCCTTTTCAATAGCTTCTACACCGAGGCGTAGGAGAGGGCGCTACTCCTTTCTCTGTAAGTAAAATTGGCGACTGTAGCCACTACATCAATAGCCACTACATCGAGGTGTAGGGGAAGATGCTACTCCATTCCCTGGATTGCTCCACTTTACTCTTGATATATACCTTATAATGCTGAGTGTTAAGCAAGGAGGTATCAAGTACCATTTTCAAAGTCTTTGGTATGACCCGACCTAGGATTGAACCCCGATCTCCCGGACCATTGGCGAACACTCTATCCACTAAAAGTAAAGTTGGCGACCATAGTCAAGGGCAACCAGAAGGCTCCCTTTTCAATAGCTACTACACCGTGGTGTAGGGGAGGACGCTACTCCTTTCCCCGGATTGCTCCACTTTACCCTCAATACGTACCTTATATTGCTGAGTGTTAAGCAAAGAGATATCAAGTACCATTTTTAAAGTCTTTGGTATGACGCAACCTGGGATTGAACCCAGGTCTTCCGAACCATTGGTGAACACTCTACCCACTAGGCTGATGACCCACTAAAGTGGTCTTTTATTATCTATAAATGGGGCAGTAAGAAATGAAAATGACTGAAATTTTTTTTTTTTTTTTATTTTAGAAATGTAAGCTTCGGTTTTTAAAAAAAGTGTGTGGTTTTTATGTAAAAGATTGGCAATCATTTTTCAACAACTGGCTAATCTCAACCTAAATTGATATATTTTAATATAAAAATGCAACATTACTGACTCATTTTCAAAAGGTAGGGCATTTAACAGACAAAATGTCAGAAAAGAGCATTTCGCAGTCAAAACGCAATTTTTGTTTTTTGTTTTTAAAAAGTGTTTTTTGCTTCAAATCTCTTACTAAGATATTGATTTTGACTCAAATTGATCTAGACTCTTAAGATACATAACTTTATACCTCAAGAAGACAGTTACTTATATTCTTGGAACACAAGTTACTCAAACATACATCAGTATCGAATGTTTTTTATGGCCTACGCTAATTTTATGATAGGTTGAATTTGACAGCCCAGGTATTTAAGAAACCTGTGGGAGGTTGTTGGAAAACTAGTTGACTCATTGGTTGATGGTTGATTTGACAACATATTAAACCTTGTTATTTAACGAGCAATCAGTCTTTTTTCAAGCAATCATATGGTTTCAAATAACTAATCATAATAATCGTTTATTAACAATTATAGTTTCAAATAACAATTCTTAATGTTACATACTCATATAAGCAGAAACATATTCAACACAATAATGACAAGTGGACACAGTTCTTTAGAAAAATATACCTCTCACTTTATTTAAAAGGGTTCAAAAGGGTTATGAAGGGTTTTACTGTGTGAGAGGTGAGTTGGAGACTGAACAGAACTGCGACATATTGACCCCCACTCTTCTGGCTATAACGGTATTTTTTCCTGTTCTCCTGGGCTGCTCAACCAGGGGCCTGGGGGCCCAGCCTCTGCTGGGACATGGTTCTCATTCCAGCATCTTCTCTCCAACTGATCTGAACTTCCTGTTGCCGGGGTTATATAATAATTTGACGCCCACCTACTTCCTGCGAACGTCACAATTTCACACTCAATTCAACCCCTCAGCAGTCAAGGTCGCCCCTGATCTCCTGATATCTTCGACTGGATGCACCTGTTATTTACGCAGGTGCATTTCTTCTTTTGACAGCTTGGCCGGGTCGGAGGTCAATATGCAACACTTAATACTAATAATTCATATACGATTGAAGTTCACATACCTTGGCAGTAACATCTCATCTACTGAAAGGAGTAATGGATGATGAGAGAGATTCAGGAAGCTCTGTATTGATCTTAATTAACTTTCTATTTATTATTATTATTGTTATTATTAATGGACAAATCAGAATCCTGGAGAATGAGATACAGAAAATTCTCTATGATTTTGAGATATAAACAGATCACCTAATCCCGGCCAGAAGACGAGACTGAGTGATTATTAACTGAAAAAAAAAAAGAGAACTTACCGTTTTGTGGATTTTGCTTTCCCAACAGACGACTGAGTGAAAATAAAAGAAAGCGAAGAGAGACAAGTACTTAGACCTTGCCTGTGAAAAAAGAAAGCTGTGAAATATGAGGGTGACTGTGATACCAGTTGTAATTGGTGTACTTGGAACAGTTGGAAATCAGCGGGTGAATCAAGATCAACCACTGGTACTAAAAACTTATGGAGAGATTTCCAACTCTTCCAGCCACTTTTCCAAGAACTGTTCCAAGTACACCAATTACAACTGGTATCACAGTCACCCTCATATTTCACAGCTTTCTTTTTTCATTTAGGAAAATGTGATTTTTCTTTTATAAAAATTTAAAACAGACTTAATTGACTTTGAAAGAAATTTAAAAGTCAGTTTAAAAGGTCAGTGTTCATATTGTTAAAACAAAAAGTAAGTAGGCTTGGGGTTTTGTCAGTACATTGATCCATTTTAAATCATGACATTCCAAACTAACTATTGAGGTTAAAAGGTCAAATCTTTGAATAGACTAATCAAATGTTTGATTTTTGTTATAGTTAATTTGAAAAGAGATACTCTTCAACAAGGCATTGGCTGGGACCCTTAATTAATCAAGCCCCTATAATATAGTTTGATTGACTGACCAGACAAAAAGTAGTTGAGAAATCCCAAGGGAATCTTCTATAAAAATAGATGTCTTTAGGATTAGAAAAGAAAAGATATCCAATGTCCATACTGAAGACAGGAAAAAAAAAATCTTTCCTAGAACTAAAGCCTCTCCAGCCAAAGACTCACTCTCCGAAAAATTTAGTAATATAAAAAGACTGCACCAGCCTGATACCTCATTTGTCTGTCTCTCAAATACTACAAAAAGTGATACAATTTCCATATATATATATATATATATATATATTTTATATATTATTGTTACACCATTGTGTTTCAATAATTAGTTGTTAATTGTTAACAGAGAATTTTCCTTGTCTTTAAGTTATCAACACACTTGCAAATTGTTCCAATCGACCATCGCAACTGTCAAGAAATTCCAGATAGATTGTGTCATCCCCCATTTGTGGATCTTTCAAACACAATGTGGGTACAGACGGAGTTAATAAACCAGCTTGCCAGAAATGCTTGTGGTAGTCATGGAACTAAGGCCACAATCAAGTACCATGACTAGGATAGGACCACTGACACATTAACACCTGAATAAACTAGTAAACAAACCAAATCCCAGCTAATTTGAAACATCCCTCTCTCTTGCTTATGACATACCTCTTAAATGAAGATCTTATAGGACAGATGTGCTATGAACAGATATATAAAGGTCAGTTGAAGACACTTGAATAATAGAAAATAATTTTCATTTCACAAATGAATATGCTATGCTGCCAATTATAGCATATCAACTCTTTTAAAAACTTTGTATAAACCCTGTTTGCCCAGACAGCTGGGGCTGTAGAATACACCAACTGCATCTTTGCTGAGGGTAGGATTCTCCCTACGAATGTTCTGGATATGACATTAAACCATCTGTTGATGGGGGATGTTGAGTACCCCTTCATTATCATTGCTCCTAGGTTTAGTTTGACTTTGAGTGGTAGCACCTGTTAGTGTCCTATCCGTGGGTCAAATAAAACTGTTTGACATTTAAACTGTGTGCAAACAAATGACTTTCTAATTGAATTGTTAGCAATACTTAGCAATACTTGGAGCCATTTAACTGTGTACAAACGAATGTATAATATTGAATAGAATTATTAGTGTTATATAGAAATACTTGAAACTCTTTAACTGTATGCCTAAATTGAATTATTGGTATTACATAACAATACTTTAAACTATTTAACTGTACGCAAATAGTGTTTTCAACAAAATGTTTACAAATCATATATATAATTGATATGTATGTATTAACAGGATTTGACATTAAATAACCTACAATGGTTGATATGCCATAAAACCCAACCAAACAAAATTATATATATTTAATCAATATGTATAAACAGGATTTGGCATTAAATAACCTACAGTGGTTGATATGCCATAAAACCCAACCAAATTGAACCAAACCAAAAACCCTCTAAAAATCTTTCTAAAAAACCTTTTCCCCCCCCCCCCATGACCTAAAGTTGAAACTAGTTGAAAATGATCAAAAAATAAATAACACAAGAGAAAAATTCCTATTAGTTGTATCACTTTCGTTTATCTTATATATATATATATATATATATATATATATATATAACTTGTGTC
This sequence comes from Sepioteuthis lessoniana, assembly GCA_963585895.1. NCBI lineage: Eukaryota > Metazoa > Mollusca > Cephalopoda > Myopsida > Loliginidae > Sepioteuthis > Sepioteuthis lessoniana. Next base: position 2,345,471 of record OY757942.1, read on the forward strand.
TGATAAGACACTCAAATTGATGTGACAACATTGCTTGATAATATATTTACATTTATATTTAAAATTTCTTTTCAAATATAAACATCTATGTTTACACTGTCAGCCTGTCAGTAAAGTGACATTGGCATGCTTTTTGCTGCCAAAAACAAATTTACAAAACCTGCTAATGACCTCATTATATAACCTTTTATCTGTTCCTTCTGAGGGACTCATGTGAAGAAAAAAAAAACTTGTGGAGTAACAAAATTACCCATTGGATTTTTTTCACCAACTGCCATTATGCCACCCACAATTAAAATTCTTTTTTTAATTTAAGATTTCATGGCCACACTAACTTCTCAGCAACAGAAAATTGGGATTATCCAAATAAAATTGGTTTATCTCATGGAATTAGCAGAACTCATATTTTATGCAAGGTGTCTTCTTTTCCATAATATTTGCCATTTAATGTTGAGATTAGTCTGGCACAAGTATGGGGCACTCTCTAAGATTCAAAATGCCAAACAATGATCTGCTAGTCAACTGTTGTACCATGCAAGGTGGCTTCATTTTCATAATTTTTTTTCCATGTGTTATATAATTAAGGAATGATTTTTTATATTAATCATTTTTCATTAATTATATTTTATCATTCAGTTTGGTTGGGCTTTGAACTATTTGGGTTAAGAGTTCAGGGCATAGTTATTGGGTACAGTTTTATGCTCTCGTGCAAAGGATATGACAATCACCATTGTCATAATAAACCCCAGACAGTGAATGGGGCTGGAGTGTGGATGACGTCATGCCCAGAAGAGATGGGCTGATTATTTGAGGATTTTAAAAACACAGCAGTTGAGGCAGAGAATTGAGTTCTCTGCCATCAAGTTGGATTTGGGCCGTTGAAGATGTAGTTGAGTTTTTCGGATCTCTGCCCACAGAGATCTCAAACACTACAAGATGTGCCACGCATTGAAATAGGATCAGATAGCGGGGTTAGCATAGTATGATTACGAGGGACTTTTAAGAATTGTGTCTCTCTCCTCGTATCTAAGAACTGAAATCAGAAGTTAATAAAACCGTTCGTACCTGAACAACAGAGTCTGCCTGTGTATTGTATTTACCTGTGTTTGCATATGTATACATGTAGAATACAACACATAATATTTGCCATTTAAAGTTGAGATTAGTCTGGCACAAGGCCAGATGTATGGGGCACTCTCTAAGATTCAAGATCCCAAACAATGATCTGCTAGTCAACTGTTGTACCATAATTTTTGCCATTTGAACTTGATATTTGTCAGGCACAAGGCTAAGTGGGTGAGGGCACTTACTAATAATTGAACACACAAGTAAGGAACTGTTGGCCTAGCTAGTTTACCATTATACCATGCAAAATGTCCTTTTTTCCATAATTATTGTTACATTTGATCTGTGAAACTAAGTTTTGCAGGATTTGTATACATCTGAGTTTCTGGAATAAGATGCAGGAATTTGAGGAAATTGAACTGATGCTGCCACACCCTGTAATATAATGGCTGAGGGATTTTGTTTTATATATCTTGCCTTTCGGTTTAGTTAGCGCAGGTGTTCACGCGCGTGCAGAGTGGACGTGTCATTCAGAGATGTCACAATAAAAACCCCAGATAGAAAATGTGACCACAGGATGTGAATGATGTCATGCACCGGAAGTGAGCGCGGAGGATTTTGGAGATTTGAAAAAAAGTCAGTGAGTTGGGTTTTAGCATCCGAGGAAGACGGTTGACTTTCGGAGCTCACCGAGGCCTTGCGGTGGGTGCACACATGGTTTGGGGCAGATAGAAAAGTCAGCATAGAAAGATGGCATCTCTCTCCTTATGTCAAAAAACCTTTAAACTCAAAGGTAATAAAAAGTTTTGTACCTGAACTAAGAAGTTGTAAGTGTTTTTCATGTTTCGGGATTCTTATATTATCTATATATGTGCGTTATGGACATTGTGAACGTTTTGCGTACCGGTATGAATATGTCTATTTCACATATTCATGTATGGCTATGTAACAACCCAACATATTACCTGTATCTTGCTTCCTCAGATTGTTACTTTTTTCTATTCATGGTTCACTTCCTGTGCTCGCAACATTTCAACAACCAAGAGAGGGTAGCTTTAGTGAAGGTGTTCTTTGTCTTAAAGTACACGATCAGAATGGACCTGGGATTGATAGCAATGAAAAGGTACTCCACATTCCCCAAATCCACAAGGCTGGAGCCTCACCACCAGATGGTTAATAGTCATAACTAGGACACTCGTTAAAGGAGTCTTACCCCTCTTTAGAGATGCAGTTGTGTATTCTACAGCCCCAACCAACCGAATTAGAATTTTACAAGGAATCTATTTATGACCTCTAAATAGACCTATATTGGAAAGAATTTAATATTTATTAGACTTTTGATACACATGTAAAAGTACAAAAAAATTTTTTAAATTATATCTAAAACCTTTAGAGGAGTGTTTATATCACAAGGCAGTATCAAACTAAATAAATATCAAACTAAATAAAACAAAAAGTCATATTTGGAGTTGTTTTTTTACTTCTAACAGTGGAATTATATGTATCATATATCTGATATTTTTATTGGAAATCAACTTTGGCAATAAAATATTAGCGCTTGAAAGAAAATTTTGATTATCAATGTTATCCAACTAACCGAGGCATAACTGAATGAAATCACTTTAAAGAGATAACGGGTAGCAATTCTTCTTATTACAGTGGGGCTAAATTGACCATTTCATAGACATTTGGATTGAATGTTGCAAATTTATCCAAAAAATATGATAAAGCATACAATGACCACTTGTTTATGGACCAGAATTTCACCAGGAATCCGTTTACGACCTCTAAATAGACCTATGTTGGAAAGAATTTAATATTTATTAGACTTTTGACACACATGTAAAACATAATAAAAAAAGCTACATCTAAAAGTGGAATTTGAAGGAGTTTTAATATCAAATGGCAATATCAAACTAAATCTGATAAAGACACTGTGAAATCATACAACTGTGTGCAAATTATTTATGTTTGAAAGGAATACCTGACATAACTGAATGCCAAAATGCTCTTAAGAAACAACCGATCTTTAAGAGAAGAGCCCTACCAAAAAAAAACCCCAAAAAAACCCCCTCCACCCAAAAAATCAGACAAAATGGGGGTTTTAGCAAAAAAAACATTTTATTAGTTACAGAAGAGGATGAAATTCATTCATGTTATTGAGTATTTGCATAAAAAGATCATTTTCCACAATGTGTTCCACAGTGGCATTCATTCAGCATTTTGTACAGACGCCAGAAAGATTTAATGGTTTGAATGTGGGCTCCACACCCCGGTTTGACAAAATTATTTGTACGGTTAACAGTTTGGTATGTATAATCCATTCTAACCCTAACCCTAAAAAATCTATAACGCACAGCTTAGGAAAAATAACTACATCTCCATTTATTTGAAGACATTAAGAGGTGCATTTCATGACCGTTACAATAAAGGTGTTGATAGTGAATATATCTGTGGGTTTGTAGAAAGCAAACTACTGACACCTTGTTATGAACACGACTTAGCACAAAGTTTAAGCCTTCATCCATCGTCAAAAAAGGTTGAGAAACAGGCATAAAATATTAAGTTTTCAAGGGGCCTTTGAAATACCAGCAGCCATTTTGTTTGACATGCAAAGAAAATTCAGCAAGAAATCAATTTCCAGAGACTAAAGACTTTGGGATAATTTGAGAGAAAATCAAGTGTGAAACAATATTTGCAGTAACTTTCTTGCTAATCAAAAGTTCTTCCCACTGATATTAAGTTGCTGGGGACACACAAGGTCAAAATTGTCAGTGTTCGTTATAATAACAATGTTCTTTCTAAGATAAACACAATAGAGACACAGTAGTGTACACTGACCTGATAGAAAAAAAGAAGATAAAGAAAAAAAATATAATAAAAAAAGATGCGCCTTTTGAAACTTTCTCCTATCTTTTTTATAAAAGAAAGAAGACTAAAGAGGAAATCTTTTTGTTTAATAGAAAAAATATTTTTTTTACAACACTAGAAAACAAATTACTAAGAAAAGCACTGTGCTGAAAATACAGTTCTATTCTTGGAAAATTATTTTTTCTTAGTTTCTGCTGATTCTATGGATATATTGTTAAAGTTTATTTTTTTATTCCGTTAGTTACAAGCCACTATTTCAGCTAATTTAAGGACAAAAGCAGAATGAAAATTTTATATGATATCTATATAAGCTGTCGGAAAGACTTTATTTATCCTCTATAAATAGATAAATGTTTTGATTTACAGCCAATAAATTATCAAAGAATTTTCAAGTAAAATTATTTGCAATTGTAAAAATCACTTCCAATGCATTTTTATAATAAAAACATTTAAATTGTGTTTTTATGATAAAAATCATTTCTAATAAATTTTTAAAGTAGAAGTCATTTCCGATGCAATTTTATAGTAAAAATCATTTCCAATGCATTTTTATAGTAAGACCCATTTCCAAAGCATTTTTATAGTAAAAATCATTTCCTATGCATTTTTATAGTAAAAATCATTTCCAATGCATTTTTATAGTAAAAATCATTTCCAATGCATTTTTATTGTAATAATCATTTCCAATGCATTTTTATAGTAAAAATCATTTCCAATGCATTTTTATTGTAATAATCATTTCCAATACATTTTTATAGTAAAAATCATTTCTAATGCATTTTTATTGTAAAAATCATTTCCAATACATTTTTATAGTAAAAATCATTTACATTGAATTTTTATTGTAAGAATAATTTCCAATGCATTTTTAAAATAAAAATCATTTCCAAAGCATTTTTATTGTAAAAATCATTTCCAATGCATTTTTATAATAAAAATCATTTCCAATGCATTTTTATAGTAAAAATAATTTCCAATGTATTTTTATAGTAAAAATCATTTCCCATGCATTTTTATATTAAAAATCATTTCCAGTGCATTTTTATAGTAAAATCAAATCCATTACTTTTTTTTATTGAAATTTTATCCCTGATTCATTTTTATAGTAAAATAATTTCCATTGAATAAAGTGTAAAATCATTTCCGATGCATTTTTGTTGTAAAATATTTTATAATGTTATTTTTTATCAAATAATTTCTAGTTAATTTGGTCATAAAATCATTTCCAATACATTTTTATAATAAAATCATTTCCAATACATTTATTTTTATAGTAAAATCATTTCCAATGCATTTTTACAGTAAAAATCATTTCCTACTCATTTTGATAGTAAAAATAATTTCAAACAAATTTTCATAATAAAAACATTCCCAATGCATTTTTATAAAAAGAATTCATATCCAAAGAATTTTTATAGTAAAATTCTTTCCAATACATTTCTATAGTAAACTTATTTACAATGCTATAATATTTTAATCCAAAAGTGAATGAAAATTCTTTTACTCTAATATTATTATAAAACAGAATTTGCTTTTTTTCTGTTTTATAAAAACTGCTGGGATATTAACAATGAAGTCCCTGTTACTTGTGTACAGATTCTTTTATTTCTTTAGACATCTTTTTCATAACCGGCTCATAGGATACTGGGAGCTAGTTTGGAAAAAACCAATGAAAATGACAGAACAATTTTTGCTGGTCTGTAGCTTTGAGCACCTCACTGCTAATTCAAATTTAAAATCTGATTTCTAGCTTCTGTAATTTGTGGTCACATGATTTTAAATCGTCCAATGAAATCTTAGCTCTCAACTGACCTTTGAGGTTATAACTCGTCAATCGCACTGAGTTGACCTTGGCTAGACATTACCCATTTCTCTCTCAGTACAACAATTTAAATCTTTGCAGAAATGCAGTTGAAATATTCTACAACAGATTTACCTGACCTCTCGTTGTCTTTGAAGTTGGTGTCACCTTCCTCGCAACTATGGGGAAAAGAAGATTTGTTGTGTTATTATTTTAGTTTTGTAGGTTCTCCTATTTACCAACCCCTCCGCTTGGGCAGGATATGACACAAGGTCAATTTTTAAGCGGAGTTTAACAGGTTTGAATTCAGAGTTTTCCTTCTCCTAGACTAGTTGCCTCACCAAGGCTGAAGAACCCAGTCTGTCCTACTATTTACCCATAGCTGGAGGGAGCATAATTGGATTCATACCTTTCCCAAGGGTATTAGTGCTATGTGAAATGTGATCAGCCTCGTCCAGGATTTGAACTTGTGTCGCCGTGTCCATTTCCTACGACAATAACCATTACACCATCAGCACCACCTCATTTTCAGTGGTGGTAGTGAGTTTAAGGTCGGTGGTTATGTCCAGTAGGTGTTTTTCATAGAGGTCACTGCTTGAGGAGATGCAACCTGTCACCCCAAATCCAAGACTTGAGTGAACACATGCACTGCCCGCTAGCAGCTGAGTGAAAGAGCATCCTTTCACCCCTATGGTGAAGGCTCAAGTGAGAACAGGTTTCTCTCCAGTGCCACTAAGTCTGTCAGAAAAGAGATGTTGTAGTGGATAGAAAAAAAGAAAAAGAAAATAGATAAAAAAAAAATAAGTTCAAAAACCATGGAAGTTCCCAGAAGTTGGAACTATACATACCTAAAAATGGACTTAAAGGCATAAGAAAGAAACTCATTCTCTTTCAGCAGTGACCATTGAATTGGAAACACCTATTTTTCCACTGCTGCAAGTGGAAAACCATATGTACGCTTTGCAGCATGCTGATTCACTTTTCTACCAGTAGCAGCCATCTCTGTTAACAGCAGCCAATATCAAAAGCACCAAATGGACATATCACCCATGACTAAAAACCCCAAATAATGGACATATCAACCCCGAAAACAACTTGTGTATTTTTAACACCTTATCTGGGAGATGCAACTATTTCATTTGGATTCAGGAAGAATTTTCCTCACCTGGAGAATGGTTTTTGAACCCAGAAATAAAGTTAAAAATTTAAAAGGTATCGTCTCCTTTCTTTCCTTCATTCAGGAATTCTTTTGCAGCCTTCTACGGACAAGATGATGCCTGCAAATTAAGATGGGGTAATTCTTACCAACTGAGTCAGGTATCCAAAACTAAACAAAATTTCATATATATATATATACATATAAAAACCAGGTCATTGGCCTAATGTGTAGCACCCTCCCTTACACCTCGGTGTAGTAGCTATTGAAAAAAGAGCTTTCTGGTCGTCCTCGACTACGGTTGCCAACTTTCCTTACTTTAATATATGTATAAACAGGATTTGGCTTTAAATAAGCTACAAGGGTTGATATGTCATTAAACCCAACCAACCAAATGACTTCCCTTTTCATTGCTGTCTCTTTTTTCAATGATTGATGGAACATTTTGTATGACCTTACTTGTTGTACTGGTTTCTCTTGTCACTCACGGCAATATATATTCTTGCGATTTTTTTTTTTTGTGCTTCCCCTTACGTCTTATGTCAAGGTGTGTACATTTCAGTCTTTATATTCTTTACAGAACATGGTATAAAAAGCTGTAAAAAAGAATTTTTAAAAAAATCCCGGTCTACTCTGTCATATGGTTCAACTCTATTTGTATCACAGATCCCATGCTGTGACTTACAATAATAAAAAGCTCTGAATGGAGGAAGGGTACTTAGCCAAAATGTTGTCTACTGCTACTACTACT
>OY757942.1:2358114-2395614 GCA_963585895.1 Sepioteuthis lessoniana
ATCTGACCTACTATCTATAGTCCAGGTGGAGAAGAGATGGATTCATGCTTTTATTGTGGGCATTGGCATAAAGTGAAACATAAAAAAGGCAACCCTGTTGACTGGGGTTGCAGAATTTGCTATTCTGCAGAGTGGTAAGATTACCCACATCACCACCGAGTATCCAGGATAACACACTAAACTATCTGACTGTGTGGTTCCTGTCCTTGAGCTTTGGAGAATGTGGAATACCCTTTCATTGCCATTACTCCCAGGTTCACTCTAACCTTTTAGGGTCCCATCTAAGGGTCAAATAGAATTGTTTAATCATTTACTATGCTTGAGATCATTTAACTGTGAGTTCTGGCTTGTTTAAGAGCATTACATACAAACTATTCATTTACAAATTGTGTATATAAATATATATATATATATATATATATATATATATATATATATATATATATATATCAGAACTTGGCATTAAATAGCTTTTAAGGGTTGGTCTGCCATAAAACACAACCAAAAAAGGGTGGTGTTCTGCGTATGTTACTAGTCTGTATCTGGTTGTGGAGAACCAATTTTAGGACCTTGGCGAATGTAGAGAAACCCCATTACTCTGGTGGGGAACCAATTTTAGGACCTTGGCGAATGTAGAGAAACCCCATTACTCTGCAAAGGTCCTTGTGAACAGTTCTTATCATAGGAAATGGACACGGCGACATAAGTTCAAACCCTGGATAGGCTGTTTGCATTTCACATAGCACTAATACCTTTGGGAAAGGCATGAATCTAAATCCATCTATAGATAAATAGTAGGATAGATTGGGCTCTTTAACCTTGAAATTACCCAGTCAGCTGAGGCAGTAGAATACACTGACTGTATCTCTGAAAAGGGGTAAGACCCCCCACACACACACACACATGTGTCCTGGATATGACATTAAACAATCTGATTGTGAGGCTCCATTCTTGATGTTTTGGGGAATGTGGAGTACCCCTTCATTGCAATTTCTCTTTGGTCCACTCTGACTGGGAGTGATAGCACCTGATAGCGTCCTATCTATGGGCCTAATTGAACTGTTTGATCATTTAAACTGTAAGCAAACAAATGACATGGTAAATTGAATTGTTAGAAATAGAACTGTTTGATGATTTAACTGTGTGTAAACAAATGACTAATGTTTAATTGAATTGTTAATGATACATAGCAATACTTGGAACCATTCAACACTGTTGACTTATACTAAATTGAATTGTTAGGAATAGAACTGTTTGATTATTTAACTGTGTGTAAACAAATAACTAATCTTTAATTGAATTGTTAGTGATACATAGCAATACTTGGAACCATTCAACACTGTTGACTTATGCTAAATTGAATTGTTAGGAATAGAACTGTTTGATTATTTAACAGTGTGTACAAAGTGTTTTTACTGATCATATATTTAATGCAAATGTAAAATCAGGATTTGGCATTAAATAATTATCAATGGTTGATCTGCCACAAAACCAAACTAAACTAAAAATGACAAAACTTTTAACTTAGCCTAGTTTGTAGTTTTTTTAATAACCCTTGGATTTCTACAAGTGCAGATACCTCATTGTATTTGTTATCTAAATGAATATTGGCATTTGAAGAAGCTTTGGTGGGGAGAGTGGGTTTACTACTTCTAATATGAGTTTATCTAAGTATATGTTTTAAGTTACAAAGATCATTTGGTTCTTTGTTGTTTATATTCAGATTTACAAGTCAGACAACTTGGAAGAGACTCTTGGTCTTCTTCTAGTCTTACTCTTGGAATTTTATCTCAACTAAAATACTTTCTTGTACATGTCTGGACGAATCACTGTGTTGGTATGTGTTGGTATGTGTTTGTATATGTGTGTGTTTGTTCATGCGTGTCTATATATTTTTGAATAGTTTTAAGAAGAGCATATATTGGGAATTCTAAAAAAGGACCCCTTTTTTTCAGTTAAGCCTTGACAAAGAAACTCAAATAATGGGGAGTGAAGGTATTTTTTTAAAAATCTTTCTTTGTTTTTTTGGTTTTTTTTGTCTCTATATACCTTAACCTATTCCTCTTTATTGCAAGTCACAGATTTTCTTTAATGAGATATAACTGAAAAAGAGTCCAATCTATGCTCTACTTAAAGTGATTCTAAAATTTTGCATGTGCCATAGTGTTATATAATTAAGATAATGATTTTTTATACTAATCATTTTTTGTTAATTATTTAGTTTGGTAAGGCTTTAAACTACTTGGGTCTCTTAGTCCAGGTGCGTAGTCAGATGGTGCAGTCTTACGCCTGCACGAAAAGGATATGACAATCATCATCTGTCATAATAAACCCCAGACAGGAAATGGAACTGGAGTGTGGATGACATCATGCCCAGAAGAGATGGTCTTGAGAATTTGAGGATTTTGAAAAGACAGTACTTGAGATTTGACTGTTGAAGGTGCAGTGGAGTTTTCTACCGTTGAGGCGTGCAGTTGAGTTTTTCGTATCTCGACCGGCAGAGATGAATTGAGATCTTAAATATCACAAGATGCGCCATGCATTGGGGTGGGGTCAGCATAGTATGGTTAACATAGGCTTTTAAGAATTGTGTCTCTCTCCTCATGTACATCTTATGATATGACTGACCAATTATTATGATTTCAGCTTCAAATCAACAGCTACAGCACCAATTGGAATACACCCTACTAAAGCCTGATTGTCACAGCTGGTGAATTTCAAAAATGCAATCTGGATGTGAGGACACTTTAGAAGAACAATATGCAATAAAATTGTGTTTTAAACTTGGAAAAAATACCACAAAAACATATGGAATGGGTCAGACTGCTTTTAGACCATCTTGCATGAATCGAGCATCAGTTTTTGAGTGGCTTAAGAGATTTAAAGAAGGCAGGGAGTCTGTGAGGGATGGGAGGAGTGAGGAAGTCAATACACCTGAGTTGATTGGCCAAAGGGTTAGGGTTAGGGTTACTATGTTGAGGTTTTAAGGGAGTTCAGGAAGAGATTACATCGGAAGAGTCCAGCACACTGCAAATCAGGTCAGTGGCATTTCCACCGGGACAATACACCAGTCCATAACTCTATCCTTGTCACAGACTATTTGACCAAGATGGGCATCAAGACAGTTCATCAGCCTCCCTATAGACCAGATGTTGCTCCCTGTGACTTTTGGTTATTCCCTAAGCTCAGAGGCTGTCGTTATGAGACAATTGAGGAGATGAAAGAGGCAGTGACGAAGGTCATTGACACACTCACACAAGAGGACTTTCATGGGGCCTTCCAGAAGTTGTTGGAACAGTACAACAAGTGAATTGCACCTGGAGGAGATTACTTCGAAGGGGACTCGAGTTTCATGTGTTTACGATCAATAAAAGTGCCCATACGAAAAAAGTCTGGAAACTTATTTAATGATCCTCGTATATATATATATATATATATATATGAAATGAATCCAATGGTATCTAAATATAAAGATATCAAAAAGGAAAGGAATGAATAAAGTCGACTACTGAATAATAAAATAAGGGTAAATTTTTAATCGCCCAGTCGGCTGGTACTATAGAATACACCGACTGCAGCTCTGCAGAGGGGTAAGACATCCCCCAATGAGTGTCCTAGATATGATACTAAACAATCTGATGGTGTGGTTCCAGTGATGCTGGGGCTTTGAGTAATGCGGAGCACCCCTTCATTGCCATTGCTCCTAGGTCCACTCAGGCCCGGCGTGGTAGCACCTGATAGGGCCCTATCTATCGGTTAAATAGAACTAACGGCATACTTATGCTAAACTGAATTGTTTGACTAAACTGAATAGTTTGAAATAGAAAACCGTACTTACATTTAAACTGCGTGCTTATGCTAAACTGAATTATTTGAAATGGATCTGTTTTTTGACATTGAAAATGTACTGGCACTAAACTGATTTGTTTAATATAGAACTGTTCGGACATTTAACTGTGTGTAAGCAAAATCTATACTTATAGTAAACTGAATCAGCTGAATTAGAACTGTTTGATTAAACTGAATAGTTTGAAATAGAAATTAAACTGTACTTACATTTAAACTACGTACTTATCCTAAACTGAACCATTTGAAATAGAACTATTTTCATAAATTGTTGTTGGCAACTATAGTCAAGGGTGACCAGAAGGCTCTCTTTTCAATAGCTACTACACCAAGATGTAGGGGACGGAATTACTTCTTTCCCTGGATTGCGCCTCTTTACCCTTGATCCGTACCTTATAATGATGAGTGTTAAGCAAGGAGGCATCAAGTACCATTTTTTTAGTCTTTAGTATGACTCGATCTGGGATAGAACCCAGGTCTCCCGGACCATTGGTGGACACTTTTGATTTTGAAAATAATTATCTAAAAAATTTTCTGTAACTAAACACTAATTGTAAAAAATGAAAATTTATTTGAAGCCAAAAAAACTGAGGTCAAAAGTTCTTGGGAAAAATATGGCTCCTTCTTGAAATCATTCTATTCGGAAGTAAAATGACTCATAAGAAGAGGTGAATAGATCAATATATATTGCTGTAAGGACTTAATCAAACATACATATATATATATATATATATATATATATTTCTGTAAGGACTTGATCAAACATATATATATATGTGTGTGTATATATATATATATATATATATATATGTTTGATCAAGTCCTTACAGCAATATATATATGTATATATATATTGCTGTAAGGACTTAATCAAACATACACATACGAGCATTAAATAAGTTTCCAGACTTTTTTCATACGGGCACTTTTATTGATAGTACACACATGAAACTAATCCCCTTCAAAGTAATCTCCTCCAGCTGCAATGCACTTGTACCATTCCAACAATTTCTGGAAGGCCTCATGGAAGTCCTCTTGTGTGAGTGTGTCAATGACCTTCGTCACTGCCTCTTTCATCTCCTCAATTGTCTCATAACGTCAGCCTCTGAGCTTAGGAAATAACAAAAAGTCACATGGGGCAAGGTCAGGACTGTATGGAAGGCTGAGGAACTGTCTTGATGCCCATCTTGGTCAAATAGTCTGTGACAAGGATGGAGTTGTGGACTGGTGCATTGTCCTGGTGGAAATGCTACTGTCCCGATTTGAAGAGTGCTGGCCTCATCCGACGGAATCTTTTCCTGAACTGCCTTAAAACCTCAACATAATAACCCTAATCCTAACCCTAACCCTTTGGCCAATCAACTCTGGTGTATTGACTCCCTTACACCTCCCACACCTCTCATCATCCCTCACAGACTCCCTGCCTTCCTTGAATCTCTTTTGCCACTCAAGAACTGATGCTTGATTCATGAAAGATGGTCTAAAAGCAGTATGAAGCATTCCATACCTTTCTGTGGTATTTTTTCCAAGTTTAAAACAGAATCTTATGGCATATCGTTCTTCTAAAGTGTCAGATTGCATTTTTGAAATTCACCAGCTGTGACAATCAGGCTTTAGTAGGGTGTATTCCAATTCCTGCTGTAGGTGTTGATTTGAAGCTGAAATCATAATAATTGCAGCACACTGCAAATCAGGTCAGTGGCATTTCCACCGGGACAATACACCAGTCCATAACTCTATCCTTGTCACAGACTATTTGACCAAGATGGGCATCAAGACAGTTCATCAGCCTCCCTATAGACCAGATGTTATATATTGCTGTTGCTTATTCGCTAAGCTCAGAGGCTGTCGTTATGAGACAATTGAGGAGATGAAAGAGGCTCTGGCGAAGGTCATTGACATACTCACGCAAGAGGACTTACATGGGGTCTTCAAGAAGTTGTTGGAGCGGTACAACAAGTGCATCGCAGCTGGAGGAGATTACTTCAAAGGGGACTAGAGTTTGATGTGTGTACTATCAATAAAAGTGCCCATAATAAAAAAGTCTGAAAACTTATTGTATGCACCTCGTATTAAATAAAAACCTGAAATACCAAATTTAAATATTATTTGCAGGCCTATTCATTTGATATATATATATATATATATATTCAATTAAAATCAATTTTAAATTTCAGTTTTAAAATCCATTCAAAATTTTCCGATTGAAGTATACCTTTTGTATTCAATACATTCCCTTAATAAATTCAGTTATAATATTTTCGAACTATTTTGGTCTGTATATGTATTGTAACCTAATTAAAAGTTACTGAATTTGAAATAACAAAAACAGAGATTTGAAATAAAATGGAAATCTTTATAACATTAACAAAATACAGTACTTACTAACAGCATGAAGAAGGTACCCACTGCTTGTGGTTTGTACTTAGTCAGCATCAGTCACCACCCCCAACAATAGTATCCAACGTATTTATGAAGAATGAGACATACCCATTAATGTTCACCGTTAGATTTGGTTTCTTTGTTTAATGGCATATCAACCTTTCTAGGTTATTTAATGCCAAAGGCATTCTCCAAGAACAGTAGTGGTACTATTTAACCCATAGCTGGAAGGATATGGGGTTCATACCTTTCCCAAGGGTATTTGCCTGAAAGTGAACAGAATAGCGCGACTGGAGTACAAATTCGCTTACTACGATTCCGCAGTCCATTGCTTTAACCATTACACCATGAGGACACCCCACATTACTGTTAGGTTATTTAACAATATAGATATTTTATTAATATTGTATATATTTTATGCAAAGATTTTTTGTTTTGTTTGTTTCTCAGCTTGATGTGAGGAGATAGTAAAATGGGGAGGGAGATGCCCAAGGAGGCAGCATTTTGCCATTGAACCTGGGGGTAATGTTGATACCAATTTTAGTTGGTGCACTTTGAATAGTGTGAAAAAAAGACAATAGGAATTAATTTGGCAAAAAAGACTGAAGGAATTGGAAATCAGAGGAAAAATCAAGATCATCTAGACCACAGCAGTGTTAAGACCAGCTAGAATACTCAGCAGAGTCCTGGAGACCTGAGGAGACTTGCAGTCACTGAGATTCTAGCTAATGCTGGTGTAAAAAAACTCGCAAGGAGTAAAAGGATAATGATGATAAAAAATAAAAACGAGTTTAATTTTCTGAATAATTTCTTGAATCTTGTGACCCATTTTGTAATTATAACCGTTATGTCCTGTATATTTAAAAATTGTGAAATGTTTATGAATAATTTCTGAAATTTTTCTTATTCATCTTTTAGAGGCAACCCAGATAAATGTGATTACCAGGGACGAACAGCATTGCACCATGCCGTCATGAATGGACGTTACGACTGCCTGACATACTTGGTCTCATGGGGCTGTAATATTTGGTCAATGGACAATGATCAACACACTGCACTGGACTTGAGTTTATTGCATAACAAAGATGAGATATCCCGATACCTGGATGGCATACAAGCTTTACAACAAAGCAAAAACAGGTAAATTGCAATCCTCTCAGGAATTGACGGTCGAGTAGGGCCGATCAGCGCTCTGCCTGGAATTGGCATCCACTTTGACTCCTTATCGAAATTTCATCACTTGTAGTTCTGACAGGCAGATCAATAAGACAATTAGAAATCATTCCAGTTCAAGGTAGACCTCAGTTGATAAGTCTGGCTACAAAGCCATTAAGTTTGCAATCCTTTGTATTTTTCAAATATAACAAAGATGAGATATCCCGATACCCGGATGGCATACAAGCTTTACAACAAAGCAAAAACAGGTAAGTGGGGTGTCCTTGTGGTGTAACGGTTAAAGCGCTGGACTGCAGAATCGTAGTAAGCCAGTTCGTACTCCAGTCACACTATTGTGTTCACTTTCAGGCAAATACTCTTGGGAAAGGTATGAACCCCCTTATCCTCCCAGCTATGGGTTAAATAGTACCATTACTGTTCTTTTAGGAGAATGGCTTTGGCATTAAATAACCTACAAAGGTTGATATGCCATTAAACAAAGAAACCAAACCAAAAACAGGTAAATTGCAATCCTCTTAGGAATTGGTACAGTGAATACTTTCTTTTCACCAAGGAACAGGGCTGTATTTTTACCTGCTGAGCTCCTACCATATAGTAATATTAAATGAGGTATTATTTTGTGAATAACACCCTATTTCTTATTATGCATTAGGTTATCGCAAAGAGAGTTATCTCACACAGAATATTTGGTACTAAGCAGAACAATATTGTTTTAAGTTTTTCTTCATTGAAAGCCTAATTATTAATGTGGGAAATTATATGGAGCCTACAAAAAAAGACTGTACCCCTGGCTTTTAAACAATTTTTCATCATATGACATTTGAAACCATGTGCGGTACCTTGCTCTCATCAGCTACCCACAAGGGATGATAACACTGTTTCAGTAGCTCGAGGCAGTACTGCCACTCCTGGTGCTACCAAGCAGCTTTTGCCAATGAACAGGGTATATATATATATAAAAATTATATACAAAAACTGCCGCCAAAGAAGCAGTTTTGCTTCCAGTAAAGTTTTCATCAGATGATGATCCTGGGTTCAGGCATGGTTTCGGGGCCGAAGCATCATTACCACTAACCCAGGGTGCCCCAGCAGTATCTCACAATACTACCGGACTTTATTGGATGGTGTTTAATCTGTACAAATGCCATATCCGTTCAGATGCAGTTACAGCCTTGTTTTGGATCTTTTTTTATATATTCCCTTTTATATATATATATGTATAATAGGGTAATATTCAGTCAGGTTAAAAAGTTTGGAGTAATTCCCTCAGGACAAGAAAATCATTCAAGAGCTGAACATTTAAATTTTCCTGGTAGAGAGCTCAATGTAATTTATTACATAACCGGTCTTTGGTTTTTTTCTTAAAGAAAAAAGATATATATATGTATATATATATATATGCCAGATCAACTAAAAGTAGAGATTACATTGTATGTTCATCTTCATTTTTAGTGCAGTTTGTGATTTTTAAAAACGTGCTTACTTTTGGCCATTGATGTCATTGTTTTTTTTATTTGTTTGTTTATTTTTTCCAGGAAAACAGTTGAAAAACTGAAGGAACGGGCCATTGCAGACACTGAAAGAAACATTAAACGGTATGAAAAATTGCAAGAGCAAGCACAACGCAAGGCAGAAAAAGAAGAGCGCCGACTGCAAAAAGAACGAGACTTAATTGAAAACAGAGATGCAATTTCTTCATCAGGTAAAAGCACAATCAAAGAAAAATTAAAAACGCTGACACTGCGATACAAAAGTCGACCAAAACTATATTCAGAGTACGCTCATGGAATGGAAAGTAATATCATCCAACCCCCTACCAATAAGAAAGCGTCGGAGTTTAAAGTTGGGGAAATAGATGAATCAGGTAGGCGAACAGTACGATCGCTGTCTGGTCTTAAGCGAGGCACGGAGGTGATGTATATTCCAAATCGATCCTCTGTTGGTAGTTTTGGTGATAACGATCTCAATGGAGATTCTGGAATCGACTCTGTAAATATCGACGATGAAGATATAATGTCTGGGAGTATGTTCAACCGACCTGGAGTTGGAAAAATGGTTTTTCGTAACAGTGTAGCGGTGCCAACTTTGCGTTCAATTCCCCAAGACCCTGGTGAGACATATTCTGATGAGGAATCAGACCCTGCTGTATACTATTTCCATAATAGAGAAGACAGTGTAGCAGACAGTATCGGCACGGCTAACACCTTGGTCCAAAGAATGGGTAATTTGCCGTGGAATGAGGATGAAGTTGAGGAACTCGATGATGATGAGGAACTCTCAGATTACTCACCTTTGGAATTATTTTTGGCAACTTGCGGACTTACTGACTATCTTGCCATCTTCACACAGGAGAAAATTGATCTTGATGCTCTTCTGTTATTGCAAGATGAAGACATGAAGGTTCTTGGTCTTGAAATGGGACCACGAAGAAAACTGAAAGATGCAATTCAAAGACGAAAGGACATTATTCGAAATCCAGGTGTTATATTAGATTCACACCTTTAAAAGAAAAAAAAAAAAGACAAACAAGAGACTTTTTTCTAAATTTTTAACAGTTAAAATTCAATTTTACTGTGAAAAAGACATTAAATATCTTTGATATATTTTTTCATTTTATTCGAGAGTCAATCAATAAATAAGGTGAAACTGGACATAATGGTTAGAGTGTTCGCCAATGGCCTGGGAGAACTGGGTTCAATCCCAGGTCGAGTCATACCAAAGACTGAAAAATTGTACTTGATGCTACCTTGCTTAACACTCAGCATTATAAGGTACAAATCAAGGGTAAAGTGGAGCAATCCAGGGAAAGGAGTAGCACCCTCCCCTACGCCTTGGTGTAGTAGCTATCAAAAAGGGAGCCTTCGGGTCACCCTCGACTAAGGGAGACAACTTTAATTACTTACTTACCTAAAGGATTGGAAAATAGGAACTATTGTTTAGAATGCACCTTTTTCAAAGAAATTAATGGTGATAGGTTCTTTCATGTTCCAGAAGACTGTCAGCACGACCTTTACTGACGACTGCACTTGCAGTTTTTTCTTTAATGGAGAGTCAGTATATTTCTATTGCATAGACTGTCTTTGTGACTCAGGCTCGTCGTGGCAAACCTATTTGTAGCTCATTTAGAAACATTTTTTTTTTACTTAATTATGATTCTCCATAAACAGCACACATTCTCATGAAAAATTTCTTATGCTTTGTACTTCTCAGCCACCAAAAACTTGATGACAGACTTCTGTTCATGTCTGGAGCACTCTGATCTGCTGCCATTTTGAATAACCTCAAAAGAAATATTTTTTCAAGATTAAAATTTTTTTTGCTATAAATCAATACCAAACAATTTAAAGTTTAGATTATGGGAAAAAAATTGCGAAAAAGACTATTTGACCTTTTCAAAAAAATTATTTGACCTTTTCAAAAAAATTATTTGACCTTTTCAAAAAAAATTCCCATTATTGATTGAATGACCCTCGTATAAACAAATTAGCTGAAGTACCTGTCTTCACAGTGTAAACAATCAAGACTTAGATCACGGACAGAGCGAGACTTAGAGACAAATGTTTTCAGTCCCTCTACCAATTTCTTTTTCTGAACAATGTGTATTTTACAATTTTTCAATGGAAAATTTACCCCCCAAAATAATACTCTGGTGAGTCAGAAGTTTTGCAATATTTTAGCTGCATGAAGTACAATTTTACAGCTCTCGATGTTTATACCAAGGTTGTGAAAGGAACAAACCAAACTGGACTGTGAGATACCAAGTTCACTTAATTCTCTACTTGGTCGATTTGCCTCTTTGTCTTGATGCACAGTCTCAGAAACCATGATTTTAGGCCTATTTGATTGTCGAGGTTCTTGCAACCTTTCTGTTTTTGGTTGCTTCCACAATGTTATGGCCCACTTTGAATTTATACAGCATAAGTTCCTGAGTTAGATAGCATTACACATTCATCTGTGTAGCTTTTCACTTACACATAGAGTGAAACTATGCACAACATGTCAGAGCACTAACTACCGTAATACTACCAAGCACAGCGAGTACTTTCCAGAGCTGGAAGAACTTTGGTCACATGATATACACGACAACAACTAGGACATACTACCAAACACAGTGGGTACTTTCCAAGGCTTGAAGTACTTTGGTCACATGATATACTCAACACCAACTAGCACATACTACCAACCACAGTGGGTACTTTCCAAGGCTTGAAGTACTTTAGTCACATGATATACATGACACAAACTAGCACGTACTACCAACCACAGTGGGTACTTTCCAAGGCTTGAAGTACTTTGGTCACATGATATACACGACAACTAGGACATACTACGAACCATAGTGGGTACTTTCCAAGGCTTGAAGTACTTTGGTCACATGATATACACGACACAAACTAGCACGTACTACCAAATTATTGCAAAACTTTAGACTGAACCAAGTAAATGTTAAGATGAAATATAAATCAATATCATAGAAAAGAAATATATTTTTATATCATTGTACGAAATTAATATTGTTCCATGAAAATTTTCATAGTTCTTTTTAGAGAAACATTTATTTTCACTGAAATGAATGTTAAGAGATTTACTGATTTAAACATTTTTGTTTTTGTCTTGATCTTTCATCTATAATGCAATATAATTATTTTCCGTCTACAATTTGAAGAACAACCAATAAACCTGATCATTAATGTTTGATTAAATGTGAATAATTATTTTACTAACATAAATAAATTGGTAATTTTATTTGTTTTGATATTTTTGAATTAAAACTCTGTACAATTAATTATGTCTTGGATTTCCTTAGATTATTGTTTGTTGTTAGTGACCCTTAATGGTGAGAGATTCTCTCATTTAACTTATAAGCTCAATATTTTGGGCTCGGTGAGATACAAATGTCCGACACAAATAATAAAAGAAGTAATAAATAAACTATTCAAAACTTTAAACAAAGATGTCGACATGTTGGAATAAAGCATCAGTTTGCAGGATTTTTTTTCTTTTGGGAATTTTGTAAGCTTGAAAACACAGTCTGAGGGTCACAAAGCTAAGGATTCAAGGTGTTAAAGTTTACTCAAGGTCCCATAAGTATTCATAGAAAATTTGGTAGCTCTGCATCAAACTGTTTTGCCATCTTTGATATATATTCATTGCAAAAGATAAAAATAAAAATGCATTGAAAATGAATCTTTACTATAAAAAAGCATTGGAAATGCATTTTTATTGTAAAAATCATTTCCAATGCATTTTTATAGTAAAAATTCATTTCCAATGCATTTTTATCGTAAAAATTCATTTCCAATGCATTTTTATAGTAAAAATTCATTTCCAATGTATTCTTATAGTAAAAATTCATTTCCAATGTATTTCTGTGATAAAAATCATTTTCAACGCATTTTTAATGCATTGAAAATGATTTTTATTATAAAAATACATTGGAAATGATTTTTACTGTAAAAATACATTGAAAATGATTTTTACTATAAAAATGCATTGGAAATGATTTTTACTATAAAAATGCATTGAAAATGATTTTTATTGTAAAAATCATTTCCAATGTATTTCTGTGATAAAAATCATTTTTAATGCATTGAAAATGATTTTTATTATAAAAATACATTGGAAATGATTTTACTGTAAAAATACATTGAAAATGATTTTTACTATAAAAATGCATTGGAAATGATTTTTATTATAAAAATGCATTGGAAATGATTTTTACTATAAAAATGCATTGGAAATGATTTTTATCATAAAAATGCATTAGAAATGATTTTTACAATAAAAATACATTGGATTTGGCATTAAATAACCCACAATGGTTGATATGCTATAAAACCAAACCAAATAACCTATTCCATCTAAAAAATATTAGCTTTAGTTTGGTTACCATTGGTTGTGGATATTTGGATTTTAATATCTGACTCCATTGTCTTCTTTTTTCTTTTCCCTGTTTAACTTGGCGTCATCTTTGTCTGTGAAGGCTGCAAAAGAATTACTGAAGAAAGGAAAGAAGAAAAGAGACTGAGATATCTTTTAAATTTGAATTTTATTTCTGGGTTTTGTACAGCTACTTTGTAGCGAGATATCTTCCTGCGCTATCAGAGAATAGTCACATCTCCCTAATAAGTCATTGAAATGCAATATTTGTTTTTAGTGATTGATATTTGGTGTGAAAAATATCTAGTGGGTGTTTTTAATCTAGGCTGTTGCTAGAAGAGACACGGTCTTACGCCAAGTACAAGACTTGGGCAAACATGTTCGCTGCCTGCAAGCAGTCGAGGGAAAGAAGGTCCGTCAAGTATCAAGGATAAAGCTCAAGCAAGTTTGAAGGTAACTGGTGGGAGAGTGAGCCAGTTTGCTACTAAGTGGACACGTTTTTCCCAACTCGTAGTCGAAGAGAAGGAGGTCTTTCCAATCCAAATGGTCACTGCTGAATGAGAACAGATTTCTTTCTAGTGCCTGTAAGTCTGTTTTTCAGGCATGTGCAGATTTCATTTCCTGTCAGAGGTTTCTGGGGACTACCACACTTTGGATTTATTTTATTTATTTTTTTTTCTTACTTCTACAAATTCAATTATTTTCCGAAGTTCCTTAAATTTTCTTTATTTAAATCGCCAACCATTGTTAGTGGGTTCAATCATTACTGAGCGTCTTATAGTTCTGGCCTTGTGCGAAACTAAATTCACTCAGTGTCGAGAGTGATTTTTTTAACATTCAAAATGAATCTCCACCTGAACTACTTTTTTTTAATTCTTCACTTGCCATCTGTCTCTATCAGCCATCACTTTTAGTAAGTCTTCTAGACGGTATCCACTATCCAAACAGAGCTGATGAGATACTGATATAAAAAGTCATACAATTCTAGGTAGAGGTAAGTAATGATGAAAAGTGGTTTGAAAATTATCTTATTTTCTAAAAATATGATTATAATTAATTAAATTTAAAGATTTTTGACAATGGGACTCCTACAAAAAATACTTTATCTTATAAAAATATAATTATAATTTGTTAAAATTAAACATTTCAGACAATTATTAGTAATTATCAAAATTACTAAAAAAATAATTTCCCTTCTTTTATAAAAATATAATTCGTAAAAAGTAAATCTAAAAATTATAAATTTTAGACTATGGGAAGTAATTATCAAAATTACTAAAAAAAATAATTTCCTTTCTTTTATAAAAATATGATTTATTAAAATTAAAATTGAATCTAAAAATTATAGATTTCAGATGATTGGAAGTCATTATCAAAATTACCAAAAAAAAAAAAAAAAATTCTCTTCTATTTTAAAAATATTTGTTAAAATTAAATCCAATATTAAATATATCAGACAATAGGAATTATCAATATCACTAAAAAATGATAATCTCCCTTATATTAAACATATAGTTTATCAAAATTAAAATTTAATTTAGAATTAAAGAATTTAGACAATAGGAAGTAATTATCAAAATTATCAAGAAAAATTAATCTACTTCATTTTATAGAAATATAATTGTGATTTTAATAAATCATAATTATATTTCAAAGAAAAAAGGTAGATTAATTAAACAAGGTTTGGTTTAGTTTCTTTGTTTAGTGGCATATCAACCTTTGTAGGTTATTTAATACCAAAGCCATTCTCCTAGAAGAACAGTAGTGGTACTATTTAACCCATAGCTGGGAGGATAAGGGGGTTCATACCTTTCCCAAGGGTATTTGCTCAAAAGTGAACGTAATACCATGACTGGAGTACGAACTCGCTTACTACGATTCCGCAGTCCATCACTTTAACCATTACACCATGAGGATACCCCCTAATTAAGTAAGGTAGATTAATTAAATCTAAAAATATTTGTTAAAATCAGAATTAAATTTAGAAATTAAAGACTTAAGGCAATGGAAAGTAATTATCAAAATTATAAAGTAAAATTAATCTCTTAAAATTAAATCTAAAATTAAACATTTTAAACAATAGGAAATAATTTTTTAAATTACTAAAAAAAAAATAATTTCTCTTTTTTTATAAAAATATGATTTATTAAAATCAAAATTAAATGAAAAAATTAAATATTTCAGTAAGTACTTATCTGTTATGGTCAAGGGGAGGTAGAAATGATAACATGACTCAGAAATGAGTGATAAAAAATATATTGAAGGAAAATAAATCATACATAAATGATAGCTGCGAGAAACCTCTACTCAGCTTAACACAATCCTGAACATTACCTCAGTTCTTAGTGATGGCTCGCCGAGACAGCAAAGAAGAGAGCATAGCCGGTATGTTTCACATGAGGTCAAGTCCATCTGTAGGGGAGACAACCCAACATTATCAAAATTACAAAAAAAAATATAATAATCTTTCTTATTTTATAAAAGCACAATTATAATTTGTTCAAATCAAATTTGAAATGTAGTATTTTAGGTTTGGTTTCTTTGTTTAATGGCACATCAACCTTTTTGGGTTATCTAATGCCAAAGCTATTCTCCTAGAAAACAGTAGTGGTACTATTTAACCCATAGCTGGGAGGATAAGGAGGTTCATACCTTTCCCGAGGGTATTTGTCCAAGAGTGAATGTAATAGTGCGACTGGAGTTCAAACTCGCTTACTATGATTCCGCAGTCCATCGCTTTAACCATTACACCACAAGGTGTAGGGGAAGGCGTTACTCCTTTCCCTGGATTGCTCCACTTTACCCTTGATCCTTACCTTATAATGCTGAGTGTTAAGCAAGGCAGCATCAAGTACCATTTTTTGAGTCTTTGGTATGACTCGACTTGGGATTGAACCCAGGTCTCCTGGGCCATTGGCGAACACTCTAAACATTATGCCAATGTCCGGTTACTTACTTGATATAAATAATGTATAAATATATGATGAGATGTGATAATACCAGCTCATTGGTATAATTGTTTGAGTGTTCACGAATAGTCCGTAAGACTGGGGTTCAATCTCAGGTCAAGTCATACCACAGACACAAAAAATGGTACTTGATTAAAAAAATGGACCTTGGTTAACACTCAGCATTATAAGGTAAGGATCAAGGGTAAAGTGGAGCAATCCAAGGAATGGAGTCGCATCGCCCCCTACACCTTGGTGTAGTAACTATTGAAAAGGGAACTTTTGAGTCACCCTCAACTAAGGACGGTTGCCAACTTAACTTACTTTTTAACACTATGTAGGTAGTCCACCAAGCAGATGATCCTTTGTCTGTTCTGTCGCCAAATCAAACAAAGGCCTGAGCCCACAATCTCAACGTAACCGGAAGTGGGTAAGGGAATGTGAGAGGAGTTGGACAAAGGAACTCACAGAAGGTAATTGGCGATGGGCGACAGAGAGTGGCAGATGAAGTCGACACCGGACAGCAGAGAGACCAGTTGGATGAGATAGGGTCCAGCTGCTGTGAGGGAAGACCAGTAAGATGAGTCAGCACTCCTCGTGGGTTGTAGAATTTTCGCTAGAAATCCACACTCGCGTTAGTCTACATATGTACATAGGGAATGCAATGTTACATAACTCCTCTTCTTGCACTTTGAGTTAACCTGAGCATATTGTTTGTTTGTTCTTTGTTCTTTCCTCCCACTCCCTTGATTGTATTTCTTGTAGCCATGAAGAAATGTGTGATGCCCCTATCGAAACCACTAGTTGATCACCAGCTAGGAAGTGAAATGGTTAAGAAGTTGATGTATTCGGAGGCCGAGGGGGTATCGTCACAATTTTACTCATTTTATTTAATGTTTTCTGCATTCAGATTTGGAAAGAAGAATAAAAATTTGCTCCACAAAGTGGCAGGAAGAAACAAAAAAACTTCTTTTGGTCATTTGTAAAATTTTAGAACTGAACATACAATACTATATTTCTCAAAAGGAAACAAGAAAAAACTGGATCGGGATATTGTGGAGAGTCCTGCATCCATACAATCCAGTGTTTCACCAAAAACATTTCATTCAAAAAGTATTGAAATTGGCTTCATCATTTTTTTAAATTGTCTCTGACTCATCAAGATATCGTCACTTTATCTTAAAAGTTGCTCAGCTGAGCTTCAGCCCAGTCGGTTGGGAAGCTGTAGAATACACCAACTGCATCTCTGCAGAGGGTTATGACACCCCCTCTGCCAACAAGTGTCATAGATATGACATTAAACAATATGATGGCGAGGCTCTAGTAATGCTGAAGCTTTGGGGAATGCAGAATACCTCTTTATTGCTATAGCTCCTAGGTCCACTCTGGCTCGGAGTTGTAGCACTTGAAAGGGTCAAATAGAACTGTTTGACATTTAAACGGAATGCCAAAAAATGAATTATGCTGAATTGAATTATTTGAAATAGAACTGTTTGATGAATTAACTGTGTGCAAACAAATAACTGATGTTTAATTGAATTGTTAAGGATACATAGCAATACCTGGAAACATTTAACTTTATTGACATGCTAAACTGAATTGTTAGAAATGGAACTGTTTGACATTAAACTGTGCATCTACAAAATGTGTTTAGAAATCATATATCAAAATATATATAAAAACAGGATTTGGCATTAAATAACCAACAATGGTTGATATGCCATAAAACCCAACCCAACCAAATCATATATATTTAATATATATATAAAAACAAGATTTGGCATTAAATTGCTTCACTTTACCCTTGATACGTATCTTATATAGCTGAGTGTTAAGCAAGAAGGTATCAAGTACCATTTTTAAAGTCTTTGGTATGACGCGACCTGGGATTGAAGCTAGGTCTCCTGGACCATTGGCAATTCTATTTCAAACAATTCAGTTTAGTGTAAGTAGTTTCAATGTCAAAAAACAGTTCCATTTCAAACAATTCAGTTTAGCATAAGTATGCAGTTTGAATATCAAAACAGTCCTATTTCAAGTAATTCAGTTTAGCAGAAGTATGCAATTGAAACGTAAGTACACAGTTTAATTGTCAAAAACATTTCTATTTCAAGCTATTCAGTTTAGTCAAACAGTTCTATTTCAAATAATTCAGTTTAACGTGGGTACAGTTTCAATGTCAAATCCACTTTTATTTCAAACAATTCAGTTTAGCTTACAAAAACAAAAACAGTTTTATTTCAAACAATTCAGTTTTGCATAAGTATAAAGATTAGTTCTATTTAACCCATAGATAGGGCCCTATCAGGTGCTACCATTCCGGGCCAGAGTGAATCTGGGAGTGATGGCAACAAAGGGATGGTCCACATTCCCCAAAGCTCCAGCATTACTGGAACCTCACCATCAGATTGTTTAGTGTCTTACCCCTCAGTAGAGAAGCAGTCGGTGTATTCTATAGCCCCAGCCGACTTGGCACTGCTAGAGAATTAAAGACGGAATGAAAAGAGAGGGGTTCCTTTAGAATTAAATTTTATTTTTTCTGTTTACAACTATTCTGTGGCGTGAATGTTTTTCTGAACCAATAGAAATAGTTGTGCTCTCTGAGACAAGGCATTTGATGGACATTTTAGAATCATTATAGGCAGGAGAGACAGTATGTTGCTAAGTTTGGGACTTAATAAGTATGTGCGCTCCCAACTTGTAGCTGAGAGAAAAAGGCGTGTCCGTCTAACCTGAGGTGATAAAAGCTTCTGTGGCAAGTTTCTCTTTGGTGCCAGAAAGTCCCTCTTTTTAGGCATGCATCAATTTTACTTCATGTCCGAGGCCTCCTGGGAAACTGTTACTTTTGTATTTTATTTATTTTATGCTATTGTCTCGTTTATTTCTTTTTAATCCCGACACAATAAGACAGAATGAAAATTATGTTCTTCTCAGTAAAGATGTGAAACAGATCTTCGTTCATCAGCATCATCATTAATATGTGCTTACAACAAGGACACTCTTGGGTCTTTCTCTCTATCCATCCCTATCAGCCATTGCTCTTGCTAAGATAGTACTCAGCATCTGCTCAAAACTGAAGGATGGAATTTTTTGCTGGTCAGCCAACACTGGTGTGTCCATGTGTTCGAGTCCACAGGAGAACATCATTTATGAGTTCTTCCTTACTTTCACCACTGTGCTCAGTTTGTCTTACTTTTCTTACTTTGGTGGTTTGCAAGAGGGGAGGTAGGTGGCCATACAACTGCTGTTTTTTGGGGTGCTGTTTCCTGGATTTGTTCAAAACAGTATGCAGCATCCTAGTGTTACGGGGCCGATAAGAACATCGACCTCACAAATTAGTTTGTTGTTTGAGCGAATTAACAGCCTGAAGACAATGAAGAGAACAAAGGCAAGATAACAGTATATCAACTATGATAATTTATTGTGTAGTAAGTTACAGTTCAATGGTCATATTGGTGATGGAATAATCATGACAGCTGGATGTTGATAGTCAAGATATCTGGATGTTGAGAGTCGAGAGAGTTAGTTGTTGATAGTCAAGACAACTGAATGTTGATAGTCAAGACAGCTGGATGTTGACAGAGACAGCTGGATGTTGATAGTCGAGAGAGCTGGTTGTTGATAGTCAAGACAACTGAATGTTAATAGTCAAGACAGCTGGATGTTGACAGAGACAGCTGGATGTTGATGGTCAAGAGAGCTGGTTGTTGATAGTCAAGACAGCTGGATGTTGATAGAGAGAGCTGCATGTTGATAGTCGAGAGAGCTGGTTGTTGATTGTCAAGACAGCTAGAGGTCGTCGGTTGGAATACAAGCAGGAGTTGAGATCTGTAAGTCGGTTGTAGTTGTTGAAGGTAGTTGGTTGTGAGGATTGAACAGGTGGACTAAGACTGCCGTGTCTTAGCTCTACAGAACTGAGGAACAAATGAGGGACCAGTGGCTAAGACTACTGTGTCTTAGCTCTAAGGAACTGAGGAATGAAAGAACGAGTGGCTAAGATTACCGTGTCTTAGCTCTGCAGAGCCAGGAAATGAACAGAGGAGTGACTAAGACTACTGTGCCTTAGAGCTGTACGAACAGAAACTGACCAAAATGGTTAAGACTCTTCATGGTGCTTGCTTTCATGCTGCTTTGACTAGTTTGTAAGAAATCTCAGAGATGCTCCAAAACTAGGGTTGGAAACCTCTTAAAGTTCTTAAAAGGACCATTTCACAAGGTCTATGTAGATGTATAGTGGATGAGACTACAAGATGTAGGATCATGCCTTGGAGAATAGCTTATGACTCACTAGATTCTAAGAAAGAGTAAAGTGTGGATGCAGAGCTCTCCTTAGATTTTAAATTCTGGTATTGGGCGAGCTGCTTGACTGTTGAAACACTTATCTATATATGGGCACCTCGGGTGGTGTTATGGTTAGCAAGGTAGACTAGCAAACTTACAAGAGTGAGTTCGATTCTCATTGGGTGCCCCATTCATGCGGCCTTGTGCTACATCTAAGTAAAAAGCTTAGTAAATTAACACTTATCAATATATAGCATGAAAGTGATGACACACTACAAGGCTGCATGAATCGAAAGTTCGTCTATATAAAAATATCAGTGGTAATAAAATATTTCATTAGCCTGGAATAGTCTTTTGAAGATTATCCATTTTATTTTAATAAATATGACTTTCACAAGACTGGCACTGTTAGTATTGTGAACAGATGAATCATTTCTTTTCTCGCTGTTATTACTAATCAAGGTTACGAATGATTTCATGATTTCCGGTCGTAACCAGATGTAGTGTTTTTAAGCGATTGGAGTGATCTGGTTTATTTACATTTGAAACAGAGCGCAACACATGCATAGTTTGTCTCTAGCTTTGTCTCCAAGCATTTCCTAAAAATCCAAGAGGTGCAACTATACAATAGTAGATACAGTTACAGCTTGGTTGAATTTTAAAAGAAAATCAGCTACAGAGCCCAGACCAGCAAGTTTTAGCCACCAAAATATTATTTCATTTAAACTGGTACTTTTAGGTTGTACTTAGATAATAAAACAGTTCTCTTTTCGTTATTTATTCTGGTAATTTTTATTTCTCTTTATAAGTACATGGTATATTGGCCAAGTGAGTAGAGGGTTTGCAAATGGCCAGGGAGACAGTGGTTCAACCCCCAAGTCTTGTCATACCATATTTACCAACCCCTCCGCTCGAGCAGGACATGACACAAGGTCAATTTTTAAGCGGAGTTTAACAGGTTTGAATTCAGAGTTTTCCTTCTCTTAGTCTAGTTGCCTCACCAAGGCTGAAGAACCCAGTCTGCCCTACTATTTACCCATAGCTGGAGGGAGAATTATTGGATTCATACCTTTCCCAAGGGTATTAGTGCTATGTGAAATGCAACAAGTCCCGTGCAGGATTTGAACTTGTATTGCCGTGTCCATTTCCTACGACGATAACCATTACACCACAGGCATACCAAAGACTCAAAAAATGGTACTTGATATGCCCTTGCCAAACACTCGACATTACAAAATGCCTATCAAGGGTAAAGTGGAGCAATCTAAGGAAAGGAATAGCACCCTCCTCTACACCTTGGTATAGTAGCTAGTGAAAAGGAAGTCATCAGGTCGCTTTCGACTACAGTTGGCAACTTATAATTTGACAAAAGTAAAAAATCTGATTTTAAAAAAAGTAATTAAACTAAGGGAAGTAACTGCGAATCTACTTAATGCAATGATATTACTCAAGGGAGGTAACAATTACGTCTAAATGTAAATTTTCAATGTTTTCGTTTCAAAACTTAAATCCTTTGATAATAGATTAAATAATTTCTTTTAAAGAATTCTTTGGGAGTTTTAATACGATACACAATGATTTTTTTTTTATTTCTGTAACTTCTAAAGCTTAAATTACGAAAAGAGTTTTTTTTTTTTTTTATAACAGCAATATATATACACGTATTAGTCTTAGCTGTTATATGGCATATAACATGCTGAAAGAAAATTAATAAAAAATAATTTTGAATACAACAAGGTTTTAAAAATGTTTGTTTGCAATATCTTTATTAACAATTTGGAAACTTTAAAAAAAAATTTATTTACGCTCTGTAGATGGTCAAACGTTTGATATCGACCAAGGAAATTTCCAATACCTTTACAATACAGTTTTAGTGTAAAATCATTTCCATTTCATTTTTATAGTAAAATCCTTTATGATAGATTATTATTGTAAAAGCATTTTAATGTATTTTTAAGATAAATAATTTCTAACGGATTTCTAAAATAAAAATCATTTCCAATGAATTTTTGGAGTAAAATTTATTTGCAATATATTTTTATAGTAAAAATGTATTTCAATAAATTCTTCTTGTAAAAATCATCTCCAATTTATTTTTGGTAAAAATCCATTTTAATGCATTTTTATATTAAAACAATTTCCAATTCATTATTATAATAAAAATCATTTCCAATGCATTTTTATTATAAAAATCATTTCCAATGCATTTTTATAGTAAAAATCATTTCCAATGCCTTTTTATAGTAAAAATCATTTCCAATGCATTTTTATAGTAAAAATCATTTCCAATGCATTTTTATAATAAAAATCATTTTCAATGCATTTTTATGATAAAAATCCTTTCCAATGCATTTTTACAGTAAAAATCATTCCCAATTCATTTTTATAGTAAAAATCATTTCCAATGGATTTTTATAGAAAAAATCAATTTATATATATATAAAATAGGATTTGGCATTAAATAACCAACAATGTTTAATATGCTATAAAACCACACCAAATCAAGTGCTACTAGATGATCTGTTAACATCAATTAATTAAAGTTCTTTATAAACTCCAAAATTTTCTCTATTTCTTTCATTGATGTTCAAATAAAAAAACTACAAGATTCCCATCATTATGAATACTCTTAAGTTATTGCCTGAATAATGAAAAGAGTTTCTTGATTTACATTGGTGTTAAAATTTACAAGAGTATAATAATAATAATAATAATAATAATAATTGTCTTTTCAATAAGCTCCCGGATCTCCTGTTCTTCCACTGCTCATTTGGCTGAGGCAGTAGAATACAACAACTGCATCTCTGCCGAGGGATAAGACCCCCACCTTTAAATGAGTGTCTTGGATACAGCACTTAACTATCTGATGGCGAGGCTCCAGTCTTATAGATTTGGGGAACACATAGAATTCTTGTGCAATTCCCATCTAGTTTTTTTCTATACGTTTAGTCAGCATCCATGTGGTGCATTCATATAGTAGAATTGACACAACTGCTGCTTGGAAAAAATTGCATCTCTTTATTTTTATCAGATAGATTTGACTCCCATATGATCAATAACCTATCAATAGCAGTCTGTGCCTTCTCTAGTCACATAATGATGTCATTTTCAGTAGATCAGAAACTGCTTCTGAAGTAGGTGAACTTTTCCACTAATTTAATGTGGAGGTGTCTCCTTTTTGATTAAAAAACACGAACCCTATTTTGTCTGCATTGACATGGAGGCCAATGCCACTTGCTACCAGCTCCAGACTATGAAGCAGGGATTCTGTCTATATAATCTCTTGGACATAATGCTTTGTTTGTGAGTTTTTCATACCTGCTCAAACTGATGTTTTTTCACAAGAGTCTAAGTGACAGCAAGTAAGCATTATTGATATCAGCTAGAATATTGAGAAGAGTCCTGGAAACTTGAAGAGACTAGTTGTCACTCAAACTCCAGTAAGAAACAATTGGCTAACACTGCACAATCCACAAAGGATTGGTAAAGGGACTGGAAGACTTGGAAATAAGAGGACAAGTGGAGACCACCCAGACTACAGTATTATTAAGATTGGTTAGAATACTGAGAAGAGTCCTGGAGACTTGTTGTCATTCAAATTCCAGTGAGAAACAATTGGTTAACGCTGGTGTGTAAAACTCTTAAAGAAGTAAAATAATAATATTGTAAGAAGCAGAGATGAAAGAAAAATTACAAGAGCGCTTCTCAGGAGAACGAGAAAATTATTCAAAACCAAAGTATATAGCAGAAATCTCATCAAAGAGATAAACATCTCGGTTTTTCCCCAAGTAAGATATTCAGGACCATTCTTGAAGTGGACGAGAGAACAAGAAAACCCATGATGATGCATATTGCCTTATATTCAAGGGTGATGACATAGACAAACTATATGTCTTACGAAAAGAAGGAGGAAGAAGATTCACGAGCATAGAAGATAGCATAGATATATCGATACAACGATAACAACAACACAATGATCGACAGAACAACAATAACTAAGAAACAAAAATTGGGAAGAAAAACAACTGTATGGATAATTTCAAGCAACAAAAAAGTGAAACCTCACACGAGAAGACTTGGATATGGCTATGGAAAGGAAACCTTAAGAAAGAAACTGAATCTCTTTATCATATTTACCAACCCCTCTGCTCAGGCAGGATATGACACAAGGTCAGTTTTTAAGTGGAGTTTAACAGGTTTGAATTCAGAGTTTTCCTTCTCCTAGACTAGTTGCCTCACCAAGGCTGAAGAACCCAGTCTGCCCTTCTATTTACCCATAGCTGGAGGGAGAATAATTGGATTCATACCTTTGCAAAGGGTATCAGTGCTATGTGAAATGTAATCAGTCTCGTCCAGGATTTGAACTCGTGTCACCGTGTCCATTTCCTATGACGATAACAATTACACCACGGACACCTCCAAAATTACACCACGGACACCTCCAAAACTGAATCTCTTTATTTCCTTGAAATTTTACAGGGAAGGCATGAAGCCTTAATGTTTTGTGGAGGAGGGAAAGGGAGCAGTCATGCTGTTTCTAAGAACACTATGGGAACCTAGCTAACCACATTCGCCGACCCTTTCAACAGTACAATATATAACCAGTCATCCATCTCCGTAAGCGCTGCAAACACCAAAATACCACATTTGCTCTGTGAAAAGACCTACTTA
The DNA here is from genome assembly GCA_963585895.1 of Sepioteuthis lessoniana. Taxonomy (NCBI): domain Eukaryota; kingdom Metazoa; phylum Mollusca; class Cephalopoda; order Myopsida; family Loliginidae; genus Sepioteuthis; species Sepioteuthis lessoniana. The sequence goes on from OY757942.1 coordinate 2,383,299, forward strand.
AAACCCCGGATGAAAGAAACTGAATCTCTTCTAATAGCAGCACAAATATTGTTGTAGGTGACTCACCTATAACCAAAAATAATGATCTTACCCAAAGGGTATATTAATCAAGAACTAAGCTGGTAGAGAAGAGAGCAGCCGAAGTAAGCACCTTGCCTGTCTTCATGTATGTTGAACCAAGGAAACCCTCCTCAGAGACTTGAATACATTTGTGTGACACTAATATCTCCATGTTGAGTTATTTATTTATTTTTGACCCTGTCGGAAATGAATAAATGAATGAATAAAATTTTAAATTAAATTAAAAAAAGAAAAGAAAAAGAAAACGATTAAATTTACAGAAACTCCCAGAGGTCCCTAACAGGAAAAGGAGATGACACATGTGTAAAAGAAAAAAGGATTTCCTCTTGACAAAGGGGACCAAGCATTCTTTCTCTTTCAGGCAGTGCCTGTCGAACAAACAACACCATTTTGGTGTAGCGTCGGTTAGTCCCAGTAGCAGCTCTCTCTTGGTCAACATTATGCTGAAATATACAAGACCCACTACTGAACTATAAACTAACCCTTACCAGACTTTGACAAAACTTCCAAAAGAAAATTAACCCTTATGGAAGCCCGAAATACCAAATGCTGACACCTACATACATGAAACGAATTAACGTATTTTTGACACCTTAACTGGGGGATTCAACCATTTCAATGTCTTCAGGAAAAACTCCCTCATCCACGGAATGGTTGTTGAACCCAGTAAATAAGGGAAAGTATAAAAGAAACGTCTTCGTCTCTTATCTGTGGCTGTCTTTTCTTTCGTATAATTCTTTTTGGGACTTTCTTGGGCAAGGCATTGCACCGACTAACTAACGTGGGGGTAACATAAAATAAAATAACCAGATATTCAAATGGCAACACAGCCTTGCCCATAGCCCCTGACCTTTAAGCCACACAAACCCCACAACCCTTAATAATCGGTCATAACAAATATAATGCCATAAAGACTGGTTATGTTAAAGTGAAAATAGATAAGATGCAACAAAATAGCAAATGTAGGTTATGTGGTGATCGAGACAAAATGATCGATCAGATAATAAGTGAATACAACAGACTAGAACAGAAAGAGTATAAAACAAGACACACCCACATGGGGAAGGTGATCTACCAGGAACTGTGCAAGAAATTGAAATTTGACTATACAAACAAGTGGTATATGCACAACCCAGAATCCATCCTGGAGAATGAGACTCACAAAGTTCTTTGGGATTTTGAGATACAAACAGATCTCCAAATCTCGACTAGACGACCAGACTTAGTGATTGTCAACAAAAAGAAAAAAAAGAGAACCTGCCAAATAGTGGTATTTGCTGTCACATCAAACCACAGAGTAAAATTAAAAGAAAGTGAAAAGAGAGATAAATACCAAGATCTGGCTAGAGAACTGTAGCAGAAAGAATTTCGCATTTTTGTTTGGCACGTAATTTAATTCAGCCGTTATGGTCGATGCATAATTTCACCCAATCAGGATGACTTATCCTATTCATCCCAGAGCATCTTTCCGGGCAGCACAAACTGGGGAAATCTGCCAAATACTTTCTTTCGGAGAATGACTTCGTTCAGTACAGACGTCTTACTGTCTGCTCTTCAATAGCAGCAGCAGCATCGACACAATGAGGGAAGCAGTCTAATTTATGGACCCCTTATGTCTATTTCTCTTAGACCAAGGGTTCCCAGTTGAATATGAATTAGATAAATTCAATACACCACACACAGGAACAACTTTACGTCACCCCCAAAATTGGCTATGTCAACTGCAATGCAGAATTCCGCTCCAACACCTAGCAACTTCACCTCTGGGCAACATTTTCTGGAGACATTCACACTTCTCCCCGAAGCAACCAGAACCACAAACTCACGGTGATTTCAACGTTTCTCTCCTCAAACAGCAAACACGACTTTTGCTACACTATTGTGAACATATCTCCCTCGCATGTCCAACAACACGTGCTGCTTTCTCAACTCTATCATAACTTCTTTTCGTTTCCTTACTTCTTTCCTTCCTACGAGACTTGCAGCATAAGTGTAAACTCTTTATTCCATGCCGCCATTAAAAACCTTCATGTAAAAGCTAACGGCACCTTTGTCTTCTTACTTCTTCATCCTCCTTTATTAACAACAACAATTAGCGAGGGAATAACACACACGTGCAAGAATACATTTCTTCGCCAAAAGTAATAACAACATTTAAGTACTGCTAAAGAACTATAATAACTACTGAACATGAAGATGATGGCAATACCAATAATAATTGGTGCACTTGGAACAATCCGCAAAGGATTGGTAAAGGGACTGGAAGATTTGGAAATAAGATGACAAGTGGAGACCATCCAGACTACAGCATTATTAAGATTGGTTAGAATACTGAGTAGAGTCCTGGAGACTTGAAGAGGCTTGCTTTCACTCAAATTTCAGTGAAAAACTATCCGCTAATCCTGGTGCAAAAAGGAAGAAAATAATACCACTAAAATATCAAAAAAGGAATGATAAAAAAGGGTTTATATTTACTGGAAAATATGTAAATACGATGGAATATTGGATTGTGAAAAGTATAAATGCCAACCAGAATCAATAATAGAATCAGAAGGAGCGACTATTCTCTGATTTTGCTATCCCAACCGATGGAAAAATAAAGAGCAATCGACCAGATATCGTTCCAAAGGACTATAAAAGAAGAACGTTTTTCTAATTGATATGTCAGTGCCAACAGATAATAAAATATCAGTCAAAGAATATAAAAAAATGTGGCCCTTTAAAACTAGTGGTAGTGGGAGCCCTGGGTATGATCAAGAAAGGGATAGATAAGATCCTCGGATCTGGTGCTTGCCTCATCAGGCTCACATTGCACCAAGTGGGCTGATGAGCAGCATAGACCAGCAGGGTTCGTGTCTCGACTCGTTCCCGACCTTCCCTCCCCCTTATCCCCACTTTAATCGGCCTTCGGGCTTTTGACCTTGTGTCAAGTCGTGTCTGGTGGGAGGCAGCGACAAATGCTCTCAGCCGATACAAAATATGGCCTTGCACACAACTCGTGGGTGCGTGGTCATTGACCAGAAAGTATAACACTGGACCTCGTTGTCCAGTTTAAGCTATAATCAGGCATCTGTGCCTGGACCCAGATTTGGGTCCATGTCTAGCTAGGCTCATCAGGCTCACATTACACTAAGTGGGCCAATGACCAGCATAGACAAGCAGGGCTCAAGCCTTGGCTCATGCCCGACCTTCCCCTCCCTTCATCCCCACTATAATCAACCTTCGGGTCATTGACCTTATGTCACGTCCTGTCTGGTGGGAGGCAGAGACAAATAAAGCCTATATGAAATATGAAAAATAGCATTTTGCGTTAACTGCTCATCTATTTAGAGTTCTATCAATGTAACTGAAGAATATCACCCAAAAGAAGCAGCAAAAAATAAATACATAGAATGCTTATAATCCCTACCTACCCTCACTCTAGGTCTAGGGTAAATAGCTGGTAGTGGTAGTAGTAGTAGTAGTAGTCGTAGCATCATCATCAGCAGTAGTAGTAGTAGTTTTTTAAAAAGTTGACGACCCGAGTCGAGAGTGACCTGAAGGCTCCCTTTTAATTAGCTACTATACCGAAGTGTAGGGGAGGGCGCCACTCCTTTCTCTGGTTTGCTCCACTTTACCCTTGATCCGTACCTTATAATGCTGAATGTTAAGCAAGGCGGCATCAAGTACCATTTTTTGAGTCTTTGGTATGACTCGACCTGGGATTGAACTCCAGGTTTCCCGGTCCAGAGGCGAACACTCAACCAACTAGTCAATTGGCCGACAGTAGTAGTAGTAGTAGTAGTTCGTTTTTTTTAAATTGATAAGAAATATTTGAGTTGTTCGGTTTGTAATTTAAATAAATTATTATTGCAAATTGTGTTTGACTTAAAAATTAAAATTTTATTTGTTTAAAAGCGAAGTTTAAAAGTATTTCTGACAAAAATAAGTAAATAAAATTAAGTAGAAATTAAAATCACACGTATATTTTGTTTAAATTTTATGCGAGTCTAATCTGTTTTATAAGGAAAGAGAGATGGTAATATCTATGATAAGTAAAATTTCCTAGCGAAAAAGAAAAGACTTATTTTTAATTCATTTTTAATATAAAATAAAAATAACTTTTACTTTCCTTAATTATCAAGTTGAAGTCAAACTGAAAGCACCGGTTTCCACGAAATTATCGAAGTTAAGCATTGACGAGACTGTTCTATTATTTAGGGGTGACCACTTAAGCAACAGCAGGTGCTGTAAGCAATCTGAGGGTTGTGTGAAGCATAGTAAATTACTAACTAAACTATTTGAGGCAGGGAACCCAAACAGGAAGTAGGGCATGAGCGAGTTCCCCCTTCTCTTCCGTTGTACATTTCCGACAACACATTTAAACCAATCGTCAGTCCGACCTTCCTTCATTTATGTATCAGAGGTTTGGTAAATACCTATATTCACTTGGTGTGGGGCAACACTCCTGTGTTTAGTTTCAATTTATGTCCCAATTATCACCATAAACTAAAAGTTAAGTCCTTATTTTATCGGCCTAAGTAAGGGTCCATTTGATAATGCAATGTTATCTTCACTTTTAAACTTGTTGACCCCTTTTTGTCGGTTTCAAAAAAGTAAGTAATCTACCTTTTTTAAACTTAATATTTTTTGTTTTTTTTTCTTTATTTACTTCTTTGTAATTTTTTCCCATTTGTTCCTTTTATATTTCTATATTTTTTTGCATTTTTGATTTATATTTGATTTTCTTATAGATCCATTTATTTATTTTTTATTAAAAGATATTTCCAAGTAATTTGAATTATAAAAAAAATAATCACATATGCAATATTCATTGTCCTTCTTCAATTACTTACTTTTTTTTTTTTGTTTTTTTTTTTTAAATGTGACGAGACTTCTAATCGGTCCCACCCACGTATGTTTTTACTGTTGTAACTTAATTTATTTAACATCCGCCTTTTATATTTAATAATATATATAGACGAGGCAACAACTAGTTTTATTTTTAAAATTTGGGTCCGTAATTTCAGCTTGACTTGTGACAGCTGAGACGATGACAAATGACGCTTCACCTGTTTTCAATACGGAGGCCGAAAAAGACCACAAAAATGCAACCCTCATGTCATCGTGTTTATTTACATTTTTCGTTCTCTTTTTCATCCTAGTCATCACGAACTGACACGTAACGGTTGAATTAAACGATTTTTTTTTTTAAACTTAAGTTGCGAATCTTGATGTTCTTTAAACAGGATTTATGGTAAGAGATAAATATGCTTTTAAATTTTTTTTTTTTTAAAAGCGATCTTTAAAATATTTTATCACACAAGTTTTTTTTTCTTTCTGTTTACCAATGGTTGTGGTAGCATTTGTTGTAAAAAGTTCGCGCACCCTGTTTTTTTTTTTTCTTTTTCTTTTCTTTTTAACTTCTATTCCGGGAAAAATTAGTACTTCTATCTATCTTTGAAATAAATGAGTTGGACGTACGTAGAATAGTTTGTCAAAATATGTGTTTCCTCTCACCCGGTCTATATATATATATATATATATATATATATATATATATATATATATATATATATATATAAGAATTGTTATAGTTATTATGGAACAACAAAACACAAAAAAAGCTTAAACGATTTATGTTTCTAACTAAATTTTATTGTAAATGTCTAATTTTGTACCATTAAATGTAATATTTCTTGTACAGTATTTGTTATTTAAAGCCGACCGTAGTTTTAAAAGAAGCGTTTTCGCAGTATGAAACGTTAACAGTCGCTCATTTCTTTGACACAGTTCAAATTATTTTTTAACGTTTAAGAGTTTTACAAGATCACAAATTAGTTTCTTTAAATCAAACCTCTTCATAAAAAAAAAAAGCAAGTTAACGAAGAACACTCAAGAAAGGAGGGACAAACCTGTTGAAAAATTTTGAGTTAACTCGAAGTGTGTCAAAATCGTTGAGGATTCAATTTTATAATACTCATTTAAAATATATATATATATATATATATATATATATATATATATATATATATATATATATCTATCATCTGTTTATAAATAGATAGCTAGATCTATCAAGCGATGTGTGTGTGTGTGTGTGTATTACTTTCACCTTTTGTTAATTCTTAGAATTGGTGGTTCGCGGATTTTCATTGTAACAGTGAAGTATATTTATTGCTTTCTGACTAATTATGACCCAGTATTCTTAATAGGGTTTAATCTCCGTTACATCGAGAATTTGGATGATGAAAAAAAAAAAAATTAAATGCTCTGTGCAAATGCTGATCTCATAAAGCTACATTTTGGAAACTGGACTGGAATTTTCTTTATTCTCTTAGGGTGTTCAGTGTGTAAATTGCTCTAACAAAATCTCGCTATGACGTGCCGTTTTTTTGTTTGTTTGTTTTTTTGCTGGATTATGATTACGATTTTTTTTTTTTTTTTTTTTTTAATCAAATATATTCGCTACAAACACAAACCCCACAAAATGCTCATTCAGTTGCCAGTTGGACTGATAAAAGTTTTGCGATATTTTGGTAAGGTACAATTTTGCAGTTCTTTATGCTTTTGGTGAAGGTGACAAACCACACTGCACTGTTTTTCACTGGATTTGCCTATTTGGTTTGAAACATGGCCTTTAAACCTGTAGAACTTGTCTGATTGTAAAGGTTCTTGCAAAATTTCTTGAATCATCTGGTTAATGTTCTATGACCAACTGTGTCTTCATCTTTCAAACAACGAATGATTTTGGTTGCTTCCATGGCACTATGATCCAGTTCGATCTTGTAAAGTACAAGTTTCTGAATTAGGCTATGCTGCACCTTCATCTGTGCAGCTTTTTTTCAAATCTCCTACAGTGTAAAGCAATGCACAACGTGTTAGCACACCAACTACCACAATACTACCAACCACATTGGGTATGTTACATAGCTTGAACTTATATATGATATAGGTCATATATATGCCGAGAACTTGCGCAACAGTGGCAAATGCAACTGGAGCCACTGAATTGTGCCTCACGTTACCAAGATATCACAAAATGAAATATTGACGTAGGATTATCATCCGTGGAATGTAATTCATTCTTTGGTTTTCAAGTGTTTTCAATTGACTTTTATATGATCTCTGCTATAGTAGTCATCTGGCACCGAGCGTTCTGTATAGAAGATATACAGTAATCATCGCTGAGGTATGTTTTAGACTCCATGTCGAATCTTTGGTTTGTTTATTTTGGTGTTTATATGTCACCTCACATCTGTCCTACCTATTTAAAAGTGTCACTCAAACTTCATCCTTTTCGGTTAGGTTGGGATTGTATGCGTTTAGAAAATATGACAGTCGGTTTAGACTGCTTGATACGACTACTGGGAACAGCCCAGAAGTTGCGGCTATGTAGTTCTGGATTGGCTCATTCCTTGAACCTCAGCGAGCCGTCCCTCCAGGCTCTAACCAACCTTGGTGGGGCTAGGTTTATTGCCTGGCGCCCCTTTCGGGGAAATATCGATAGTTATTGTCATCAGAAATAGACAGTACAACTGGAGTTGAAATCCTGGATGAGACTGTTTGCATCGTGCATTTCACATAGCACAAACCCCTTTTGTAGGGGTGTGCATCAAGCTATTTTTTTTTCTTGCTATTAGAAAATAGTTGGGCTGACTGGCTCTTTAACCATGGCATGGCAACTGGTAAAAAAAAAACTCTGAAATAAAACCTGTTAAACTCCGCTTTACAAACATACCTTGTGTCCTATTCTACTTATGTAGCTTGTTTGTAAACATACACACACACTGGCCCAGTCAGCTGCAGCTGTAGAATAAACCAACTGCACCTCTGCAGAGGCGTAAGAATTCCCCCTCCCCAACAAGGTGAGGCTCCAGTAATGCTGGAGATTTGGGGAATGTGGTGTACCCTTTCTTTGCCCTAGCTCCCAGGTCCACTTTGTCCCCAAGTAGTAGCACCTGAAAGGGTCCTACCTACAGGTCAAATAGAACTGTTTGATCATTTTGCTGTGTGTAAATAAATGACTGATGTTTAATTGAATTGTTAGTAATAAATAGTTATACTTGAAAACATTAAACTGTATGCAAATGAACGAATTATATTGAATTGAATAATTAGTGTTAGATAGCAATAAGCGAAACCGTTTAACTGTGTAAAAACAATAGCAATACTAGTGTGCAAACAAATTCTGATTTAAAAATTAAATTACCTACTAACTATCTACTTATATATATATATATTTTTTTTTTTAAATTTTCATCATACAACGTGTGAAAGCATGTGCGATACTCTGTCCTCATCAGCCGCCAACCAGGGTGATAACACAGTTTTGGTAGCTCAAGGTGGTACTATATATATATATATATATATATATATATATATATATATATATATGATTTCTATTTAAATGTTTGCAAACAAATGATTGATTGTAAATAGAATTACTTATGTTAGACAGAAATGCTTGAAACCATTTAACTGTGTGCAAATAAAAAAGATGAGTTCTGGCTAATTTAAAAATATTGTCTACAAAATGTGTTTACTAATCCTATATTTGATATATATGTATAAAGAGGATTTGGCATTAAATAACCTACAATGGTTGATATGCCATAAAACCCAACCAAACCAAATCATATAAATTCAATATATATGTATAAAGAGGATTTGGCATTAAATAACCTACAATGGTTGATATGCCATAAAACCCAACCAAACCAAATCATATAAATTCAATATATATGTATAAAGAGGATTTGGCATTAAATAACTTTCAAGGGTTGATATGCCATAAAACCCAACCAAACCAAATCATATATATTTAATATATATGTATAAAGAGGATTTGGCATTAAATAACCTACCATGTTTGGTATGCCATAAAACCCAACTGGACCAATCCCACACACACACGTGTGTGTGTGTATATATATATATATATATATATATATATAATTTAGTCATGGATAGTTTTTAGATATATACATGAAATTAATTTGGTGTGAAGATGAGTGTAAAAAAAAAAATGACTTTTTACCTTTGAAACTTAATATTTATAAGTATAAGTAAATTGTAGGGCAGACTGGGAATGGGAACTGATCTACAAGAGGGTAAACTGAATTCAAACCAGCTGTACTTCACTTAGAATTGACTCTGTCATAAGCTGCCCTTAGTGGAAAGGGTTGGGTAAATTCAAACCCATTCAACATGAAAGGCTAATTTATGTATTGGGTCACATTTCAGCATCCGTGTTGAGTATATGTGTGTACTTAGTGTAGGGATGTTGCTTCTTGGACTTGAGCTTAGCATCTAAGTGTTGCATTTGTTTCTCCCCTTCCTCTTTTTGTTCAGCATACTGACATATCATCTTGGTAGGTTTGGTTTGATTCAATGGCATATCAACCATTATTGGTTATTTAATGCCAAAGCCATCCTTGTATGTATTTACCATACTCTCTGCATGAGCAGGATGTGACATAAAGTTAATTTTCTCAAGCAGAGTTTATCAGGTTTGACATTAAGAGTTTTCTTTCTCCTAGACTGGTTGCCATACCTAGGTTAAAGAATCCAGCCTGCCTTACTATTTTTCCATAGTTGGAGGGAGAATTGCCAGATTCATGCCTTTTCCTTGGTGGTTAGCGCTATGTGAAATGCGAACAGCCTTGTCTAGGATTTTAAAGTGTGTCATTGTGTTCATTCTTGGGGAAATAAGTGGGGTTCATGCCTTTCTGAAAACTATTTGTTTGAAAGTGACAATAATAGCATGACTGGAGTTTGAACTTGCTTACTAGGATGTTGCAGTCCAACATGTTAGCCACTACGCCATAGGGACCCTTCCTCTCCTTGATCATTTACTTTCTCGATAAAAATCTTTTATAATTACTTACAAATTTCAGTGTTATTTCTATGAAACTTTTAATTGAAGTACGATGTAACGTGTAAGCTGATTGTGTGTGTGTGTGTGTATATATATATATATATATATATATATATATGTCCAGGGAATGGAGTAGTGCCCTCTCCTACACCTCAGTGTAGTAGCTATTGAAAACGGAGCCTTTGGGTCACCCTCAACAAAGGTCATCAACTTTACTTATATATGTATGAATGTGTATATGTATGTATATGCAAATTTCATTGAACATAATAGACATTTTATGCCTACAAATTCTCTTTTGGATTCTCCCCTGATGATGGCCCAAAGTCGGGCAGAAAGTACTAGGGATACATACAATTATGGACAATACCTTAATCAGTTCCCCCCGAATACGATAAAAGTAATACGGGAATTCGAAAAAAAAAAAAAACAACCGGATCCAAAAGAGAATATGTAGGCATAAAATGTCTATTATGTTCAATGAAATTTGCATTAACGAAGAAATGCTGCCTAAATATACATATGTATGTATGTATATATATATATATATATATATATATATATATATATATATATATATATATATATATACTTAGGGAGCAAGTCGTTATCTGAACATGTTTGGTTAAAGACCATGGATTGTTTTTTTTTTTTTTTTTTTTTTTTTTTTGCAAAATCTTCAAGTGAAGACGTTCAAGTCTTCTTATTTTTCTGATGTCTGGTTCAACATGGTGAATAAAGTACCCCATACTAGCTCAAGTGCTTTCGACCACTTCACTGGTCATCCTCAGGTGTTGTGTTAGGTTGTTTGTTGTTGTGAGTTTTATTTATATTTATTTGGAGTGTTTTTTTTTTTGGGGGGGTTATATGGTGTTGGTTCATTCTGTTAGGGTGAGTGGTAGGGTTAGTTATTGAATATGTTTAATACGTTAACAATTATGTTGAATATTTTATTTATTGTAAGTATGTCCGTTTCTTTTAAGCATCTATTCATATTGATAACCAGTCTGTCATGGTGGGAAGTAAGAAAAAAAAAGATTTCTTAATGGTCAAAGTGAATTTTTAACCCAGTATCCATGTATGCTATCATGGCTGGCCATTTTCCAATTTGGTACTTTTTGATTGTTGCTCTGTGAGTGTATTGGGGGGGGTCTGAGTGATGTAATGGCTAAAGCGATGGACTGTGGAATCGTAGTACGCGAGTTCGTACTCCAGTCGCGCTATTATGTTCACTTTCGGGCAAATACCCTTGGGAAAGGTATGAACCCCCTTATCTTCCCAGCTATGGGTTAAATAGTACCACTACTCTTCTTCCAAAAGAATGGCTTTGGCATTAAATAACCTACAAAGGTTGACATGCCATTAAACAAAGAACCCAAACCAAACCAATGTGTATTTTCGCCTTAGGTCCTTCTTTGAGTCCTTACTCTTTACCCATGTTTCTTATCCATTTGGCTTTTCTGTATATTCTTTTCGCTTACATATTTTGCTCCAAAATTGTTTCGTTTCCTTGTTCTTTGGTTGTTGGGGTGTGTGTTGGTGCATTCTTCCCCTATTTGCTGGTAGAATTTTTTTTTTTTTTTGTTTTAGAATGTTTTGTTTTAGTCTTCCTTCTTTCACCAATACCTTCTGATTTATTTCTTAGCGGTGTATTGTTTGTTTTACTCGTATTGTTTTTTTTTTTCTTTTCATTCCAACAAGGTTCAGAATTCTTCTTCCGTTCTATCATATTTTTACTGGTTGCAATAGATTTATCTGCATTTCCAGTTGAATTCCCCATCCAGGTTTTGAGTTTCTGATCGTGTTTTTTTTAGGGGAACACTGATTTTATTACAGACTAATTTTGCTCCTGCATAGATTAATTAATTCAATTTCATGATGTTCATTGTGTTAATAATAATTTTTTTTTTTTTTTTCAGTTTCTGCTTTAACTTTTCCAGCTTTGGTTTATTAGCGATGGTAATCTAGTCTTCTTTTCAGCGATAATTCTCTTTAAAATCTCTCTATGCATTTTTTTCTTCTTGCATTAGTTTTTGTTTTGAGTTGTTTGGGTGTGTGGTGTTTATTGGCCTAGTGGGTAGAGTGTTCTAGTGGTCTGGGCGGCCTGGGTTCAATCCCAGGTCGCATTATACCAAAGACTTTAAAAATGGTACTTGATACCTCCTTGCTTAACACTCAGCAATATAAGGTACGTATCAAGGGTAAAGTGGAGCAATTCAAGGAAAGGAGTAACAGCTTCCCCTACACCTCAGTGTAGTAGCTATTGAAAAGGGAGCCTTCTGGTTGCCCTCAACTACGGTTGCCAACTTTACTTACTTTCGTTTTTTCAGTATTTGGTGTATCGATTATTATATTAGGGTCTTGTTGCCTTGATTC
>OY757942.1:2406249-2458749 GCA_963585895.1 Sepioteuthis lessoniana
CCAGTTTTATAGCACTAATTGGTTTAAAATTTTCTGAGAGTATTTTTTTCAAATTAAGGAGTGTTTTTATATACTTATTATCCAAAAATATTACAATAATTACAAAAAATATTTTTAATAAGTTGTTTTTCTCCGAGAAAAGCCAAATGGGAATTGTGAAAGTAAACAACATTTCCGTTTTCCAAGAATTTTACACCTGATTTTTTTTCTGTAATCATCACTTTTCTTTCTTTTTTGATTAACTTAAACAGAGACACTAAACTTTAAACCATATTTCATTGGTTCAGTAGTAAGTAAATTTCTTTTTATTCTAACGAATTGTTTACAAAATAAGGCCCCATGGAAGTCCTCTTGTGTGAGCGTGTCAATGACCTTTGTCACAGCCTCTTTCATCTCCTCAATTGTCACATAACGACAGCCTCTGAGCTTAGGGAATAACCAAAAGTCACAGGGGGCAATGTCTGACTATAGGGAGGCTGAGGAACTGTCTTGATGCCCATCTTGCTCAAATAGTTTGTGACAAGGATTGAGTTGTGGACTGGGGCATTGTCCTGGTGGAAATGCCACTGAGCCGATTTGAAGAGTGCTGGCCTCTTCCCTAGGAATCTCTTCCTGAACTCCCTTAAAACCTTAACATAGTAACCCTAACCCTAACCCTAACCCTAACTGTTTGGCCAATCAACTGTGGTGTATTGACTTCCTTACTCCTCCCACACCTCTCATCATCCCTCACAGACTCCCTGCCTTCCTTGGATCTCTTATGCCACTCAAAAACTGATGCTTGATTCATGCAAGATGGTGAAAAAGCAGTCTGAAGCATTCCATACGTTTCTTTTGCATTTTTTCCAAGTTTAAAACAGAATTTTATTGCATATCATCCTTGTGAGTTTGTCACACCTGTGTTAACTGGGGGTCTTTCACTGGAGTCTAAGTGACACCAAGTCTCCTCACGTCTACAATGTTAAACGTTAAACTACAAGCACCAGCTATAATAGGTGTTGAATGTTTCATCAATGAAACATTCAACGTTTTTTATATAAGATGGCTTATTCAAAAAAAAATCCAATGTAACATTGGCACATTTATCATATATATAAAAAAAAAAAAGTTGGTGATCATAGTCAAGGGTAACCCAAAGGCTCCTTTTTCAATAGCTACTACACCAAGGTGTAGCGGAAAGCGCTACTCCGTTCCCTGGATTTTTCCACTTTACCCTTGATCCATACCTTTATAATGCTGAATGTTTAGCAAGGAGGCATGAAGTACCATTTTTTTTGTCTTTGGTATGACTCTACCTGGGATTGAACCTTGGCCTCATGGTTATATGGATGCTCCCCCATGGGAGTTGAGCACTCTGGTATATGGTAAGGTATAAATGTAAACAAAATGAAAGTTACTACTTAATGTCTTTTAATTCCCGAGCTGACGGGGTTTGCTTGTTGGCTGAGCGGTATGATACTAAGTAAGTGAAGTCAAGAGTGACCTGAAGGTTTCCTTTTCAATAGCTACTACACCGAGGTGTAGGAGAGGGTGCTACTCCTTTCCCTGGATTGCTCCACTTTACCCTTGATATGTACCTTATATTGTTGAGTGTTAAGCAAGGCAGTATCAAGCACCATTTTTTTAAGTCTTTGGTATGACGTTACCTGGGATTATCATATATAAAAAAATAAGTAAAAGTAAAGTTGTCTCCCTTTAGTCAAGGGTGATCAAAAGGCTCCCTTTTCAATAGCTACTACACCAAGATGTAAGGGAGGGTGCTACTCCTTTCCCTGGATTGCTCCACTTTACCCTTGATATGTACCTTATATTGCTGAGTGTTAAGCAAGGCAGACTCAAGTACCATTTTTTTTTTTTTTTTTTAAGTCTTTGGTATGACTCGACCTGGGATTGAACCCCAGTGTCTCCCGGACCATAGGCGAACACTCTACCCACTAGGCCAATGAGCTGGTCTACATAAAGTTGGGTGGGTTTCAATCCCAGCTTCAAGCGTCCTACGTGTCTACCCACACTGAAGAGTTGTGATACAACGAAACAGTCTGTCTGTGGACGACAATATATATATATATATATATATATATATATATATATATATAGGCAAACATTTTTTATCTACAAATAGTTGCATGACCAACTACCAAGATGACTTGTTTTCTGTTCTACATAGAGCTAGAAGTAAAATCTATTTGAACATCTTAGAGGCAATCTACATGTTTTTTAGATTGCCCCCTTCTATGTAGACAGAGAACCAGTCATAACTTACATATTTTGGGAGACATAATGTTCCCCCGCCTTTTTTTTTTTTTTTTGTCACATTTTCTCGTAACTTTCCCTATTTGTATTAACCGTTTTTAAACATTTCTGCAGTGGGATTGTATGAATAGTGCCGGACAAAAGGGCCCTCGCATTCTTTTATATTTTTAAAAATAATTTGGTCTCCCTTATACAGATGATTCCCCTATTTGTTTGTTTAAATAAATTTATGTGTACCAAAAGCTTACACATATATATATATATATATATATATATATATATATATATATATATATATATATATAAATTTTTTTTTTTTTTTTTTCTTTCTCAAAAATGAGAACACTGAATATGCTGTTATGAACCTTTCTTTCCTCCTGATATCTCATCAAACATCAATCGCTATTTTAACAATATTTTTCATGAATTTAATGTCCTGAAGAAGGTTATTATGACTGAAACGTTTAAGGTCAACTTTCATAATAAAGTCATGAAATTTTGGATGATTTTGTTTTTTCTAATTTTCTTTATATATATATATATATATATATATATATATATAGTAGAGAACAAAAAAATTAATGAGTATTTTCCATTAGAAATTTATTTAATCCATTTAAAATGGAGTTGAACTGAAAAACAAATTTGTTTGACTCCATCTGATGAATCTCTTTTAAATTGATGAAATAAATTTTGTAATGGAAAATACTCATTCATTTTCTTGTTCTTAAGAATATATTATCAGAGGATGTATTTTTTTATATATGAGGTACCAGCTGAAATAAATTCATAATAGCTAAGTGTGTATCTGTATAGGTATGCATTGTGGATTATGGAGGATTAAGAACGTCTCGAATAGAATCATTCCCTAATCACCTTCTATTGGATATTTTATATATATATTACATGACTGAGTCTAAGACCCTGGGTTTCATGCTATCCACGTTTGTCAAACAGAGTGAACGTTTTTAAAAAAAAAAAGATTTAATATTGTTAATTTTTTGTTCGAAAAAGTAGGGGTTATTTGTGTGTAAACACACTAACATTTAAACTTATGCACACAAACAAAACCTCCTTTTTGAACAAAAAATTAACCATATTTATCAGTCTTTTTTTTTTTTTTGAAAACTTTCACCCTGTCTGACAAATGTATATAGCATGAAACCCAGGGTCACAGGCTCTGCTATGTAATATATTTAAATGCTCTATCATTGATATTGTGCACTATTTAACAATACTGCAACATTTGGTCCCCCCTTAGCTCAATAAGTGAGCTAGTAAGAACCATAAACCTCTTTAATATATTGTTATGGTACCTACCTTACGGACTACAATGTAACCTTCCTATTACTATGAATAAGTAAAAGTAAAGTTGGCGACCATAGTCGAGGGTGATCTGAAGGCTCCCTTTTCGATAGCTACTACACCAAGGTGTAGGGGAGGGCGCTACTTTTTTCCCTGGATTGCTCCACTTTACCCTTGATCTGTACCTTATAATGCTGAGTGTTAAGCAAGGAGGCATCAAGTACCATTTTTTTGTGTGTCTTTGGTATGACTCGACCTGGGATTGAACCCAGGTCTCCCGGGCCATTGGCAAACACTCTAACCGCTAGGTCAGTTCTCTCCAGCCTAACACTTTGGCAGTCAGACTGACGTTCAACAGTCTTTTACCTATGCTGTATTTATACTTTCATTCAATATACTTGTTTCACGTAATCCCGAGTTTGTGGCTTTCTTCCGGACCTTTTACTGGTACACAACATATATACTTTTTCATGTCTTATACTTACATACCATCAGATTTATTTCCATTTCTATCTCATATAGTTTCTTCCAAGCAGCGGTCGTGTTGATATTGCTATATGGATGCACTACGTGGACGCTAACTAAACGGATCGAGTAAAAGCTTGACGCAGCTACACAAAAATGCTGCAAGCTATTTTGAACAAGTCCTGGAGGCAACACCCCACAAAGCACCAGCTGTACGGCCACCTACCTCCCATCATGGAAACTATCAAAGT
Organism: Sepioteuthis lessoniana; assembly: GCA_963585895.1. Classification (NCBI taxonomy): domain Eukaryota; kingdom Metazoa; phylum Mollusca; class Cephalopoda; order Myopsida; family Loliginidae; genus Sepioteuthis; species Sepioteuthis lessoniana. Next base: position 2,410,524 of record OY757942.1, read on the forward strand.
TAGACAAACTAGACATGCAGGACACTGTTGGAGAAGTAGGGACGAGCTCATAAGTAATGTTCTCCCATGGAACCCCTCATATGACCGAGCAAATACAGGGCAACCAGTTTGAACCTACATACAGCAGCTTTGTGAGGATACTGGATGTAGCCTTGAGGACCTGCCAAAAGCGATGAACGATAGGGATGAGTGGCGAGAGAGGGTCAGGGATATCCATGCTGGTGGCACAACATGATGATAATGATATATATAAAGTATATTTCTTGTATCATCCTAAGGTTTGATAGTCACCCATGTCTACACAATAGGATTGTTTATGTTGCAGGGGGTATATTCTAAAGTTTTCTCTTCTCAAATACTTACGAAGGCTGAGACTATTTGATAAACAAAAAACCAACATAATTCATCTAAATTTGAATGCCTAGAAGTTTATAAGATTAAAATATCTAAACTTGTGGTTTATTTTGTGTAAAACTTGTAAGTATTAGACATGTAATTGAATAAATTAAAACTTTATTTATGAGGGTGCCCTCCGAAAGTAATCATCATCATCATATCGCGCTGGTAGCACGGATATCCCTGACCCTCTCTCGCCACTCCTCTCTATCGTTCATCGCCCTAAGTAGGTCTTCAGGACAACAGCCTGTATCCTCACATAGCTGCTGAATGTATGTTCGAGCTGGTAATACTTCCTATTTATTTCCATCGAAAAGACAGAGGTACACGGTTGGATAGAGTAAGTTTTCAGCAACGAAATACTATGTTTTTCGTTCTTCAAAAAAAAAAATTTACTTCTGCTGAGGCAATCCGCTTTTCCACAAAGGTGACGTTGTTGTCAGGAAAATGCTGTCTGCACGATCCATTTTTGACTGCTCCAATTTGCATGGATGAGCTGATCAAGGCACTCTTTATTTAGTTTTAACAGCTGTGTTGAATGTATCTGTTGTCACTGCTGAAACACATCACCTACCGACTAACTGTACACATATCCTCTGTCTAGTTGCGGTTGAATGTGGCGTTTTTTTTTCTCCTCTCATGACACATTTATGACAGACAGCATAGTTGGCTGGGGCTGTAGAATACACTAACTGCATCTCTGCAGAGGGGTAAGACCCCCACCAAAACGAATGTCTCACATACGACATTGAACCATCTGATGGCGAATTTCCAGCCTTGGAGATTTGGAGAATGTCGAGTACTCCATCATTGCCATCGCTCCCAGGTCCACTCTGACCTGGAGTGGTAGTACCAGATAGTCCTATCTATGGGTCAAATAGAACTGCTGGACATTTAAACTCTTTACAAACAAATGACTTATGCTAAACTGAATTGTTTGAAATAGAACTGTTTGATCATTTAATTGTTGGTTGGTTGGTTGGTTTTTATGGCATATCAACCTTTGTAGGTTATTTAATGCCAAATCCATTTTTATGCAAATAGTTCTATTTCAAACAATTCACTTTAGCATGAGTACACAATTTAATTGTCAAAAACATTTCTATTTCAAGCTATTCAGTTAATTCACACAGTTCTAATTCAGCTCATTCAGTTTAGTATAAGTATCGATTTTCTTTACAAACAGTTAAATTACAAAACAGTTCTATATCAAACTATTCAGTTTAGTGTAAGTACAGTTTCAATGTCAAAAACAGTTCCATTTCAAACAATTCAGTTTAGCATAAGCATGCAATTTAAATGTAAGCACAGTTTAATTGTCAAAAACATTTCCATTTCAAGCTATTCAGTTTAGCATAAGTATGCAGTTAGTTCTATTTAACCCATAGATAGGGCTCTATCAGGTGCTACCACATCGGGCCAGAGTGGACCTGGGAGCATTGGCAATGAAGAGGTACTCCGCATTCCCCAAAGCTCCTGCATCACTGAAACCTCACCATCAGATTGTTTAATGTCATAACCAGGACACTCATTGGGTGGGGATCTTACCCCTCTGCAGAGAAGCAGTCAGTGTATTCTACAGCCCCAGCCAACTGTGTAGACAAATAAGTAATATTGAATAAAATTATTAGTGTTTAATAGCAATACTTTAAACCTTCAATTGTCTGTCTAAATTGAGTAATTAGTATAATATAAGAACACTTGAAACCATTTAACTATGTGTAAATAATTGACTAATGTTGAATAGAATAGAATAGTGTTAAATAGCAATACTTGCAACCACTTCACTATGTGCAAACAAATGATTAATATTGAATAGAATTAGTTGTGTTAAATAACAATATTTGAAACTATTTAACTGTGTAGAAACAATAGCAATGCTAGTGCGTAAACGAATTAGTTCTTATTTAAAAATCAAATTACTTATAAACTATTAACCTACAAATCATATATACATATATATCCATTTAAATGTGTGCAAACAAATGACTCATGTTAAATTGTTACTGTGACATTGCAATATTTGAAACCCTTTAACTGTGTGCAAAAAAAGATCTCAGGCTTGTTTAAAAAATGTTATTTACAAAATCTGGCGAACACTTACACACAACATATGGAAACATGGGACAGCTGTTTCGACCTTATTAGGTCTCATCAGCAGTGTATACCATGATCTCCCCCGCTGGAGATTGAACCAGTGCTGGATTTTCTGGTCATGGTAATTCAATTGACAATATAATTCCTCTACTTAAAAAAAGAATGTACATCTATATCCTTGCGCTTCAGGTCATAATAATTACATGGATGAGTATTTCTAATCCTCTTAGGAAGACGTGGCCTTTGAGGTGTCCGTGTCCTCTGTAAAGAGTACGGGTGTAACTTACAAGACACATTCAGGTTAAATGACCACGCAATTACCATGACTGGTTAATTTGGCGTCACATGGACTGGTGACTCAGTTGTACAGTTTCGACTTAGCAATCTGTGGTCACTGGTTCGATCTCCAGTGGGGGTGATCATGGTATACACTGCTAATGAGACCTAATAAGGTCAAAACAGCTGTCCAGTGTTTTGTATATCATGTGTGTTCACTAGATTTTCTGGTCATGGTAATTCAGGTCATAATATAATTCCTCTACATAAAAAAGAAAATGTTGATCTACAATTGTTGATATGCCATAAAACATAACCAGACTGCCTCTTTGCTACTACCTGTAACAAGTTATTGGTAAGAGGGTTCAACTCTTACTGCCATATCATCAACATCATCCATGTGTTATATTGTGGGTCAACATCAAAGAATTGGAGGTTTTGTGTAAGGTTATGGAGTAACAGTCATTATCTTCGTGAGTGGACTTGACTACCTGAGTTCAAATCCTGAAGGAAGCTTCTCACATTTCAAATCGTTCTAATAACCTTGAGAAAGGTGGGAATCCATCTATTTTCTCTCCAACCAGTGGCAGATCTGCTGTGAAACTTCTCATCCCTTAATTCTGCATCAGTCCCACATTGCTTAAAAAGTTTGGGTCTTCTCTACGAGAAAGTGTTTCAAAAATAATATTTATGATTCAATATAAAATGATATTTAAAATGAAAAGATACAAACTTTCCCATAAAAGTTCTAGCTTAAGGCTTTCCACCTCCAAATGTTAATTCACTACGACCTCCAGTTATAGACCTCTGTTAACTAATTAGAATTGTCCTCTCCTTCCTAAATAGAAGCATCAATATCATCATGGACAGCTGTTAACTTTTACTCGTTTTCTCTTTAAATCTTTTTTTTTTTTTTTTTTTTTTTCTTTTTTTCAAAATAAATTATTTTACAGCTTGAAAATTAAAATAAATTAAAAGTAAAGTTGTCTCCCTTTAGTCAAGGGTGACCCAAAGGCTCCCTTTTCAATAGCTAGGTTTTTTAATTTTCCTCATTTCACTCCTTGGCGAGTTTGTCACACCAGTGTTAACTGGGCGTCTTTCATTGGAGTCTAAGTGACACCAAGTCTCCTCACGTCTACAATGTTATCGTTAAACCACAAGCACCAGCTATAATAGGTGTTGAATGTTTCATCGATGAAACATTCAATGTCTTTTATATAAGATGGTTTATTAAAAAAACAATCCAATGTAACATTGGCGCATTATCATATATGAAAAAATAAGTACAAGTTGTCTCCCTTTAGTCAAGGGTGACCCAAAGGCTCCCTTTTCAATAGCTACTACACCAAGATGTAAGGGAGGGTGCTACTTCATTCCCTGGATTGCTCCACTTTATTCTTTATCCTTACCTTATATTGCAGAGTGTTAAGCAAAGCAGTTTCAAGTACCATTTTTTAAGTCTTTGGTATGACTCGACCTGGAATTGAACCCCAGTCTCCCAGACCACTGGTGAACACTCTACTTATTAGGCCAATGGCCTGGTAAAATTAAAATAACCTTTAATTTTCATTTTATATTTGTATATATTTTTTGTTTATGAATTTTGTAGGGCATACTGAGATCAAGGATAAAAAGGAGCCATCCAGGAAATGGAGTAGCGCCCTCCCTTACATCTCGATGTAGTAGCCATTGAGAAGGGAGCCTTTGAGTCACCCTCAATTAAGGTTGCTGACTTTAATTTTACTTTATTTTAATTTTTATGCTGTAAAATAATTTATTTTGAGAATATAATAAAAAAATCTAGGAGAAGGAAAAATTCTGAGTTTAAACCAGATTTCAAGAAGAGTGGGCTTCATTTAGCTATTTGTGCCCAAAACACAATATACAGTGGGGAAAATAAGTATTTCATCTCCTGTTGATTTTTCTGAGTTTGCCACCTTACAAAAATAGGAACGGTCTATAATTTTCAGGGTAAGGCCGTCTTAAAAATGAGATAGAATATAAAATGAATTCAAGAAAGTCATATTATATTAATTTTTGAACATTTTATTTGTTTTTTTGTTTTTTTTTTATTGAAAAAATATATATTTCACTCCCTACCAACCAGCAATAATTCAGGCCCCAAAAACTGGTTATGTGACCAGGAGGCATATAGTAAGTAAGTAAAGTTGTCTCCCTTAGTCGAGGGTGACCTGAAGGCTCCCTTTTCGATAGCTACTACACCAAGATCTAGGGGAGGGCACTACTCCTTTCCCTGGATTGCTCCTCTTTACCCTTACCTTATAATGCTGAGTGTTAGCATCAAGTACCATTTTTTTTGAGTCTTTAGTGTGACTCTACCTGGGATTGAACCCAGGTCTTCCGGGCCATTGGCAAACACTCTAACCATTATGCCAATGTCCAGTATATAGACTCCTCCTATTATTCAATTATTACTCCTAATCAAGTACTCATTAATTGTATGAAAGACACTAGTTCACAGAATCCTTCAGTGAATTAGAATCTAATTTCTTTTTGTTGGGGAAGACAAAAGAATTATCTAAGGACATCTGGAACAAAATTGTATACCTACACAAGACTGTAATGGGCTACAAGAGGATTGGCAAGCTGTTGGTGCGATAAGAAAATGGAAAAAATACCAATTGACTAACAGTCTTTCTCAGACTGATGCTCCCTGTAAGATCTCTCAATGTGTAGTAAACCTGATGAGGAGAAAGGTGAAGGAACAACCCAGAACGACGCAGCAAGAGCTTATTGATGATCTCAAAGCAGCTGGGACCACAGTCACCAAGATGACCATTAGTAATCCATTATGTTGTAGTGCACTGAAATCATAAAGTGCCCGCAAGGTCCTCCTACTCAAGAAAGTACATGTACAGGCCCATCTGAAGTTTGCAAATAAGCACCTGGATGATTCAGAAGAGGGTTGGGAGAAAGTACTGTGGTCAGATGAGACTAAAATTGAGCTTTTTGGCATCAACTTGAATCGCCATGTTTGGAGGAAAACAAAAAAGCTGACCTGGACCCCAATAACACCATCCCAACCATTAAGCATAGTGGTGGGGCTGTTTCTCTGCTAAGGAGGCTGTATGACTACACCGGGTTGAAGGAAAGATGGATGGGGCCAAGTACAGGGAAATCAAAAGTGAAAACTACCTTGCCTCAGCCAGGACACTAAAGATGGGTCGTGGATGAATGTTCCAGTACGACAATGACCCAAAGCATACGGCTAAGGCAACAAAGGAGTGGGTCAAGAAGAAGCACATTAAGGTAATGGAGTGGTCTTGTCAGTCTCTGGACCTTAATCCTTTTGAGAATCTGTGGAGGGAGCTGAAAATTTGAGTTGCCCAACAACAACCTACAGACCTTAAGGATTTGGACAAGATCTGCAAAGAGAAATAGGCCAAAATCCTCCCTGGGATCTGTAAAAACTTAGTAACCAACCACAGGAAACGTCTGGCTGCTGTGCTTGCCAACAAGGGTTTCTTCACCAAGTACTGAGCTATGTTTTGCTATGGGGTGAAATATTTATTTTTTTCAATAAAATACAAATTTGTTCTAAAATTAATATGTAATTTTCTAGAATTTAAAAAAAAAAAATTCTATCCCTCACTTTCAGAGAGGACCAACCCTGAAAATTATAGACCGTTCCTATTTTTGTAAGATGGCAAACTCAGAAAATCAGCAGATGAAATACTTATTTTCCCCACTGTACGAGTCGCACCCCGAGGACTAAATTAGGTTACAGGAGACGCAGGGTGGGGAAAAAAAAAAAACGTTGCCAAATAATAATGGTGATGACTGTTAAAAATAGTGTTTGGGGGTGGGTTCGTGTAAAGGAGGCCTTACTATCTTGTATTTAAGGTAATTATTGATCATAAATGTTTTATTTGATATTTCAAGACCCGACCTAATTTTTTAGAGCATAAAAATTGGGTTGATCAAGACACGAGTAAATAAAATGTATAAATGAAATCATTGTAATTCAGACTTATTAATAATAATCAGTAGTAGTAGTAGTAGTAGTAGATACCTTTGGTTTCCGAATTGAATGATTTCATGGGTCGACCTATACACGAGTACGCAATCAATGAATCAGCTGTTGTGAAGAAAACAAAGAAATATGTGTCATCCGGTGTTTAGGGAAAATTAGATATTGTTTTTCGGAAATTACGTGTGAAGTCGAAATACATTTTTTCCCCTCCCCTAATTTTTGATCGCTGTGGACTTTGATTTTATTTTATTGAATTATGATCGTTTTACATCAAACAGAATTAATTGCTTTAGAATAGACATTTTTAAGGCAAATGAAAATAAGAAATTTTCTCTTTCCCTTTTTATTGATTTTTATTTTTATTTTCGTAGGAATGTTTATTTAGATTCTTTTCTTTTACTTATTTATTCTTTAAAAGTATTTTATATTTTCAAAACAGATTATTTTACCGCATGAAAATGAAAGTATCAATCTTTTATTTTATTTTATTTTATTTTTCACTTTATAAGTGAAGATGTAAACTTTTTATTCAGTTTTATTATACTTATGGTATTCCGTACTTTTTAATGGGAGAACGACATTGCTTCATTTTTTTAGTACGGCGTATTGTTCAGTTTGTACTAAATAAAATATTGATATATTGTAAATTATTCGAATGTTTAAAAGAATTATCGTTTTGAAAAGTAAATTTTGATATATAGTAAGAAATATGAAAGTTGAGAAGTAATGAAATAGTAGGTATATTTTTTGTAAATTTTTAGTAAAAAGTTTTTCGGGTTATATCTTGTTTCTATATCCTTATCAATAAATTTTTAATTTGGCCTCTCTCTCTCTCTCTCTCTCTCTCTCTCTATCTATCTATCTATATATATATATATATATATATATATATATATATATATATATATATATATATATATATGACCACATCTCAACAAAAACAGTATAGTGAGGTTTTTATTTGAACCCTTAAGATTTTCAAACTGATAATTTTGTGGGGGTCAGAGCACGTGCTGTGACCGTTTTTTTTTTTTTTTTTTTTTTAATCTTCCAAAATTCTCGATTTAAATGAGACAGCTATAAAATAGCTAACTAGAATCCTCCATTCCTTTCTGAATAAGAGAAGTATCAAAATCATCATCGACCTTTTTGTTAACTATGAAATGCTAATTAGAATTTTTCACTCCTTCTTAACGTCACGGGCCACTGTTAATTATGAAATAGTTGACTGCAATTGTCCAATCCTTCCTAAATAGAAGTATCATTATATGGATCACTGTTAACTATGAAGTGCTTATTAGAATTGTCCACTGCTTTCTAAATAGAAGTATCAATATTATCATGGACCGTTCTTGTAATGGGAACCTAAGGCTCGTATTATGAGACCTAAAAAGTAGTACTTTTTTAAAATGCAATTTTAGATTTACTTCTTGTTTTCTGACTATTAAAAATGATTATTTTCGTTTAGGAATAATCAGTCTATTCTCCAGCCATCATTTTTAAATTGTCCATGACTTGTTGCTTTTTTTCTTTCTCCAAAGCCAGTATATATATATATATATATATATATATATATATACTAATCTAATATCTACCAGTATTCACGGTACCAGAAAAAAACAAAAAAACCCTGGCCAGGCTTCCTGATGATCCGTTAAGGTGAAACTTTAGTAGAAGATTTTCGACTCGCGATTTAGGTTAATTTTATTATATATATATATATATATAACAGTGTTGGTTGTCACTAAATCACTTTGTGGGTATGTGTGGAACCAAGGGCAATATAATATGGAGAGTGCTCAATATCTAGGATAGAGCTATTATATAATAATAATAAATATATTAGGTATATATATATTTAATTCATGGAATTTAGACTGCAGTCTAAATTCCATGAATTAAATATATATATCTCACCACTCCACTTTGGAGCATTAAGGAATGTGGAGTACCTGATTATTACCATCACTCCCAGGTCCACTCTGGCTCGTCGTGTTAGCACTTGATGGGGTCCCATTTATGGGTCAAATAGAACTTAGCTCTGTTAAAACCCATAGCTGGAGCTGTTGAGTACACCAACTGCATCTCTGTAGAAGGGTAGGACCCCCCCACCAGATTGCCTAGATATGACGTAACCATTGGATGGTGAGACTCCATTTCTGAAGCTTTGAGTAAGGAGTAATTTCCATTATTCCCAGATCCACTCTGACTCGGAGTTAGGGTTTAATGTATGGGTTAAATAGAATTATTTAATCATTTACTCAGCACGCATATCCCTGACCCTCTCTTGCCACCCCTCCCTATTGTTCATCGCTTCCGGTAGGTCCTCAGGGCTATGCCCTGTATCCTCACTGAGCTGCTGTATGTAGGTTCTAGCTGGTTGCCCTGCTTTTGCTCGGCTATGTGAAGGGGTCCACAGGAGCACATCACTTATTAGCTCGTCTTTACTTCTCCAGCAGTGTCCTGCATGTCTGGTTCGTCTAACTAGGATAGTTTTCATGATGGGTGGTAGGTGGCCGTACAGCTGCTGCTTTGTGGAATGCTGCCTCCAGGACTTGTTTAATATTGCTCGCAGTACTCTTGTGCAGTTGCCATCAACCTTTTTCTCCAGCCGTTTAGTTAGCGTCCATGTAGTGCATCCATATAGCAGTATCAATACAATCGCTGCTTGGAAGAAACTGCAAAAAATAAATAGCAATATTTAAAACCATTTAACTATGTGCAAACAAATGAGCTCTGGCTCATTTAAAAATATTACCTAAAAACTATTTGCTTACAAATCATATATATATATATATATATATATATATATATATATATATATATATATATATATATATTTAGTGAGGATTTGGCATTAAATAAACCAAAAGGGTTGCTATGCCATAAAATACAGCCAAACTGCGATCATCACTAAAGATGTATATATGAAATGTGTATAGAGACTGAACATTTGCTTTGATTTTGATTTTTTTTTTTTTTTTTTTTTTTTTTTATGGCATATAAACCTTTGTGGGTTATTTAATGCCATTCTTGTAGAAGAGCAGCAGTGATACTATTTAACCCATAACTGAAGGGGTAATGGGGTTCTATAACTTTGGCCAAGGGTATTAGTCTGAAAGTGAACGTAATAACTTGGCTGGAGTTTGAACTGATTTATTTTGACATTGCAGTTTAGCATTTGGGTCGTTATGTCATGGGGACTCTCCTTGTTTTGATTCTTAAATTTAAACAAACTCATGTGCACGCCTAATGTTTTTGATGAAACACAGGGTTGTGCAAGTACAGCACCTTCTCTCCAGCCCTATCTCCATGTGACTTTTTGCCCAGTCGTCTAGGACTGGAGAATACACCGATTGCTTCTCTGCAGAGGGTTAAGACCCGCCCCCCCCAACAAGTGTCCTGGATATGATACTAAACAATCTGATGGTGAGGTTCCAGCAGTGCTGGAGCTTTGGGGAATGCGGAGTACCCCTTCATAACCATTGCTCCCAGGTCCACTCTGGTCCGGAGTGGTAGCACCTGATAAGGGTCCTATCTATAGGTTAAATAGAACTAAACTGCATACTTATGCTAAACTGAATTGTTTGAGTAAACTGAATAGCTTGGAATAGAAATGTTTTTCACAATTAAACCATACTTAGATTTAAACTGCGTGCTTATGCTTAACTGAATTATTTGAAATAGAACTGTTTTTTGACATTAAAACTGTATTTACACTTACCCAACCCCTCCACTCGGGCAAGATATGACACAAGGTCAATTTTTAAGCGGAGTTTAACAGGTTTGAATTCAGAGTTTTCTTTCTCCTAGACTAGTTGCCTAACCAAGGCTGAAGAACCTAGTCTGTCCTACTATTTACCCATAGCTGGAGGGAGAATAATTGGATTCATACCTTTCCCAAGGGTATTAGTGCTATGTGAAATGCAATCAGTCTCGTCCAGGATTTGAACTCGTGTCGCCGTGTTCATTTCCTACGACGATAACAATTACACCACGGGCACCTCCATTAGTAATTTACGAAGCTCTTTGCTTCGATGTGGCACAAGGCCGAATGAATGGGGTACCCAATGAGACTCGAACTCACTCGTGTAGGTTTGCTAGTCTACCTTGCTAACCATTACACCACCAGAGGTGTCCTGGATATGACACATTTTCAGTCTGATAGTGAGGTTCCAGCAACGCTGGAGCTTTGGGGAATGTGGAGTATCCCTTTATGCCATCGCTCCCAGGTCCACTCTGGCTCGGCATGGTAGCACCTGATAGGGTCCTATCTATGGGTTAGATAGAACTAATGGCATACTTATGCTAAACTGAAGTGTTTGACTAAACTGGATAGCTTGAAATAGAAATGTTTTTGACAATTAAACCGTAATTACATTTAAACTTATGTTAAACTGAATTATTCGAAATAGAAATGTTTTTACATTGAAACTGTATTTACACTAAACTGAATTGTTATATACAACTGAATAAACTGAATAGGTTGAAATAGAAATGTTTTTGACAATTAAACTGTGTACTCATGCTAAACTGAATTGTTCTAGATAGAACTGATTATTTACATAAAAATGGATTTGGCATTAAATAACCTACAAAGGTTGATATGCCATAAAACCCAAACAACCAATCAACCTATCTAATACAAACAATTCTATTGACTATTAATCATTTGTTTGCACACAGTTAATTTTTCAAGTATTGCTATGTATCACCAACAATTCAATTAAATATCAGTCATTTGTTTACATACTGTTAGAAGATCAAACAGTTCTATTTCAAACAATTCAGTTTAGCATAAGTATATAGTTTAAATGTCAAACAGTTCTATTTGACACATAGATAGGACCCTATAGATAGGACCATTCTGAGCCAGAGTGGATCTGGGAGTGATAGCAATGAAGAGGTACAGTGTATTCCCCAAAGATCCAGTATTCCTGGAACCTCACCATCAGATTGTTTAGTGTCATGTCCTGGATACTTGTTAGAGGAGTCTTAGCCCACTTAAGAGATGCAGTCAATGTATTTTGCAGCCCCAGCCGACTGGACCATAAGGATTTTGAGCCAAGGATGGTCCAAATAACAATGTCAGTTTACCTGCTCTTTGATTAATTCTAAATGAGATTTTAGAATGAATACCCCCCCCTTTTTTTTTTAAATTTGAAAATTGAATTTTATTAAAAATATTTTCCTGAAACAAAAAAATGAGTAAATATATCTCTAGGGAGACTATAAGTGATTGTCTCCCTTTGGTTTGGTTTGGTTTCTTTGTTTTAATGGCATATCAACTCTTTTTAGGTTATTTAATGCCAAAGCCATTCTCCTAGAAGAACAGTAGTGGTACTATTTAACTCATAGCTGGGTGGATAAGGGGGTTCATACCTTTCCCAAGGGTATTTGCCCCAAAGTGAACGTAATAGTACGACTGGAGTACGAACTCGCTTACTACGATTCCGCAGTCCATCGCTTTAACCATTACACCACCGAGGACACCCCCATTGTCTCTCTTGTACAAAGGGTATTTCCATTGACAAGTTATGTATCTATCCCATAATTCCTCTTGGTCTCTTTTGTTTGCATGTTTTGAACATTAAAGATACTCTTTTTTATCTCGGTTAACATTTTACTTTTTATTTCTGTTTGTTGAACAGAAGAATCTTTGTTTCCTCTTCTGGGAATGGACATTGTCTCTCACCTCATCATTAAAACCATTATCATCAAGTTTTATTTATTTTTTTACCATTTTTTTTCTCCCTTTTCATATACTGCTTGTTCATAAAACATTTCACATTTTATTTGTTAGGACATGTTTGTGTCTTAATATTTCTTGTGTGTTTATTATGTACGAGGATCATTAGTGAGTTTCCAGACTTTTTTCGTATGGGCACTTTTATTGATAGTACACACACAAAACTCTAGTCCCCTTTGAAGTAATCTCCTCCAGCTGCAATGCACTTGTTGTACTGTTCCAACAACGTATGGAAGGCCCTATGGAAGTCCTCTTGTGTGAGCATGTCAGTGACCTTTGTCACAGCCTCTTTCATCTCCTCAATTGTCTCATAACGACAGCCTCTGAGCTTAGGGAATAACCAAAAGTCATAAGGAGCAAGGTCTGGACTGTAGGGAGGCTGAGCAACTGTCTTGATGCCCATTTTGGTCAAATAGTCTGTGACAAGGATGGAGTTGTGGACTGGTGCATTGTCCTGGTGGAAATGTCACTGACCCGATTTGAAGAATGCTGGCCTCTTCCCTAGGAATCTCTTGCTGAACTGCCTTAAAACCTCAACATAGTAACCCTAACTGTTTGGCCAATCAACTGTGGTGTATTGACTTCCTTACTCCTCCCACACCTCTCATCATCCCTCACAGACTCCTTGCCTTCCTTGAATCTCTTATGCCACTCAAAAACTGATGCTCGATTCATGCAAGATGGTTGAAAAGCAGTCCGAAGCATTCCGTACGATGTTTCTGTGTCATTTTTATCAAGTTTAAAACAGAATTTTATTGCATATCATTCTTCTAAAGTGTCCTCACATCCAGATTGCATTTTTGAAATTCACCAGCTGTGACAATCAGGCTTTAGTAGGGTGTATTCTAATTCCTGCTGTAGCTGTTCATTTGAATCTGAAATCATAAAAACTGGTCAGTCATCTCATAAGATGTATAGCAATAACATAGTGAATTTTCAAGAGTCTATGACAATTTTAAATGCCTGTACAAAAAAGTCTGGAAACTTATTGAATGCACCATATATTAAATGTTCTGGTATGAGTAACTGAGCTTATATCTTGTCTTTCCTTCTGTTTATTTAATGTTGGTGTATCAATGGATATGCTAATCCTAATATTCGGCCCAGCCAGCTGGGGCTATAGAATATACCAACTGCATCTCTGCAGAGGGGTAAACCTCTTCCCAACAAATGTCTGGTATATGACATTAAGCCATCTGATGACAAGGCTTTGGGGAATATGGGGTACTACTTCATTGCCATTGCTCCCAGGTCCACTCTGACCCGGAGTGGTAGCACCTGATAGGATCCTATCTATGGGTCAAATAGAACAAACTATGTGTGCAAACAAATGACGTTAAATTGTGACTGTTATATAAAGTAAATAAAGTTGGCGGCCTTAGCCGAGGGTGACCTGAAGGCTCCCTTTTCAATAGCGCCTTCCCCGAGACCAAGCTGTAGGGGAAGGCAATATTCCATTCCCTGGATTGCTCCATTTTACCCTTGATCCTTACCTTATAATGCTGAGTGTTAAGCAAGGAGGCATCAAGTACCTTTTTTTTTTTTTTTTTTTTTTTTTAGTTTTTGGTATGACTCAACCTGGGATTGAACCCCCAGTCTCCTGGACCATTGGCGAACACTCTACTCATAAAGCCAATGGCCCGTGTGCAAAAAAACATCTCAGGCTTGTTTAAGATTGTTATTTACAAAGTATGTTTACCATATATATATATATATATATATATATATAAAAACAGGATTTGGCAATAAATAACCTACAATGGTTGATATGCCATAAAACCAGACCAAACCAAACCTAATTCTAAGATCGGATATAGATGAGTTGGGACTTAACTAAATATCCTCCCGAGAGTTAACCAACCCAATACTTTGCAATAAAATTTGGTTCTTCTTGTGTAATGTTCCTGATTTCAATCTCAAAATGAAGCCATTAGAAGCAATTAAAAAAAAAGAAAAATTCAATTTTAATTTTTTAGATGAAGATTTTTCAATCCTTACTGTTAATTTTGACCAATGTTAATTTTAATTTCAATTTCAGTAACTTTCACGATTTGTTCAAAATAGTATGCAGCATCCTTGTGTAATTCCCATCTAGCTTTTTCTCTATTTTTCAATAGTCCAAATGGTGCATCCATACAGTAGTACTGACACAGCCACAGATTTTGACAAATTTCATTTTGTTTTATCATATTCCTGTATGATTGACAATTTGTTAATTGCAGTTTGTGCCTTTGTATATTGTCATTGCTTTCAATTGATGAGATATTGCTACCGAGGTATGTGAACTGGTCCTGTAATTTCAGTGGCTTGCCATTAAATGTGAGAATGATTCCATCGTGTTTTAAACGTGAACAAAAGAATGTTAATTGCAAATTGTTTGTTTAAATATTTATGACTCATTTTAGACAAGTTATTACATTATTTTTTTTTTTTTTTTTTTTTTTTTTAATTTCAGGCTATTGTGATTAAACCAAACCAAGCCATTTGCTGCAGTTTCCAATTTCTTTAAAAAACTTACCAATCAAACGCCAGAAGGGTTGAGTTGGACAACCATATTTTCTATATAAGCTGCCTTGTCTTTCAGATTTTGATAAAAAAATTCTACGTTAATTTTTATGACCTGTCGTCATACGAGAACATTAAAATCTTTGAGAAATATTACAAAAAAAAATGTATATGCTATTTAAAATTTCAAACAAAAATATTTAAACTTTGTAAATATATTTTACAAGTTAAGCAATGCTTAACTTTATATTTTGGAAATGGTTCTCTTGTTTTGCTGTTAATTTGGAATATCTACCATGGATATATGCAAATAAGGGTTTGAAGAATTGTGAGGTGAGACTTTCTGATGCTTGTCTGGAAGACGTAACCATTAGAGTTTGTAAGGCAAAATAGTGATACCAGATTTTAATTCCAAATCATTTTTATTTTCCCTTTAAAAAAAAAATTTTTCTTTTCTAGATTTCTTTTCATTCCGGCAATGAATTTTCATTCTAACTTCAATCGCTTTCAGCCGAAGGCAAAGGCGACGTTCCAGTGCAAGTTTTGCGAGAAAACATTTTCGCAGGCTGTGTATTTAAAGACTCACATTCGTAGCCACACGGGAGAAAAACGTTATCATTGTAATGACTGTGAGGAGACGTTTGAAGAATACCGGGTGTTGATTAGTCATAAGAAAACCCGACACACGCTCACTTGCGAGCTTTGTGGAAAATCCCTTCCCTCGCAATCTCACCTCACCGAGCACTTAAAAACGCACACTGGGGAAAAACTTGAGTGCTCCCAATGTAAGAGACTTTTTGCCAGTTTTCACCTACTTCGATTGCATCTCCGTTCCCATGCTGAAGAATCGGTTGCAGGAGAGGATTTTGAAACCAATGATTATGAAACTAATGCAGCATTGGTGCTGGATTCTTTCCTAGCGCCGACAATCGAAGAAAGACCAAAAGAATTGAATAGGTTGGAGAAGCCGCCGGAAGCCGTCGAGGGGAAATATGACCTACCAAGCACCGATGTTAATGCTTCGCCAAACGTGTCCGTCATTCGTCATCTCCAGTGCACCTACTGTAACAAGTTGTTCACGCGTTCGTCCAATTTGACTAAGCACCTTAATATCCATACAAAAGAGCGTTCATTCAAGTGCAACCACTGCGACAAAACATTCTTGCATTCGTTTGCACTTACACGTCATCTGCGAGTGCACACAGGTGAGAAGCCCTATAAGTGCACACATTGCAGCAGACATTTTTCGGACCCCAGCACGCGGAACAGACATGCAAAGCTTCATACACAGAAAGCAAAAGGCATGGCGTTTGCTTACAAGGATAATGATGGAGACTTTAACGACAGTAGCAATTCGAGTTTTGACATACAGCTAAACGGAAATTATCCTGGGAATAATAGTATTGATAGTTTGAATTGTGTTTCCGTCCAACGAGCGAGTCGGCTTTATTCGTCTCCTGATAAAGAAATGGCAGGTCACAACATCACGCGTAATAATGATAGTTCAGAAGAGGATGATGATATGCAACCTGTTTTGGAGATTTTGTCCGCAAATCAAGAACAGTCTTTTATAATTAACTCGGAGAACACAAAACAGTTCGATGTGATTAACGACCTTTAAAGAAAAAAAAATTAATAATAATAATAATGATAATACAAAATAGGCGTGTTTAGGGTGTTGCAGGAATTGCACACTCGTTGATTAAAAATTTTCATTTTGACTTGCAAATCTCTGATCTTTATTCAATCAGTCATAATAATTTGGTGCAGAGCAGATGACTACGACAGGTTTTGTGAGGAAAGCTGGTGTGTTAAGGATGAATTTCATAACCTATTCACCTGCTGACTTGTATAGGTATGGGAGGGGTTTGGTTTTTACTTAGTTTAATCTAGCTATTCGCATTTCCCCTCATTAGGATAGATATTGTGTACTGAATTCAGATGTAGATAGGTAGTTCTGGCCATCTTAATTCATGGATAAAATTTGAATAATGTTAGTCAAGGGAATCATAAATTTCAAAGCCTCCATATTGATAATCCCTCAACAGGCTTTCTGAAATTTGTTGACAAAACTTTTCATGACAGAAGAAAACATTATCCAGCATCTTTTAATGGTAAATTCCAATTAAGAAGTTTTTAAAAGTAGTGTTTTAGAATATTGAAGTATTGGCTAATTATCACAAGATTTTAAATGGGAATTCTAATCATCTGTGCATCAATATAAGTATTGCCTTGGCACAATGATTATTGTTGCAGAAAATGGAATTCGCTAATAGTTCAAATCCTGGACAAGTCTGTTTGCATTCACTTAGTGCTAAGGTCCTTGGAAAAGACAAAACCTGGGGGCGTTGGTCTATCAACTCCACCCCATAAAAACAACATCATGATCAAGGCGTGCCATCCGTCCCTATTGGCCATCAGTCTTGGTAGGTCCTCTAGATGGCACCCAGTGTCCAACAGATACAGATGAATGTAAGTTTTTACTGGTCCGTGTTTCCGCTAATTGTTATGAAGATTGGAGATTTGTAAAACTTTTTTTTTTTTTTTTCTTTCCCACTTTCTTCTCCTTCATTTAAAATGAGGGTACAGTCATATGCTTGCTACAAGACTTTTATTATTATAATCTTTTAAATTTTGGTTATCTTGAAAATTGGAAAATATAAACAAATTAATTAGAAAAGCTTTTTTTTTTTTTTTTTAATACTCAAAGCACCTTGTATTTTGTATAGATTTTTAATATTCAGTTTTTAAAATTTATTTCAACAAAATGTTGTTGTCCAGCAATTTTTTTTTTCTTCTTTATTGAAGAGGCCATAATCCAGTCACTTTTTTTCTTTTTTTCTTTTTTTTTTTTTTTTTTTTGTTAAAAAATTTTTTCTTGAAAATTTAAAGAAATCAATAGATTTAATAAATCTAATATCTTTTTTTTTTCTTTTTTTTTTTTTTATTGAAAACAAGTCAAAATTTGTTAATTTAAGAAAAAAAAAATTTTCTTTTAGTTAAACGAATTAACAAATTTAATTTTTTTTTTTTTTTTTTTTTTTTGAAAACTGTTCGAAAATTTGTTAATTTAAAAAAAAATAGTTTTTATCGAAAAATTATTTTTTATTTAAAAAAAGTTTTTAAAAGTTTTTCTATCAAAAAAAATAAAAAAAATGATTTTTTGAAATTAAAAAAAACAAAAAAACTTACTTTATCTTATTTATTTTATTCATTTTTTTTTTTTTTTTTTTTTTTTTTTTTTTTTTTTTCAAATGTTTTGTTTGTTTCTATTTTTTGGTTTCATTGACTAACTTTTTTTTTTTTTTACTTATTCCACTTTTGGTTTGGGGCACTTGCTGTGGTGTAATGGTTAATGTGCTAGGCTACTGGACCGTTATTAGTGAGCTTGATTCTCACTGGGTGCTCGTTATTTTTCCTAAAAGGGAATATGCTGCATGATATACAAACATATTACGTAGGCAAAATAGAGTATCATAGAAGAGTTGCCCACTGGTTTCGGGAGAAACAAACAAACATTGGCAGTGATTGTCTTGTGATGGAAGCAAATAGATACCTTAACAACTATCAGGACTTAAATATAGTGCCCTCATTGTATCATTCTTTTAGAATTCTTAAAATGGTCCGTCGGAAAATATATATAATTTTTGAGTCACTTGAGATAAAATTTTGTTTTGATTTTGGGACTTCAATATTCTTCAAATTTCTTTTTGTGCCCTCAACCCCTCCTCCGACTTAATGGGTGACATCCTATTCACTGTGATACTATGAAGTCCTGGACAGTTCGCCTTGAGGCAAACACTTGATGAGTGATAGGAAATATTTCAGCCAGACATGCAGCTATATGCTTTTACAACATAGGGGGATAGAAAATAGCACTTAGAAATTTTTGAACCGTCTTGTGATAAGCAAATAAATAGGTTATAAATCTTACTGTCTTTTTAATCATAGGAATTATTAGATGGGTTTAATCACAGTTTTAATTAGAGGATTCAACAAGATGCTTGGGGATTGGAAAATAAATAGGTGATAAAATTCAGATGTCTTTTTGTAGAATATGCCTAGAGGCAGACAACTAAATGCTTTTATACTGTTGGGGATAGGCAAATAAATAGGCGATAAAATTCAAATGTCTTTTTTAGGATATGCTGAGAGGCAGACAGCTATATGCTTTTACACTGTTGGGGATAGGCAAATAAATAAGCGATAAAATTCAAATGTCTTTTTTTAGGATATGCCTAGAGGCAGATAGCTAAATGCTTTTACATGATTGAGGATCAGCTGATTAGTCAATAATAAAATTTATAAAAGTGACAAATATCTTTTTTCACCCAAAAGTAATAAGAAATAATTTTCTTTAATCATGGATTTAATTAGTGGTTTCCTAAGAATCACAGTTTGTTATATGGGCAGAGGAATGTCTTTTTCTGGTCTGGGTTCAATATACAGGGTGTTTTAAAGAATTGAATATCATTTGGGAAGTAAATATCTGAGTAACTACATAATCTAGGCAAATGAAATGTAACAGGCGTAATATTGAACAAAATAAAATTTGAGAATTAATTTTTTTTTTTTTTTTTTTTTTTTTTATTGCGGACTTTTGTCCTCATCTTGGTAGTTTTTTTTTTTTTGTTGTTTTTCTCACTACGTTTTGGCCAAATTTCACCTCTGGCCTTCAGGTGAAATTTGGCCGACATGTAGCGAGAAAAACAACAAAAAAAACTACCAAGATGAGGACAAAAGTCTGCAATAAAAAAATTAATTCTCAGATTAAGAAGGCTCATCTCAAAAAAGGATTCCCAAAATAAAATTTATTCATAAAAATTTGAATGAGAAATTCAAAAGTATGTGGATTTCAATACTGTTAGTTGTCCATGTCCTTTTGCCCTACACGGATAACCTTCCTCGTTTAACTTTTTCTACCATGTTGCATTTGGTGCATTTTTAACAAATTCTCTCACAAAATGCATGCTGCATAGTCTTGTTCGATTGTGTTCGAACATACTCTAATACGCAAAACGCCTTTCCATTTTCAGTGAATGACATTTCTATACTCCAAAAGAAAAAAAAAAACCCATTAAATATAAAATTTTTCATTGTTTCTACACATGGTCTTAAAATTTGGGATGTAAGGGGTGTTTCAGAAAAACTGATACCATTTCACGATCTAATAAATTGACCAATTCTCATTCAAATGATCTTAAATTTTAACAGCTTGTGTAGAAACGACTCAAAATTTTATATTTTAATATCTAAAACTTTTCTTTTCTGAAAAACCTCATTAAACATAGGATTTGAGGTTATTTTTACGCATGCTGTTAAAATTTGAGATCATTTAAATGATTGGTTTGGTTTGTTTGGTTTTATGGCATATCAACCTTTGTAGGTTATTTAATGCCAAATCCATTTTTATGTAAATAATCTGTTCTTTTGAAAACAGTTCATTTTAGCATAAGTACACAGTTTAATTGTCAAAAACATTTCCATTTCAAACTATTCAAGCAGTTATATGTAATAATTCAGTTAAGTGTAAATACAGTTTTAATGTCGAAAAACAGTTCAATTTGAAATAATTCAGTTAAGCATAAGCACGCAGTTTAAATGTAAGCACAGTTTAATTGTCAAAAACGTTTCTATTTCAAGCTATTCAGTTTACTCATTTCATTTTAGCATAAGTATGCTGTTAGTTCTATTTAATCCATAGATAGGGCCCTATCAGGTGCTACCACTCCGGGGCCAGAGTGGACCTGGGAGCGATGGCAATGAAGGGGTACTCCGCATTCCCCAAAGCTCCAGCACTGCTGGAACCTCACCATCAGATTGTTTAGTGTCATATCCAGGACACTCATTGGGGGGGTCTTACCCCTCTGCAGAGGTGCAGTCAGTGTATTCTACAGCCCCAGCTGACTGGGCAATACACAGATTTAAATGTCAGACAATTTTATTATTTCAGATAATTCAGTTCAGCATAAGTACACAGTTTAGACATCAAAAACAGTTCTATTTCGAGCAATTCAGTTCAGCACTAGTACGCAGTTCCAATGTCAAAACAGTTCTATTTTAAACAATTCAGTTTAGCATAAATACGCAGTTTAATTACAAAAATCAGTATAGTGAAAGAAGCACGTAGTTCTATTTAACCCATAGATAGGACCCTTATCAGATGCTACCACTCCGGGTCACAGTGGATCTGGAAGCGATGGCAATGAAGGGGTACTCCACATTCCCCAAAGCTCCAGCATTGCTGGAACCTCGCCATCAGATTGTTTATTGTCATATGCAGGACACTCGTTGGTGGTGGGGGGTCTTACCCCTCTGCAGAGAAGCAGTCGGTGTATTCTACAGCCCCAGCCGACTGGGCAATCGTTTAAATGAGACTTGGTCAAGTTATGAGATTATAAAATAATAGCAGTTTTTCTAAAACACCATTTAAAATAAAATGATCACAAATTTTAACAGCACGCGTAAAAACAACTCAAAATTCTATGTTTAACATTGAAACACCTTTTTTTAATTATGAAATTCGATCAATTTTTCTGAAATACCCTGTATATTCAGCCATATTTTTCAATTAAGAGTTTTCACCTAAAATGTTAAGCAGTCAGTCAGGGTGAATTCTCGTCGTCTGTTCAGCTAAATTGTTAGCAAGCGTTACTTATCTTCCGAGGAAGTGTTAACATTGAGATCCGACCCGAGCTGTAACCAGACATAAATAAAAGCATTTTTTTTACATCTAAGATGGCTGTTTTCTTAAATTTCTTGTTGTTGTGGTGACCTACTCATTTTTTTCCTCTTTATCTTTCTTGATGAATGCCCCCCCTCGCCCCACTCAGGAGCCTTTCGTTATTTTGACCAACACTATCTCTCCGTTCAAGAAAACCAACCACAACATGGACGATAATAAAAGACTGCTTGACATCCACAGTGCTGGATTGATTGATGGTATGTCAACTTGTCTAGGGTTGTTTTATACCAAGAGGTAAGGGAATTGCATTCATTATATGTTCATATTTACATTTTTTGTTTTGTTGTGTGTGTGTGGGGGGTTTCAGGTGATCTTATCGAATTTTTAAAAAGATCTATTTGACCCATAGATGGGACCCTAACAGGTACTACCACTCAGGGTCAGAGTGAACCTGGGAGTAATGGTTATGAAGGGATTCTCCATACTCCTCAGCTCTCCAGAACTGGAGCCTCACCATCAGATGTAGTTTTGTATCATACCCAGGATACCGCTTTTTTAGGGAAGGGGTTCTTGCCTCTCTTCTGGGGATACAGTCAGTGTATTCTAAGCCTCACCAGCAGGATGGTTTTAGCCTTGGGGAGAAACCTGGTTAACCAGACCAGTCGCATTACCAATATGAGCAAAAAGAGGCAAGAGTCTATGTCTATAGATAGAACTTGTATTATTGTTAATTGTAAATAAGACACCTTTTTGGAGGTAAGGGGCTTGAGTCAATGGAGAGTCTCTCTCTCTATATATATATATATAGACAACAAGTAATCCAAATAGAAAGGGGGGATTTATAGAGAAACAAAGTCAGTCGACACTATAGCGTTTTGGTTCTGCTGAACCATCATCAGGTCTATGAGGGGTTTTATTAGTGATGTTAAGTTAACGATGGATGTATAAAAAGTGTAAAAATATATAAAAATTAGGAAAAGTTGTATAACAAGAAAAGTTGACTGTTTTTGACTAGAAAAATTGGCCGTTTAAGAAAACTTTTCTTGTTATACAACTTTTCCAAATTTTTATATATTTTTACACTTTTTATATATCCATGTATACTTAACATCACTAATAAAACCCCACACAGTCCTGATGATGGTTCAGCAGAACCAAAACGCTATAGTGTCGACTGACTTTGTTTCTCTATAAATCCCCCCTTTCTATTTGGATTACTTGTTGTCAATTTTTTCTTCACAAATTGTCGGATTACTATCCATTATTTTTTCATGTATATATATATATATATATATATAAACGTGTTATAGTTAATCACAAATAAATAACTCTTAACAGTTATCTCCCTTGAGAAATTACGATGATTAGGATGAGTGTAAACTTAAACCCACATTCATATTATTAAGTTGTGAATTGGATTGTAAATTGTTTTATTCATCTTTTGTTCCGTTCTTAAACTATACCAGGTATACTTGCTGTCACACCTGTGGCTTAAAGAAGTCAGTTTGGTTTGGTTTTACGGCATATCAACCATTGTAGGTTATTTAATGCCAAATCCATTTTTATTCATATAAACAGTTCTATTTCAAACAATTCAGTTTAGCATCAGTACTGTTTAATTCTATTTGACCCATAGATAAGACCCTATCAGGTGCTACTGCTCTGGGCCAGAGTGGACCTGGGAGTGATGGCAATGAAGGAGTACTCCAGATTCCCTAAAGCTCCAGCATTACTGGAGCCTCAGCATCAGATTGCTTAGTGTCATATCCAGGACACTTATTGAGGGAGTCTTACCCCTCTGCAGCAGAGATACAGTCGGTGTGATGTATTCTACTGCCCCCGCTGACTGGGTCAAAAGAAGTCTGCTTTACCTATCTTCAATGAAACTGCCATTATGTTGTTTCTGATGTTCCGTTTTAGTTTTCAGCCTGCGTACCAAGTTGTGGAGGTTTTGTCTTGGTTTGATTTCTTTGTTGATCGGCATATTAACCTTTGGAAGTTATTGAATGCCTAAGCAAACCTTGTCAAAGAACAGTAGTGGTACCATTTAATTCAAAACTCGGACAATAAAAAGGTTTATGCCTTTCCCAAGAATGTAACAGTTTGAACTTGCTATGAGTTTGCAGTTCAGCACGTTAGCTACTATACTATGGGGACTTCCCCAATTTGCAGAAGTGCATCGGACACCTGCACATGTAGGTAAGGAGATGATAATGGTGGTGAGTTTGTGTTGTATAGCCGCATACATATACACAATACGTTTATAAATATAATGACGAACTTCAATGAACGAACGAACGAACACACTTCTTTATAAAAATATACCTCTCACGATTTATTCTCGAAAGGGTTGATGTTTCTTGTGTGCGAGAGGTGAATTGGAGACGGAGACAGACTGACCCAAAGTTCCTCTGACCATAGCAGCACTTCATTCTCATCCTGGCTGGGCTGGGCTGTTCAACCGTGGGTCACTGAGGGCCGCAAGCCTTCAGTCTGCAAGCTGATTCTCCTGCTGGCATCTTATCCCCCAACTGACTCCAACTACAACTGGGACTCGAAGTGACTTCAGCCGTCTGTGGCACCTGGTTATATAATTGTTTGACGCCCACCTGCTTTCTGTGGGCGTACGCATCTGCACTGAATTCAACCATGTCCACAGGTCAAGGTGATATTCCGATATCTTCAACTGGATGCACCTGTTTCGCTTTCTTCCGCTTATTTACACAGGTGCATCTCTTGATTGACGGCTCGGTTGAGGGTCAATATGTTACATTTGGTTTTTTTTTTGTTTGTTTGATAGCATATCAACCTTTACGGTTTATTTAATGCCAAAGCCATTCTTCTAGAAGAACAGCAGTAATCCTATTTAACCCAGAGCTGGTAGGATAAGGCGGTTCATGCCTTTCCCAAGGGTATTTGTCCGAAAGTGAACGTAATAGCACAATTAGAATTTGAACTCGCGTACTATGATTCTGCAGTCCAATGCTTTAACCATTACACCAAGAAGACATCCCCTGATAATAATGATTTTGGAGGTGTCCGTGGTGTAATGGTTATCGTCGTAGGAAATGGACACGGTGACAAGAGTTCAAATCCTGGACGAGACTGATTGCATTTAACATAGCACTAATACCCTTGGGAAAGGTATGAATCCAATTATTCTCCCTCCAGCTATGGGTAAATAGTAGGGCAGACTAGGTTCTTCAGCCTTGGTAAGGCAACTAGTCTAGGAGAAGGAAAACTGAATTCAAACCTGCTAAACTCCGCTTAAAAATTGACCCTGTGTCATATCCTGCCTGAGTGGAGGGGTTGGTAAATATGATAATAATGTTGATCAAGCTGTTGTAAAGTTAGCGACCTTAGTCAGGGGTGACCCGAAGGCTCCATTTTCAACAGAGGTGTAGGGGAGGGCGCTACTTCATTCCCAGGATTGCTTCACTTTACCCTTGATCCTGCACCTTATAATGCTGAGTGTTAAGCAAGGCGGTATCAAGTACCATTTTTTTGAGATTGGGGTTCAATCCCAGGTCCAGTCATACCAAGTATGACTGGACCTGGGATTGAACCCTGATCTCCCAGACCATTGGCTAATGGCTCAGTTGAAATTAATATTGATTTAATATGTTGGAATAACCTGTGACCTATCCTCTCATCAAAAAAAGGGAGAGTCAGGTTCATTGATGTCTGAGGTGCCCCATAAGGGTTAATCCTCCCTATAGTAGAGGATGGGGAGAAATAACGAAGGGAGACTTTATTATTAGGATTTAATAATTATCTCTTAAGTGTCACAGATAAAAGTACAGGATTTTTAAATTAAAAAATGTTAACATTTCTCTAGGAGTTCCTTTTATCATATTATGATTTTAAAGTCTTCACTTGTTCATCATTCCTGTCAATACATTATCAGGTTCTTCCGCAGATGGTCTCTGTAATATCAGTTCTGTTTTTCTAATAAAGATCACCATCATAACAGAAGCACAGCATGGATCCCCTTGACTTTTTCTCACAATCCGTCTCTATCTTCTATCACTCTTGGCAAGTCCTCTAGACGGCATCCAGTGCCTACACAGAGTCGAAGAATGTAATTGTCTGCTGGTCAGTCAGTGCTGGTGTGTCCATGTGTAGGAGTCCATAGGAGAATGTTGCTTATGAGTTGACTCTTACTTCACCAGCAGTACTCACTGTCTAGCTTGTTTTCGTTGGATGGTTTGTGAGATGGAAGATAAGTGTCCATATAATCGCTGTTTTGTAGAGTGCTGCTTCCAGGATTTGTTCAAAGCATGTAGCATTCTTGAGTTGTTCCCATTTAACTTTTTGTCCCGGTGTTTTGTTAAATTCCAAGTGGTGCAGCCATACAGTAGGACTGACATGGTTACAGCTTGGACGAATTCCTGTTTTATTTTATCAGAGATTTCCACATAGTCACTAACCTGTTGATAGTCCATCCTCTATTTATGCATATGTTCACATTCCTTTCAGTAGATGAGATATTGCTACCAGGTTATGAACTGGTCCATTTGTCACATACCCATGATATGGATATGTGAAACATACATAGAATGTTCATAACATATATACATAGAACATAGGAATCCCGAAACACAAAAAAAAATTGGGACTTCTTAGTTCAGGTACCAAACTTTTTATTACCTTTTGAGTTAAAAGGTTTTTCGACATAAGGAGAGAGATACCATCTTTCTATACTGACTTTTCCATGTCCCCCAAACCACGTGCGACACCTGCCACAAGGCCTCGGTGAGTGAGCAAGCGAAAGTCAACCTTCATCCTCCGAGGCAGAACTCAACTCACTGACTCTTCTCAAATCTCAGCCCAAGCTTCCGGTGCATGACGTCAATCACATCCCTGGTCACGTCCTCTATCTGGGATTTTTATTGTGACATCTCTGAATGACACGTCCGCTCTATGCGCGTGAACACCTGCGGTCATGTTTGCACCTAACTAACCTATGCACTAAGCCGAAAGGTTCTCAGCCTAACTAAACCCAAAGGCAAGATATATAAAACAAAATCCCTCGGCCATTATATAACACATTAATTTCAGAGGCTTGCCATGTAGAGACCAATACCTCTTGCTACCTGCTCTATGCTATCCACCAGAGATTTAGCTTGAGCGGGTGTATTTGCAAGAAGCACTAGATCATCTGCATAGTCTGCATCAGTAATAGTTTCTGCACATTAGCACCATTTCTGACAACCTGCTTAGAGTACATACTATGTCCATTCATTGATCTAATGAAAGAAGATCATACATGTGATATCCTGAGCCATTTTTCAATAAACTTAAAATCTTTGGCCTTGTCAGTTTTTTTTTTTTCATCTTCGGAAGGTTTGGTAGGTTCTGTTTAGCTTTTGAAATATTGAAGGTTTTACTGGGTAAATAAATAATTTCTGTTTTTTAAAAGCAAGTTGTAACTAACCATTTTAAACTTCCAATATTTTAAATGCGACCAGAAATTACCAGAGGTGTCCTCGTGGTATAATGGTTAAAGTGACGGTCTGCGGAATTGTAGTAAGCAAGTTCAAACTCCAGTTGCACTATTACGTTCACTTTCTGGACAAATACCCTTGGGAAAGGTACAAACCTCCTTATCCTCCCAGCTATGGGTTAAATAGTACCACTACTATTCTTTTAGAAGGATGGCTTTGGCATTAGATAACCTATGAATGTTGATATGCCATTAAACTAACAAACCAAACCAGAAGTTACCTGATCAAAGAGTGTGCCTTTATCGGTCATTCTTATTTCAGTAGTAAAAGAGTGCACATTATACGAGGTTCATTAAATAAGTTTCCAGACTTTTTTCGTATGGACACTTTTATTGATAGTACATGCATGAAACTCTAGTCCCCTTTCAAGTAATCTCTTCCGGCTTCAGTGTAGTTGTTGTAACATTCCAAGGAAGGCCCCATGGAAGTCCTCTTGTGTGAGCGTGTCAATGACCTTCGTCACAGCTTCTTTCATCTCCTTAATTTTCTCATAATGACAACCTCTGAGCTTAGGGAATAAGTAAAAGTCACAGGGAGCAAGGTCTGGACTAGAGAGAGGCTGAGGAACTGTGTTGATGCCCATCTTGGTCAAATAGTCTGTGACAAGGATTGAGTTGTGGACTGGTGCATTGTCCTGGTGGAAATGCCACTGACCCGATTTGAAGAGTGCTGGCCTCTTCCCTTGGAATCTCTTGCCGAACTCCCTTAAAACCTCAACATAGTAACCCTAACCATTTGGCTAATCAACTGTGGTGTATTGACTTCCTTACTCCTCCCACACCTCTCATCATCCCTCACAGACTCTGTGCCTTCCTTGAATCTCTTATGCCACTCAAAAACTGATGCTCGATTCATGCAAAATGGTCGAAAAGCAGTCTGAAATATTCCATACGTTTCTGTGGCATTTTTATCAAGTTTAAAACAGAATTTTATTGCATATCATTCTTTCTCACATCCAGATTGCATTTTTGAAATTCATCAGCTGTGACAATCAGGCTTTAGTAGGGTGTATTCGAATTCCTGCTGTAGCTGTTCATTTGAATCATAAAAATTGATCCGTCATCTCATAAGATGTATAGCAATAACATAGTGAATTGTCAAGAGTCTGCGGCAATTTTAAATGCCTGTACAAAAAAGTCTGGAAACTTATTGAAGGCACCATGTAATTTTGATCTCGTGCACTCAAAATGGAGGAACAAAAAGTGCATAAATTCCTCTAAAAAAATTGACCTTATGTCACATCCTGCTCATGAGCGAGGGTTTGAGTAAAAGTATATATTGGGTTGAGTCAGGTTGTGACACTATGAAGTGGGTGCGCCAAGCAGACAATCTTTTTGTTTGTTTTGGTGCAAAACCAAACAAAGGCCTGAGCTCGAGATCTCGACGCGACTGGAAGTAGGCAAGGGAAGGCCAGAGAGAGTTGGAAAAAGGAACCCAGAGGAAGCAGTTGGCAAAGGGAGACACAGAAGGGCAGTGGCCAGTTTACACCGGACAGCAGAAGAGACTAGTCGGCATGAGATAGGGTCCAGGAGCAGTGAGGGAAGACCAGTCAAGATGAGTCAGTATTCCTCGTGGCTTTGTGGAAATTTCGCGAAGGATGCATGTCAGCGTTAGTCTGTAGATGCACAGGAAATGCAGTGTCGCAAACTTGCCCTTCTTGCACTTGAGTTAACCCAAGCCCATATTCTTCGTTTGTTCTTTTTCACCCACTCCCTTGATTATATTTTTTGTGCCGTAAAGAAATGTGTGATACCCCTGTCGGAACCACTAGATGATCACCAGCCAAGATTGAAATGGTTTAAAGAAGTTGATGTATTCGGGGGGCCGAGGCGGTATTGTCATAAGGTGAAAACATTTATGGAAAACTTCTTAAGCTCAAAACCAACTAAATTTTATTGGAGAGGAATCAACAAACGACCTGATAAATGGCAAAAAATGATTTAGAATAATGGCAAATATTCTTCTGATTTTAATTCAGTGTTAAATTATTCATGAATAAATTATATTTTACTTAAATGGAAACTATTTATGACTAAACCCTACATATATATATATATATATATATATATAGGGTTTCATTAAAAATTCAAATAAGAGGGGGGAAATTTACATGCAAAAAATTCAATGGTTCAATATTAATCACTGAAATTATTAACCAAATAGAATATTGTTGGCTTGTTGAGAACGGAAATTTGTATTCTTCTCACATTTCTAAGATCTAAACTTGTTTGGCTTAGCTGACCCAATACAATGGAATGGATGCTCAAATTAGGCTAGTGCATGAGCCAATCATTTCAACTGGTAAATACTGTTGTCTCTGAGTACAATGTCGTGATATGACTTATCTTGTAGCATAAATTCTCAAGAGATCAGGTGAAAACATTTGTGGAAAGCACTCAAGAATTCACAACTGATTTCAAGACATCATAATCTGCAATCTGCCGCCACTTAAAGATAAAAAGAAAGGAAAATTGAGCATGATTTTCTTAGAAAACGCCCAACACTTGTCAATTGGAGAGATGTAGTTTTCCATGATGATAATGCAAGGATGTATTCAACAAGAATCTCGCAAGAAAAAATATCATATTTAGACTTGTCTATTCTACCCCATCCACCATATTTACCAGACCTTGCAACAAGTGGTTTCCATCTTTATTATTATCTGCAAAATGCCAAGAATGAGAAAAATTTCTCAAGATCAGGGGAAAATGTGGAAAACCTCTTGAGATCAAAACCAACTGAATTTTAGTTGAGAAGAATCAACAAGTGACTTGATAAATGGCAAGAGGGGATTCAAAATAATACCGAATATACTACAGGGTGGAACGATAAAATTGTCGCCCTAGAAAAGACGACATGATTCCATTTCTGTTTAATGAAAACTGGTTTTCTTTTTTTGTTGCAGACCATCTACTAGTTGGCCAGTTGTGTACAAATCCCAAGAGCAATAGGAGCCTTCTATCATGTCTGAAAGTGACACAATCTTCAACGAGCGAGATCGGAGATGCGCAGTCATAACTTGTATCAGTCATAACTTGTATCAGTAGAGAGCATGAGTTGTAACTCATGCTCTCTACTGATACAAGTTATGACAACAGGACCATTGCCAGCACCCTCAAAATGCAAATCTGGATTGCCACGAATAACAGGGACGTGCCCAGGGTGATGAAAACAAAGTTTCCTGCTACGGTTATGGTCTTTGGTGTGGTTTCAAGTGAGGGCCACATCATGCCACCTCACATCTTTGAAGTTGGCTTGAAAGTCAACACCAAAGTGTACCTGGATGTGCTGAGGAGTGTGGTGATCCCCTGGTGCAATCAGGTGGCTGGTGGCAGACCCGGGGTGTGGCAGTAGGACTCGGCACCGGCCCACAAGTCCGAAGAGACCCAGGCTTGGCTTCAGAAGGAGTGCTACGACTTTATACCCTTCTCTCACTGGCCCCTCTCCTCCTCAACCTGAACCTGCTGGACTACTTCGTTTGTTCATACGTCGGGAACATCACCAACATGACCTCCCACAACACCAAAACCAGCCTGATCGCCGCCATCCACTGGCGCTTGTGGAAAAGGCATGCTCCCAGTTTTGGATCTGTATTGAGGCTGAAGGCGGCTGCATTGAATAGATGTCAGCTCTACTACATAATCAAGTTGGCTGAATTGATTTTTTTCAATAAAAGTTTTAAAATAAAGCTGTAGTGTTGTTTTCTTTAGGACGACAATTTTATCGTTCCACCCTATATTGATTGAAATCTTTTCATAGTTAAATTATTTATGAGTAAATTATATTCCACTTAAACGGAAATTATTTATAACTCGACCCAAAAGATTAAAGTCCATTCTCTGTCTCTAAAGATAAAAGATCAAATATCAAAAGTTAATAATTTTTGTTTATATGTTTAATTTACTTAATGACTGACCTTGGGGTCCTTTAAGGGAGAATTGTATATTTGTAAGACTGTTAACAAAACATTGGATTTTATTTCAAGAAGCTTCAGTGGTTTTGAGACACAGTTTAAAATAATGTTTCAAACTGAACACAATTTCAATACTTATAGCTGTTATTATAATATATGAAACAAAAGGTTCAACAGATTCTTTGTTTAATAGTATATCAACCTTCAGGGGTAATTAAATGCCAAAGCTATCTTTTCAGAAGAAAAGCAGTGATACTGTTTAACCCTTAGCTAGCAGGGATAAGAGGGTTTTATACCTTTCCCAAAGCTATCTTTGTAGAAAAACAGCTGTGATACTATTTAACCCATAGCTGGCGGCAATAAGGGTGTTTAATACCTTTCCCAAAGGTATCCTTGTAGAAGGAAAGCAGTGATACAATTTAATCCATAGCTGGAAGGGAGTAACAGGGGTTTCATGCCTTTTCCACGGGTATTAGTTCAAAAGTGACTTTAACAGCCTGACTGGAGTTTGAACTTAAGTACCTCAAGATTGCAGTCCAGTGCTTTAGTCATTATGCCATGATAACTCTCCCTGGTACAATTGAATAATATTGTATTCTTGTAAAATATCTTTGCACAGGAAGCACTTGTAATGTAATGGTAATTGTTGTACGATGAGAATGCAGCTATCAGGGTTTAAATCCTGAATGAGGCTGTTTGCATTTGAGAGAGGCATGAACCCAATTATTCTCTCTCCAGCTAAGGATAAATAGTGAAACAAACTGGGCCCTTTAGCCTTGGTCAGGCAACCAGTGTAGGAAAAGGAAGACTCTTAATTCAAATGTGTTGAACTAGCAAAAAAAAAAAAAAGAGAAACTTTGGCATTAAATAACCCAGCAATGGTTGATATGCCATAAAACTTGGGAAACGTATGGATGCAATAATTCTCCTTCCATTCATTTGAACAGAAAAGTGTTTAAAACATTAACCGTAGAATTCTAAATTGTTTCTACACGTGCTGTTAAAATTTGAGATCACGAGAATGAAAATTGGTTGAGTTATTAGGTTATCAAATGATATAGACTTTTCTGAAATATCCTGTATATCTCAAATGATATCAAAATTATTTGAAACTCCCTGTATGAAAAAAAAAGTTATGATCTCTTGGTGATTAGAAAAAGTTTAAACGCCTTTTCTTTTTTAGTAAATGGCACTTCTATATCGGAAAAGATATTCAAATAGAGAATTTTGAATTGTTTCTACATAAGCTGTTCAAATTTGAAATCATTTCAACTTGAATTGGCCAAATTTTTCAAAATGATATAATTTTTTCTGAAACACTCAGTATATCTTAAATGATGTCAAATTTTAACAGTAGGTGTAGAAACGACTAAAAAATCTATTTGCTTTGAGTCACTATCCTTATTGCCCAATTGGCAAATGATTCAGTTTAAATGTGAAAACAGTTCTATTTCAAGAAATTCAGTTTAGTATAAGTACCCACTTTAGTTCTATTTGATCCATTGATAGGACTGTATTAGGTGCTACCACACTGGGTCAGAGTGGATCTGGGAGTGATGGTGATGAAGGAGTACTTTGCATTTCTTAAAGCTCCTACATTAGTGGGCCCTCACCATCAGATTGTTGAGTGTTATATCCAGAACACTTGTTGGTAGAGGTGGGGGTTCTTACCTGTCTGCAGAGATGCAGTCATTGTATTCAACTGCCTCCACCAATTGGGTTGTATAGAGAGAAAAGTAGAATTCATTGAAGTTTGGTGTGATGGAATTGTGAGAGAATCTTGTCTTTTTTTTTTGTTTTTGTTTTCTCAGATTTTAATGATTTTTTTTTTTTTTTTTTTTAAATATCAAGTGATTGTCACTTTAGAAGGTAGATAGATGATTCCTGCAGTTGCCTGAGTGATGGAATTTGGCAAATTCCCAAATGATCAGCACGTTTTTAGATTAATATGATGAAAGAGGCTCCAAATATTGGGTTATTTTATTGTTTGAATTTTCAAGCATCGTAAGTGACAAGTGGGGGTCTTTCAGAGTTTGTTTTATTTTAAGGGACAAGAATATATTGCTTACAATCATTTTATAAAGGATTTTAAAAAAAGCATTAGAAATGATTTTTACTATAAAAATGCATTGGAAATGATTTTTACTATAAAAATGCATTGAAAATGATTTTTACTATAAAAATGCATTGGAAATGCTTTTTACTCGGGGGTCAAACCACACAGCATTTGGAATGTAGGGGCTGCAACCACATAACATTAGGAGTGTAGGGGCTACAACCACATAACATTAAGAATATAAGGGCCGCAACCACACAATATTATTAGTGTAGGGGCCACAACCACATACTATTAGGGGTGTAGGGGTCACAACCGCATAACATTAAGAGTGTGGGGGCCATAACCACGCAACATTAGAAATTGTGATGTGGTTTCCATCGCAAGTAGGTTTTTATATGTGGAGTTGCTATCCCCGAAGTTTTGAATTCATTTTCTTTCTCCCTGACTACAAGCTTAGAGAGCACCATCTGCTGAGGAGAGGAGAGATAGATTCATGCCTCTCTTAAGAGCCTTAGTGTGATGAGAAACACAAGTGGCCTTGGCCAGGATTTGAACTTGACTCATCAATTTCATTTCTGAATTAAAACCTGATAAACTCTGCTTAAAAAATTGACCTTGTGTCATATCCAGCCCGAGCGTAGGGGTTGGTAAATATGATATGATAAACATTATTCCCATGAGTATTTTGTTGTGATCTTGGATTCTAAGGTTGTTGCAGGGAAATGTTTCATCTGATGTCATTTGTGCCTTTTTTTTTTAAATTTTCTTTTTTTCTTTTTTAGGGAGAAAAAAATGAATGTTTCTGTATGCTTGTCAACTGAACACATTGGGGTGTGCATGTCTGTGATGGTTTGTTATTTTTGTTTTGGCTTTTTTTAATTTTAACTTTTTTTTTTAAGTGGAGGAGTTATATTGTGAATTGAATTATCATGACCAGAAAATCCGACGAACACTTACGCACGACATACACAAACACTGGACAGCTGTTTTGAACTTCTTAGGTCACATCAGCAGTGTATACCGTGATCCCTACCACTGGAGATTGAACCAGCGACCACAGATTGCAGAGCCAAAACTCTATAACTGAGCCCTCAGTCCATATCGCACACAAGTGACACCAAATTAACTAGTCATGGTAATTGCGTGTCCAATTAACCTGAATGGGTCTTGTAAGTTACATCTGTACACTTTACAGAGGACACAGTCAACCCCAGGGCCACGTCTTCCTAAGAGGATTAGAAATACGCATCCGTGTAATTATTATGATCTCAAGGGCAAGGATATAGATCTAAATTTTATATTTTAAGTAGAAGAATTATATTGTGAATTGATGGTTACTGGTTCAATCTCCAGTGGTGGAGATCATGGTATTCACTGCTGATGAGACCTAATAAGGTCGAAACAGCTGTCCAGTGTTTCCATATGTCGTGCGTAGGTGTTCGGCGGATTTTCTGGTCATGGTAATTCAATTTACAATCAACTTTTTTTGTTTTAAATTTATAATTCAATTACATCTTTTGTATGCTAATTTTTAAAAAATTTAAAAACTTTTTAATTACTTATTTATTTTTTTTTTAGGTGTTAAATTATCTTGTAAAATTCTGAAGCATTGAAAATTAGTTTTGTCAGTCATTGTAAATTTTGACTCGTACTGTTATTCTCTGTGTATAGGAAGCACTATTTTTCGAATTTTTTTGGGGGTTTTGGTTTGGTTGGATTTTATGGCATATCAACCTTTGTAGGTTATTTAATGCCAAATCCATTTTTATGTAAATAATCAGTTCCATTTAAAACAATACAGTTTAGCTTGAGTACACAGTTTAATTGTCAAAAACATTTCTATTTCAAACTATTCAAGCAGTTATATATAACAATTCAGTTTAGTGTAAGTACAGTTTCAATATCAAAAACAGTTCTATTTCAAATAATTCAGTTTAGCATAAGCACACAGTTTAAATGTAAGTACGGTTTAATTGTGAAAAATATTTCTATTTTAAGCTATTCAGTTTAGTCAAATAATTCAGTTTAGCATAAGTATGCCATTTGTTCTATTTAACTCATAGATAGGGCCCTATCAGGTGCTACCACACCAGGCCAGAGTGGACCTGGGAGCAATGGCAATAAAGGGGTACTCCGCATTCCCCAAAGCTCCAGCATCACTGGAACCTCACCATCAGATTGGAGTGGTAGCACCTAATAGGGTCCTCCACATGGGTTGAATACAACTAACGGCATACTTATGCTAAACTGAATTGTTTGAGTCAACTGAATAGCTTGAAATAGAAATGTTTTTGAAAATTAAACCGTACTTACATTTAAACTGCGTGCTTATGCTTAACTGAATTATTTGAAATAGAACTGTTTTTTGACATTAAAACTGTATTTACACTTAACTGAATTGTTACATATAACTGCTTGAATAGTTTGAAATGGAAATGTTTTTGACAATTAAACTGTGTACTTATGCTAAACTGAATTGTTTTAAATAGAACAGATTATTTACATAAAAATGAATTTGGCATTAACTAACCTACAAAGGTTGATATGCCATAAAACCCAACAAACAATTGGGTTGGTTGGTTTCTTTGTTTAATGGCATATCAACCTTTGTAGGTTATTTAATGCCAAAGTCATTCTCCTAGAAGAACAGTAGTGGTACTATTTAACCCATAGCTGGGAGGATTAGGGGGTTCATACCTTTCTCAAGAGTATTTGCCCGAAAGTGAACGTAATAGCGCGACTGGAGTACAAACTCGCTTACTACGATTCCGCTGTCCATTACACCACAAGGACATTCCCATAATTTTGGGGGAAACATTTCATTTTAATTTAACTTTGAGTAATTATGAAGTCTTGCCACTTAGTTGCTTTAACAATTTTTCTCTCTTCAAATGCAGCGTTTTTTTCTTTGGTGGCCATGAGCTTCTTTTTGTTGATAATTTCCGATTTTCTTTGAATTTTTGAAGGAAACATTAATTAATGAATTTATGGCGTTTCAATTTCTTTACAATACCATGAATCATGAAATAACAGTCCACAATCATCGTATACCACAAACTTTTTCAAACTCGGACAACTGCTTCCTAGCCATTACCAAAGGCTACAAACAAATCCAGAAGAAAGAAAATCTAAATTTCCTATTTTTTGGTATTTCTAAGAATTTTCTTTTTAGAAAATTATGATGTTTGACAAAAACTATAATTAAGTAATATAATCCCTCCCTATATATGTGTAAGCTATTTAAAGTTCATTCAATTGTTTATTTTTCTGTCCAACATTGGATCAGTTTCATATTTCAATCTACACAAACTTACTCTCAGTAATCTATTTTGAAACATCAGTCATTTGTTTGTACACAGTTAAATGATCAAACAGTTCTGTTTCTACCAATTCAATTTAGCATAAGTCTTTTGTCTGCACACAGTTTGAAAGTCAAACAGTTTTATTTGACCTGTAAATAAGACTCTGTCAGGTGCTACAAATCTGGGCCAGAGTGGGCCTGGGAGTGATGGCAATGAAGAGATACTCCACATTCCTCAAAGCTCCAAAGCTCCAAAGCTGGATCTTTATCATTAGATTATTTAATGTCATATCCAGGACTCATTGGTGGAGGGTCTTACTCCTCTGCAGAGATGCAGTCTGTGTATTCTACCGCCCCCCCTCCCAGCTAACTAGCATATCCATCATGATAGAACTGCAGTAGTGATACTATTTAAGTCATAGGTGGGGGGATAATGGGGTTCATACCTTTTTCAAGGGTATTAGTCTAAAAAGCCTAATTAGTAGTGTGTTCGCGAATAGTCCGGGAGACCAGGGTTCAATCCCAGGTTGAGTCATACCAAAGACTCAAAAAAATGGTACTTGAGGCTGCCTTGCTTAACACTCAGAATTATAAGGTAAGGATCAAGGGTAAAGTGGAGCAATCCAGGGAATGGAGTTGCGCCCTCTGCTACACCTTGGTGTAGTAGCTATTGAAAAGAGAGCCTTTGGGTCATCCTCGACTATGGTTGCCAACTTACTTTACCTATTCTATTACATTGACTTTTAGACTGACTGGGCTTTGACCTCGTTTACTATGCTGTCATAGTCTAGCATATTCGCCAATATGCCAAGAGGATTTGCCCAGTCAACTTGGGCTGTAGAATACACCGACTGCACTTCTGCAGAGACCCCCTCCCCAATGAGTGTCCTAGATATGACACTAAACAATCTGATGGTGAGGTTCCAGTGATGCTGGGGCTTTAGGGAATGCGGAGTACCCCTTCATTGCCATTGTTCCCAGGTCCACTCTGGCCTGGAATGGTTGCACCTGATAGGGCCCTATCTATGGGTTGAATAGAACTAAACTGCATACTTATGCTAAACTGAACTGTTTGACTAAACTGAATAGCTTAAAATAGAAATGTTTTTGACAATTAAACTGT
Organism: Sepioteuthis lessoniana; assembly: GCA_963585895.1. Taxonomy (NCBI): domain Eukaryota; kingdom Metazoa; phylum Mollusca; class Cephalopoda; order Myopsida; family Loliginidae; genus Sepioteuthis; species Sepioteuthis lessoniana. The sequence goes on from OY757942.1 coordinate 2,448,129, forward strand.
ACTAACCTTTAAACTGTGTGCTTATGCTAAATAGAACTATTTTTTTGACATTGAAACTGTATTTACACTAAACTGAATTGTTTAACACAGAACTGTTTTGATATTTAACTGTGTGTAAACAAAATCTGTTCTTATACTAAACTAAATTAGAGCTGTTTGAATAAACTGAATAGTTTGAAATTGAAATGTTTTTGACAATTAAACTGTACTCATGCTAAACTGAAATAGAACTGATTATTTACATAAAAACGGATTTGGTGTTAAATAACCTACAAAGGTTGATATGCCATAAAACCCAACCAACCAACCAGCCAAGAGGATTCTTTCATTAAAAAAGCCGTCTTTACACGAGTAAATATGGTACATTTCATACATTAGATATGACGACTCTTATGGGATGGAGGCTGTATATACAAAGAGTTTCAAAATTGATGCAATGATTTATTTGTATTGAAACTATTTTAAATCTAAAAATATTTATCTGCAATAGTTTTTAATTTGCAGTATTTTTTAAAATTTTAAGTATAAAGTAGTAAAAAGTAAAGTTGTCTCCCTTAGTCGAGGGTGACCTGAAGGCTCCCTGTTCTATAGCTACTAAACTGAGGTGTAGGGGAGGGTGCAACTCCTTTCCCTGGATTGCTCCACTTTACCCTTGATACGTACCTTATATTGCTGAGTGTTAAGCATGGCGGGATCAAGTACCATTTTTTGAGTCTTTGTTTTGACTCGACCTAGGTTTGAACCTCGGTCTTCCGGACCATTGGCGAACACTACTCATTAGACCAATGAGCCATTCTGCACTAGTTTATTTTATTTATTTTTATTTTAAATCAAAAAAATTATCTCAGCAATAGTTTTTTTTTTTACAGTTAAGTTAAACACTTAGAAACATCAACAACTTTGACAGTTAACAAATATGGCTGGCCTCTGAATTCTTTGAGTCCTACAATACTCTTCAACCAAATGCAATATTGTTGATTTGAAAAATTTCAAAATTATCTAGTCAGGCTGATCACATGGTGTTCCTTGACTCTTTCTCTCTGTCTGTTCCTATTGTTCTTCGTTCTCAGCAGTCCTCTAGATGGCACCAGGTGTCTGCACAGAGTTGATGTATGTCAGTCTTTGCTGGTCAGCTAACACTGGTGTGTCCATGTGTAGTAGTCCAGAGAAAGAGAACTTTGCTTATGAGTTTATCCTTAATTCACCAGTAGTGCTCAGTATGTCCTGTTATATCTGGGGAGGGTTTGTGAGATGGGAGGCAGCTGGCCATTTAGTTTCAGTTTTGTCAAGTGCTGCCTTCAGGATTTGTTCAAAACAGCATGTAGCATTCTTGTGTAGTTCCCGTCTAGCTTTTTCTTTCAAGATATTTTGCGGGGGTACAAATTTAATCAAAGCAATGAAAAGACCCAAAATTTTATTAAAAAACAAAAAAAGATCACAAGCTAGCAAACTGGTTTTATTCCTCCCTCAACAGAACTAAATTGAAGAAAATATTCTTTAGGTATTTCATTAGAGAAATTTAAAATGGTCTCATATATTTGAAAGATTTTTTTAACAATATTCTTATAGCTTACATGACACAAATATGTGGATGCTAGAATGAGGCTAGCATTTGATATACTCATTTCAACTGTTGGACATTGTTGTTACTGAATACCCTGTTGTTATGTGACTAATATTATAGCATAAAAATTTATGTGTTTGAAAATCTGCACTTGTAACCAAAACAGTGTATACTTTATGAAACATAATGTATAATTTGCCCAGTCGGATGGGGCTGCAGAATACACCGACTGCTTCTCTGCAGAGGGTTAAGACCCCCACCATCAACAAGTGTCCTGGATATATGACACTAAACAATCTGATGGTGAGGTTCCGGGAATGCGGAGTACCCCTTTATTGCCATTGCTCCCAGGTTCACTCTGGCCTGGAGTGGTAGCACCTGATAAGAGTCCTATCTATAGGTTAAATAGAACTTACTGCATACTTATGCTAAACTGAATTGTTTGAGTAAACTGAATAGCTTGAAATAGAAATACCGGGACATTGGCCCAGCGGTTAGAGTTTTCGCTAATGGCCCGGGAGACCTGGGTTCAATCCCAGGTCGAGTCATACCAAAGACTTTAAAAATGGAACTTGATACCACCTTGCTTAACACTCAGCATTATAAGGTACGGTTCAAGGGTAAAGTGGAGCAATCCAGGGAATGGAGTAGCGCCCTCCCCTACACCTTGGTGTAGTAGCTATCGAAAAGGGAGCCTTCGGGTCACCCTCGACTATGGTCGCTAACTTTTTACATTTAAACTGCGTGCTTATGCTTAACTGAATTATTTGAAATAGAACTGTTTTTTGACATTAAAACTGTATTCACCCTTAACTGAATTGTTACATATAACTGCTTGAATAGTTTGAAATAGAAATTCTTTTGACAATTAAACTGTGTACTTATGCTAAACTGAATTGTTTTAAATAGAACAGATTATTTACGTAAAAATGGATTTGGCATTAAATAACCTACAAAGGTTGATATGCCATAAAACCCAACCAACCAAACCAAACTAATGTATAATATAGTTAAGACATTGACAGTTGAAATGGCTGCTATGTTCATTATTAGTTATGACAAATGAAGGCTGTTATTTTATTAATAAAAAGATGAAAGAAATAAAACTTAAAAAAAAAAAAAAAAGAAAAGGCAAATTCTGAATAACCCATTGGATTTGGAGTGGCATATTGAATTTGGTAGGCGATCAAAATTAGCAATCAGCTGTGTAGCCAGCTGAGTCAGTGGAGATCCCCACTTTGATGAGGTACCATTTCCAATATTGCACTGCGAACAGGATTGATGAAACCTGAAGATTGGGAATGGTACCTCATCGAAGCAGAGATCTCCACCAACTCAGCTTGCGATGTAACTGAATGCTGATTTTGATTGCCTACCAAACTTAACATTCTTTAAGAAATAATATGAAGAAGTATTATAGAAAAATTATTTGGTTTATTTTCTTTGTTTAATGGCATATCAACCTTCATGGGTTATTTCATGTCAAAGCTATCCTTGTAGAAAAGTAGCAAGGATACTATTTAACCCATAGCTGGAGGTGGATAAAGGGGGTTCGTACCTTTCCTAAGGGTATTTGTCCAAAAGTGAATGTAATAATGTGACTGGAGCTTGAACTCACTTATAATGAAGCTGCAGTCCAGTGCTTTAACCATTACGCCATGGCGACTCCTGTTTTTTCTTTTTAATAATGTATAATATATTGTATATGTATTTTTATGTTTTATTTTACATTTTGTAACTCAGCAAATTTTGAATTTTTTCTTCCATTGTATTTGCCAGAGGTCTGAGAGACTGAGGTTCAATCCCAGGTCGAGTAGTACCAAAGACTCAAAAAATGGTACTTGCTACATCCTTGCTTAACATTCAGCATTATAAGATACGGATCAAAGGTAAAGTGAAGCAATCCAGGGAAAGTTGTAGTGCCCTCTCCAACACCGTGGTGTAGTAGCTAATGAAAAAGGAGCCTTTAGGTTGCCCTCGACTATGGTCACCAACTGTTGCTGTTGCTACTACTACTCATATAGGGTGTTTCCTTTTTCCTCCTTTTGATTTGAAATTTTTCTTATTGAACAAATGGAACACATAATGTCTATTCAATATTCCCAACAAATCACATGATGTAATTTAAAAAGCAAACGCTGATTTACTGATCAAACAGCCAACTCTCTACCGATATATAGATTTTCCCTAGGTTTTTGTATAAAATTTTTTTAAACATCCATCATTGATTTAACATCACTAATTCCTCCCAGTCCTGATGATGGTTCATTAGAACTGAAACACTAAAGTTTCGACTTTGTTTCTCAATAAATCTCTCCTTTTGCTTGGATTATATCATTATCAAATTTTTTCTTTTTATAGGGCGTTTAAAAAATGTTTCTGTGGGAGTTTTATTTATGATATTATTTTAAACTCGGCACCTGTTCACCATCGTAGTTGATACATTATTGGAATTGTCTCCAGGTAATCTCTCTAATATCAGTTCTGCTTTTCTAGTAAAGCTACTCTTAGAGAAATGTTGACAATTTTTAATCACCTGTGGGAGATTCCTAGAATGTGTTGACAGGGATGGTGAACATGTGGAGACTGTCTGATATGATATCATAAAGGTACTTTGATCACCCTATATATATACAGGGTGTTTCAGTAAAAAAACAATATCATTTCTTAATCTAATAATAAGTAAGTAAATTTGGCGACCGTAGTCGAGGGCGACCAGAAGGCTCCCTTTTCAATAGCTACATCACCGAAGTGTAGGGGAGGGTACTACTCCTTTCCCTGGATTGCTTCACTTTACTCTCAATATGTACCTTATATTGCTGAGTATTAAGCAAATTGGTATCAAGTACCATTTTTAAAGTCTTTGGTATGATGTGACCTGGGATTGAACTCAGGTCTCCCGGACCATTGGGGAACACTCTACCCACTAGACCATTGACCAATTCTCGTTCAAATAGTCTCAAATTTTAACAGCATGTGTAGAAAGAAGTAAAAAATTTTATGTTTGATTTTTAAATACCTTTTCTTTTCCAGTGTATGGCATTTTTTATACCTTTTGATATAAAGCTTGTTCCAAACTATGCAGTAGTATTTCGGCTTGGTGCATAGTTTGGAACGAGTAGCCGCAGGCATAGGCCTCTATGTCAATGCATAGTTTGGAACGAGCAGCCGCAGGCATAGGCCTCTATGTCAATGCACACAAAATGGAATATATGTGCTATAATCAAATGGGTGACATCTCCACTCTAGACGGAACCCCTCTTAAACTAGTAGACAAATTCACTTACCTAGGAAGCAGCATCTCATCAACTGAAAAGGACATCGACACGAGGTTAACGAAGGCATGGACAGCTATCAATAGGCTATTGATTATATTGAAATCAGACCTAACCGATAAAATGAAACGCAGTTTCTTCCAGGCAGCGGTCGTATCGATACTGCTATATGGATGCTCTACATGGACTCTAACAAAACGGCTGGAGAAGAAGCTAGACGGCAATTACACAAGAATGCTGCGAGCAATATTGAACAAGTCCTGGCGGCAACACCCCACAAGACACCAACTGTACGGCCACCTGCCTCCTATCATGAAAACTATTCAAGTTAGACAAACCAGACATGCAGGCCACTGCTGGAGAAGCAGGGACGAACTCATAAGTGATGTAATCTTATGGACCCCCACACATGGCCGTGCAAAAGCAGGACGACCAGCACGAACATACATTCAGCAGCTATGTGAGGATACGGGATGTTGTCCAGAAGACCTGCCGGAGGCGATGAACGATAGGGAAAAGTGGCGAGAGAGGGTCAGGATTATCCGTGCTACCAGCACGACATGATGATGATGATGATGATGATGAAGCATTAAACGCAGAATTTTTAGGTATTTTTTCCACGTTAAAATTTGAGATTGCTTGTTGAGAATTAATTGAGTTATTAGATTACAAAAGTATATCAGTTTTTCTGAAACACCCGATACATCTAAAATGATATCAAATTCTTTTTAACCATCCTCATGTGAGTGTGTGTGTATAATATATACATACACTTTTTGTCATATGTATTGGTTAAATTTTCTAATTTAAAAAATCTTTTTTTGTTTATTTTTAAATTCTTTTTTTAATTTCATCTTTAACCTCAAAATGTTTCATTCACATTTGTATAACGTTATTGGAACTAGTTTTTGACGGCACTTGCAGCCCCCCCCCCAATGTTTTTTACTCAACCAATATTTGACACGGCAGACTTTACTGAAGAATCAGTAAAATAAAAAAAAAAACATGATTAAAGTGAAAGTAAATTTGGCGACCTTAGTTGAGGGTAACCCGAAGGCTCCTTTTTCAGTAGCTACTACACCGAGGTGTAGGGGAGGGCGCTACTCCTTTCTCTGGATTGCTCCACTTTACCCTTGATCTGTACCTTATAATGCTGAGTGTTAAGCAAAGCGACATCGAGTACCATTTTTAAGTCTTTGGTAGAACTCGACTTGGGATTGAACCCCAGTCTCCCAGACCATTATTTTTTTGTTGCTTTTTATTTTTGTACAGGCACTTCTGAACCAGATTAGTTTAAAAAGCAAAAAAAATTTTGATAGAAAAAGATTTCTTATGGTTAAAAGACTGCTTTCTTGTCAGGAAATTTGTCACTTTTGAAAAAATACCGATGTTTTTTATTTTTTTTATATAGTTTAATTCTTTTCCGGCTGAGCAACATCTTTGGTTTAGTTTGTTCTCTTTGTTTAATGGCATATCAACCTTTATGGATTATTTAATGCCAAAGCCATTTTTCTAGAAGAACAATAGTGATACTATTTAATAACTGGAAGGGATAAGGGGGTTCATCCCTTTCCCAAGGGTATTAGTCCAAAAGTGAACACAAGAGAAAGACTGGAGTTTGAACTCAATTACCACGATGTTGCTGTCCTGTACGTGATCCACTATGCCACGGGGATTCTGCCTCCAGTACCAATACCTCATGTAATCTGGCATGATTTCATAGACACAGTATTTGATACTTGTATTTGATAATGTCGTCAGGTAAAAATAATCATTTTACTTTAACTTCTCGTGCTGTTGAGTGCTGACTGAATGATGGGGATATGAAATATTTGAAAGTTGTTTTGATTTGCATATTATTTTAATCAAAATAAGAAAGTTTTTAATTTCAAACAATTCAGTTTAGTATAAGCATGCAGTTTAAATGTCAAAAGTTCTATTTGACTCATAGATGGGGCCCTATCAGGTGCTACCACTCTGGGGCCAGAGTGAACCTTAAAGCGATGTTAATCAAGGGTTACTCCGCTTTCCCCAAAGCTCCAGTAATACTTGAACCTTACCATCAAATTGGTTAGTCCATATCTAGGACACTGATTTAGGGGGTTTTACGACTCTGCAGAGATGCAGTCGGTGTATTCTACAACCCCAACTGACTGAACAACTGAATGACTGAGATGGGAAATGTTTGACAGTCATTTTGATTTGCATATTATTTTAATCAAAATAAGAAAGTTTTTAATTAAGTTGTTGATACAAGAATCAAAGATAAAAATCTACAACCCGTTCATACAATGCTTATGTCCTGTATTCTAATCGACTGAATATATTCTTCGTCAGTTATTATCATGGTAGTATCACATATAAGCGAGCATTATATACAAATCACCTGATAGTCAGTGCATCATTTTACCTCATCCATTTCTTCAGAATGTGTATTGAAAGGCGGAGGTGCCCGTGGTGTAATGGTTATCGTCGTCGGAAATGGATACGGCGACACGAGTTCAAATCCTAGACGAGACTGATTGCATTTAACATAGCACTAATACCCTTGGGAAAGGTATGAATCCAATTATTCTCCCTCCAGCTATGGATAAATAGTAGGGCAGACTGGGTTCTTCAGCCTTGGTAAGGCAACTAGTCTAGGAGAAGGAAAATTCTGAATTCAAACCTGTTAAACTCCGCTTAAAAAATTGACCTTGTGTCATATCCTGGCTGAGCGGAGGGGTTGGGTAAATATGATCAGCTCTGTATGGACACAAGATACAGCCTGGAAGACCTGCTAGTCGTGATGGATGATTGGGATTAATGGAGAGATTAGAAAGGATCAACAGAAATGAATTGATTCATTCTTAAGTGTCCATTGTTCATGGAACCTCATGTGAGATTTTATTAATATTTCTCTTTGTTCATAAGAAAAAGAATTAGTTTCCTTATACAAGATATTTAAATCAAAATAAGATAGAGAATAAATTTTTTAATACAAGAATCAAGAATAAAATTCTAAAAACCGTTCATACAATGCTTGTCTCCTGTATTCTGATCAGCTGAATAAATTCTTAATCATAGGTTATTCTGAGAATTAATTTTTTATTTATTGCGGACTTTTTGTCCTCATCTTGGTAGTTTTTTATTTTGTTGTTTCTTTTCACTACGTTTCGGCCAAAGTTCACCTCTGGCCTTCTTCAGGTGATTAACCATGACCTCGGATAGGAATGCTGAGTCTTGTAACCATATCCCCAGTAATTACTGCCTTCCATAGTTGTTGTCTATCGCACCACGTTTTTGACCAAGTAAACCTCTGGCCAGCTTGGGTTGGAATTGAAACTGCAATCTTCTGACAATGCTCACCTGGAACCGTAGAGACTCAACACCTCTATCTGCTGCACCACGGGCCCGAATGTGGTGTGATAGACAACAACTATGGAAGGCAGTAATTACTGGGGACATGGTTACAAGACTCAGCATTCCTATCCGAGGTCACGGTTAATCACCTGAAGAAGGTCAGAGTTGAAATGTGGCTAAAACGTAGTGAAAAGAAACAACAAAATAAAAAACTACCAAGATGAGGACAAAAGGTCCGCAATAAATAAAAAATTAATTCTCAGATTAAGAAGCCTCATCTCAAACGGATTCCCAGTAAAGACAATCATAGGTTATTATGTGACACTATGTGGGTGGTGTGCCAGGCAGATGATCTCTTTGTTTTGGCATGAAACCCAAACAAAGGGCTTGAACTCGAGATCTCCCGCGAGACCGGAAGTGGAGGAGGAAAGGAAGGTCCAAGAGAAGACAAGAGTGAGTTGACGAAGAAAGACAGAGGCAGTGGACAACGGAGTCCAGGTGAAGGATGGTCAGCAGAAGGAGGCAGGGCAGAGACACAGTCAATAGAGTTCCTAGTTGCTTTTGTAGAAGTTTCGCGAAAAATACATGCCAGTGATAGTCTACAAAATGCACAAAAAGCTGACCCAAGTCCATATTGTTCGTTTGTTCTTTTTCTCCCACTCTCTTGGTTGTATTTCTTTTGTGGCCGTAAAGAGATGTGAGATACCCTGGCGGAAACCACTAGATGAATCACTGGCCATGAATAGTTTTGGTTTAAAGAAGTTGAGAAGTCGGGGTTGGTCGCTGAGAGGTGTATCACAAATATTTGTGGCTAGTATATATATTTTTTTAAAAATTCTTTTGTCCATTTCATTCCTGTAGTCAAGTTTATGAGTTTTTATCGTCATCCAAGCAACAGTGATTTTAACAAATTATAATAATTAAAAGGAAAATTCTTTATTGCTTTCATGCAATTGTACGACGACACACAATTGCTGATCAAATTATCATGTTTTCTATGTTTTTTTTAAAATGGAAGAAACAACAATTAACCCTTTTGTAGGTAGAGCGTCATTTTGGTCGTTTTATTAGTAGCTCAATGTAAGGCATTTTCTGATTTGCTGCTCGTTGACCAATTCAGTGTTAAGCTATAGAAACATCACTAAGACCTTCTCTGGTGTAGGATTGTGTAAAGGTTGTTTTATAAACTTCTCATGATTAAAAGTAAGTGCTTTATTGTTTTCATGCTATTGCACGACAACACACAACCGCTGATTAAATAACAGTTTTTTTTTTATATATATGATTACTTGACTTGTTTGAATGTACCCTCTCTATCTTATGAATGTTCTGAAAATAATTCGCCCAACCGACAAAGATAAAAAAATTATCTGCTAGCTAAAGGGCTCAAAAATCACTCAAACAAATAAATAAATCCTTGGAATAAATTTAAAAAAACAAACAAACAAAATAAATAAAAAAACAAAATATTAAAACAAATAAATAAACAAAAAAAATCATTCAAGCAAACAAAATAAATGAATCGTTAAAAAAAAATATTAAAACAAATAAAAAATAAATGAATCATCAAAAAAATATGAAAACAAAAAAATAAACAATCATTATTGATAAATAAAATAAACAAACAAATCATTAAAATAAATTAAAAGAAAATAAATCATTCAAATAAACAAAAAATAAAAAAGCAAATAAACAAAAAAAAATATAAAAAGGTAAATTATCACAACAGATAAACAAACAAATCATTAAAATAAAAAAAAAACCCAAAATTAGAATAAACAAAATGAACAACAAACAAATTAACCATTAAAATAAACAAAATAAATAAATAAAACAAACAAAATAAATTAAACAAAATAAACAAACAAATGAATCATCAAATAAACAAAGAAATCCTTAGTAAACAATTCTAGCTTCAAGTAACTATTCTTAATACAAATAATTTACCTTGCTGTGTAAATGACAAACAGTTCTATTGAACCCATAGACAGGACCCTATCATGTGCTTCCACTCCAGGCCAGAGTGGACCTGGGAGTGATAGCAATGAAAGGGTACTTTGCATTCCCCAAAGATCCAGCATGACTGGATCCTCACCAACAGATTGTTTAGTGTCATATCCAGGACACTCGTTGAGGGGGGAGTCTTACCCCTCTGCAGAGATGCAATCGATGTTTTCTTCAGCCCCAGCTGACTTGGCTATTTTAAATATTGAGAAAGCTGTCTAATTGGACTTTGTATATTGGTACCAATTAAGGACTTGGATCGATTAAGAGGTATTGACTGTGACACGACAAATGGATTTCCAAGTGGCAGGTCTTGGCACAGCTGCTGCGCATGAATGTTGATGGCTACTGCTGACACAATTTTTCTTATTTCTGACCATAATCGAGTTCTTTTCTTCTCAGCAGAGATAATGATGAAAATAATGTCTGTACATGT